>OV049925.1:72742934-73175800 GCA_920104205.1 Eupeodes latifasciatus
AAATGTCTCAGGCAGATAATGATGAATTCGAGATTCAATCTCAAAACTCTGAAATTCCTGAAAAATCTTCCAATAACATTTCTAATTAAATTTATTAAACGATTTGATGGTTCAAGAGCTTCCTTCTTTTATATCCGATTGCAATAAAGCAATTGCTCTAGCATCCGTCTCACAGCAACCTATCTTATTAAGCTATATCAAAACACAAATTTCGGGCAAGGCTAAAGCCGCTTGTCTAAATCGTAAGCTCGATAATTGGAATGAATTGAAATTATTTTTAAAAACTATGTACCAAGATAGTAAGCATTATTCTCAATTACTTTGTGAACTGACAAACTTAAAACAAAACTTCAAAGAAGTTTCAAGTTCAAGTCTGCCTTCTAGAGAAGATTTTGCAACATTTTGTTGTTGAATAGAATTTATTGTTCTTTTCAAGCATGTTTCTACACGAAATACAAATTGAGTAACTGTCAATTTGTATTTCGTGTAGAAACATGCTTGAAAAGAACAATAAATTCTATTCAACAACAAAATGTTGCAAAATCTTCTCTAGAAGGCAGACTTGAACTTCTTAATGAAATAGTCCTCAATCGTTTCATTTATTTTTCTAATCAAAATATATCAAATATTCTACGTGTTCGTGATATTAAAATCTTCAATGAAGCTATCTCAATAGCGATAGCGGAAGAACAAGTTGCAAATATGTATAGTAAAAAAATAAATTCAAAATATACAAATAACTATAAATCAAATCAAAACTCTGTTCCTATAAAAGAACAAATAATGGTAATACTAATCTTCATTTAATTAAAAGCAAAAATGAATAAAATTCAAGCAATTTTAAATGTTGCAAATATTGCAAAAAGAAAGGACATTCAATAGATGAATGTCGTAAACGAAGTTATAATAATCAAAAGAGGCTACAACAATCAAAAAACTCAAATCCGACTTCATTACAAGTCAACGATATCGAAAGACGCAACAAACAATTAATAGTCGAAAATATTCTGTTCTCAGAAACAAATTCCTACGTTCTCATTCCATGTACGGAATCAAAAATCAAATTCCATGTATTAACCGTGGATTCAAATATTCCATATGACGGAATTCTGGGAAATGATTTCCTTAAATCCATGGATGCGATTATCCATTACAAAATCCAATGTATCCGTTTTAAGTACGGAAATATTCCAATCAATTCAAAAGAAAGTTCACCAAATTCAAACTTTATTGAAATCGAAATCGAACCTCGTACTGAAAAACTTAAGAAGTTAACAAGCAAATAAAAAAAATGCTAAATCAATAAAAGATTAATGGTCCGCTCCACTTTGGGTGGTTCCAAAGAAAGTTGACGCTTCAGGTCAACAAAAATGGCGTGTTGTCATAGACTACAGGAAACTGAATAACGTCACAATTGGCGATGCTTTTCCTCTTCCAAATATTGTTGATATTTTGGATCAATTAAGTCATTCTAATTACTTCACAACTCTCGATCTAGCTTCTGGTTTCCACCAAATTAATGTTCGACCAGAATATCGTTGCAAAACCGCTTTTTCAACTCCCGATGGGCACTACGAGTTTATTCGTATGCCTTTCGGATTAAAAAACGCACCATCAGTCTTCCAGAGATTGATGAACAATGTTTTAACAGGCCTTCAAGGTCTACAATGTTTTGTCTATTTAGACGACATTGTGATTTATGCGTCATCATTAGAAGACCATCAATCAAAACTTCGAAATGTTTTCCAAAGACTTCAACTTAATAATCTGAAACTTCAACCAGATAAGTGCGAGTTCATGAGAAAAGAGGTTATTTATTTAGGTCATAAAATCACAAATCAAGGTGTCAAACCAAATTCTGAAAAAATTGACGTTGTATGCCAATTTCCAGTTCCTGTTAACATAAAAGATATACAATCTTTCTTAGGCCTCGCAGGCTACTATCGACGGTTCATTGAAAATTTTTCAAAAATAACTCGACCCCTTACAAATCTTTTAAAAAAGGATGTTCCTTTTAAATGGGGAAAAGAACAACAACCTGCATTCGATTGTCTTTAAGTGAAACTTACATCCGAGCCAATATTACAGTATCCGGACTTTTCTAAGGAATTTATCCTTACCACGGATGCTTCCAATTTTGCAATAGGTGCCATATTAAGCCAAGGTGAAATTGGTTCTGACCTGCCTATTTCTTACGCAAGTAGAACACTTAATAGACAACTACAGCACAACAGAACGAGAACTCCTTGCAATAGTGTGGAGTGTTAATCACTTTCGACCATATTTATATGGTAGACGATTCAAAATCCTGGATCTAAACTAGTGCGTTGGCGATTAAAACTCGAACAATACGATTATGAGATACATTTCAAACCTGGTCGTATAAACTCAAATGCAGACTGCTCATCTCGTATTCGTCAAGAAAATACAACTACTATGTTCTATGCGGAAACTAAAGAAACATTTAACGACTATGTTAAATTTTACTATAATTCTCTTTCACCAAATATTCACGATTTTAAAGAAACAGTAGCTTATATTACTGCTATTGATCTTTCAAACGAAAATGTTCATACCGATGATATATTATCGAATGCTATTAACTCTGAAGTAATACGTAATGTACCACATGAGTTATATTCAAATTATAAAACAACTAGCAAAAATAAACAAGTATTTTATCACTGTTTTATAAAAAACAATTTCTACGAAAAACCCTCATATTCAGATTTCCGTTATTCAATTGGAACTGAACAATGAATCTTCTATTTCCATAGCAAATCCATGCGATGAATTCAATCAATTCAAATATCAAAAATGTAAAGACATTATTTTATTTATATTTAGAAATGCAAAAATTAGTATCTCGATGTACAAAACTGTTATCAAAACTCCAACTCCTGAACAAATCCCAGTAATTCTCAAGGAAAACCATGATTTGCCATTACCCGGTCATTGCGGATATCAAAGGATGTTTAGAAGAATATCACAAAAATACAAATGGCATAAAATGCGTAATGAAATCAAGAAATATATTAAAGAGTGTCAATCAAGTCAATTAAACAAAACCATGAGACGTACTAATAAAGCTCCCATGAAAATTACTAGTACAAGTAATAAGCCATTCGAAAGATTAGCCCTTGACATTGTAGGTCCCTTACCATTAACTGAAAATGGAAATAAATATGTACTTACCATGCAAGATGACTTAACAAAGTTCTCTTATGTCAGTTCAATTAACTGATTACCTTTAGTTAATCATGTAGCTGAAACTGTTGCTGATAACCTTGTGAATTTTATAACTATATGTTCGGAATTCCAAAATCTATCTTAACTGATCAAGGAACTGATTTTACATCAGAAATGATTAAGAATCTAACAAAATTGTTTCAAATGAAACACATAATTACTAGTGCTTATCACCCACAATCTAACGGTGCTCTAGTTTTAGTTAATCATGTAGCTGAAACTGTTGCTGATAACCCTGTGAATTTTATAACTATGTTCGGAATTCCAAAATCTATCTTAACTGATCAAGGAACTGATTTTGCATCAGAAATGATTAAGAATCTAACAAAATTGTTTCAAATGAAACACATAATTACTAGTGCTTATCACCCACAATATAACGGTGCTCTAGAAAGGTCACATTCTACACTTAAAGACTATCTAAAGCATTATATTAATCAAAATCAAACTAATTGGGATAAATACATTCCATTAGCAATGTTTTCATACAACACTCATATTCATTCTTCAACTAAGTTCACTCCATTTGAACTTTTACTTGGTCACAGACCTATATTACCAAGCTCTTTAACAGAATATCCTGAATTTAAATATATGTACCTATGAAAATTACTATGATCAATTAAAATATAGACTGAACAGGACTCATCAAATCGCTAAAAAAAACCTATTAACTGAGAAACAAAAGTCAAAAACTAATTATGATCGAAATGTTCAAAACCCAACTTATTGTGTTAATGACTTAGTATATTTAAAAAACAATTCATCTAGAGCTGGAACTTCTCGAAAACTTACTCCTAACTATAAAGGTCCCTAAAAGATCTTAGAGATTCATGGTAACACAAATGTTACGTAAGAAATAAAAAATAAACCAGTTCATGTAAATCGTATTAAACATGCTCACATTTCTAATTCATGAAATTTTCATTTTACTAAACTTACACTACGAAAATTCCATTACAGGTTTCCCATATCAGAGGCGAATGCCGAAATCTTCAAAATCAATGAAAGCACTAATGGTAGTGGGTTATTCTATGAAAATCTGGCAATGTCAGATTTTATTCTGATCATTGGCAATTAATCACTTGTACAGATACATATATCATTTTATAAAAAGAAATTAGAACTGATAGAGAAAATTTACGAAAAATCAAAGTCTCTATGTGAGAAAAATTCTGGAATATCACTAAATTCTCTTTGTTCTCAAACACTTAGTTTCTTATCAATACAAGTTACAAAACTTATTCAAAAAGAAGAAACATTAGCTCACTTAATTAATCGTCATAGAACTAAAAGAGGTATTTTTAATGGCGGAGGTTATGCTTTGAATTGGTTATTCGGGGTTCCCGATGCTGATGATGCAAAATATTATAGCGAAGCTATAAAACAATTAGAAGACGACGATTCTAAAGTTCAAATGCTTATGAAAGAACAAATTCAAATTATAAAAACTACTATAACTAATTTCAATGAATCAATTAGCATTCTTAAAGTCCACGAAAATATTTTTAATGAAAATATTAAAAAATTCAACTACTTTATTAATAAAGTAAACAAAGAGGAAGATATCCTCCAAAATTCAATTATAATTGAAAATCAGTTAATTGAACTGACCTACTTAGTAAATGAATTGAACGAACAATATGATCAATTAACTAATTCTATATTATTCGCAAAAACACAAATAATTCATCCAAGTATAATTACTCCAAAGAAACTCATTGATGAAATGAATAAAAATATACTTTTCCTTTCCGATAGTAAAACATTCCCAATTCCATTGAACTATGAAAACGCATATAAGTTGCTAAATATTTCCAAATTAACTGGATTTTATCAAAATAATAAACTTTTTTTTATTATTCAAATTCCTCTTCCTAGAATTAACTAATTCAATTTATATCAAATATTTCCTTTACCTATTCCTAAAAATATATCCACATATGCATTTATAAACCCAGCATTTCCTTATTTAGCCATGTCAAAAAGTAAAATGCATTATGCTCAATTAAACGACCTTAAAAATTGTATAGATTTGTCTGAATTTGATAAAATTTTTGAAATACAAATGATACATTCAAGTTACGATAGACCAATTTGTGAGACAAAACTATTAACTACAACTCACAAAATTATACCATCCTCGTGTCATACTTACCTAGTAACAGGCACAATAGCAGTATGGCATCCATTAAAATATAATAAATGGATTTTTGTACTGAGTGAACCAGATCGACTCACCATAGATTGTAAAGATACTGCAATCTTTGATCAACTCATACACTCTACTGGAATCTTAACTCTCAACGGAGGCTGCAGAGCGTATTCAAATACAACCAGCTTATATCCAAAGGAAAAATCACGTCCAACTATACACAAATGTGATACCCAAAATCAACATTCTAGAGGATGACTGTTGCAAAACTCCAAATTCATCAACACACAATATCACCATGTAATTGTCACCGATACACATTACCAATGTCCGACTAGATGAATTAAAACAGGCCTCCCACAGAATTGATATTTTAAAGCGTCATACTGATGATTTGTTGCAAAAGATTCAAGTTAAACCTAAAATTAATTGGCTTCTCATTTCAGGAGAAGTTATATTATTCGTACTGGCTCTAGTATTATTGAGGAAAATTCTAATATTTTTCGGAATCTTCAAAATCTTCAAAACCTTGAAGGTTATACTTTGTTGCAGACAAACCCATCATTCAGAAGTAGTCGTCTATAAGGCTCCCGAGAATGTTTCATTAAGAACCCGTCACATAGTCAAACGACTCAACCACCGACTAAAAAGGATTAGTTTTAAGATAAAAGTGTTAGTATTAAGATTAAAAGAAAATATTTTAAATTGGAAAAAAATGTTACATTAAGATAAAAGAAAACATTTCAAATTTTAAAAACTTAATATTAATATAAAAAGAAAATATTTCTATTTATAAGAAAAAAATGTATAATAAGAATAAAAGAAAATACTGCAAACTATAAAAAAAAGAATATTTTAGCCTAAAAAATTAGTTACACCTTATTTTTCATTTAAAAGGGGAGGTGTTAAGCAGCATTCACATTAGCGCGACCAACGAACGACGAAAACGAATGAATTACAAAATGTGAGTTTATATACGTTTGAAGACATATTTCCACACAAATTCTTAACAAAACGATAGCAATATAGTTTCTATTTGATTTATGATGCATACTTTTACTTTTCAATATCATATATTAATAAATTTAAGAAAACAAATTTATTCGTCGCGAAAAAAATTGTAGTTGATACGAACTGTCAAACTTTATTCGCGTTCCACATTATCCACACTCGCAACGAATAAAAAAATCGCGCGTACTTAACCTTAAAAAATCATTCTTGTTTTGGTTTCGGTGGTGAATGTCAAACTTCATTCGCGACGAATTAAAAACTCTCATGTGAAAGAAATGTCAAAATCGACGAATATTCGTCCATTCGTTGGTCGTTGGTCGTGCTCATGTGAATAGTGCTTTATGTACCAACTCATCAAATTCTAATAAACTTCACACCTACACTCTATAATTGTTTTATTTTTGTCAATTCAACAGATTCTTTTTATGAACTGATATCTTGTATCTTGCATACTGTAATATGAATTTGCAAGACGCCAACTTCTTTGGCGTCCCTACATAGTTTTAAGATTCAGATTGATTTAAGCTGTCTACTCGAGGTCATACATTAACTGTTTGTACATTTGCATTTTATTTGTATTGATTGTATTTTTATATTTTTAATAAAGTAACGAATAAAGTAATCATAATAATTGGTTCTTTTATTATATTATTGCGAATTATTAATCCACCAAAACTATGTATGTAATGGCACCAGATTGATAGTGAAAAAGTTATTGCCAAATTTGATTGAATCTACAATCTTAACTGGTAAATCAAAAGGAGAAGTGTGTTTGATACCGCGTATCCCTATGATTCCAACTGATATGCCATTTGAATTCAAAAGACTACAATATCCTTATAAGGCCCAAGGGTAAACACTTCACGTTTGTGGTGTCAATTTGGAGGAATCATGCTTTTCACATGGCCAACTTTATGTTGCCTGTTCCAGAGTCGGTACCCTCAAGTTTTTATTTATTCATGCTCAAAATGGAAAAACAAAAAATATTGTTTATCCAACTGTTTTAGACTAACCCATATAGAGCCACCATAGTAAGAGTACCCAATTCTTTTTTATTTTTTAGTTTTTACTCTTTGCTGATAAATATAATATAAACAATATATCATTTGGGTCATTTGGACTTTTAAATAACTAGCAATTTAAAATATTTTTTTGTTTGAATAAATGAAAGTAATAATCATATTTGTTTTATTACTATGCTTATACGTAGCGAAGCACGTACCGGGCCGCTAGTTTTCTAATACAAAGAAAAATATAAAATTCAAAAATCTGCTTATTTATTGCCTTTAAGGCGGAACAGAGTTCGCGTGGTAAGCTAGTAATTTATGAAAAATGTGTGGAGGATACATAACTTATGTACGTGAAATGTTATAGTTGGTATACAATGCCAATTAGCGTTCATAAAATATTTTGTATGTATATTGCCCGTTTGTCAGCTCTCAGAAGAATTCCAAAAGGCTCCCAATAAGAGTTGCATAGTTAGAATGCCACATACCCGACAAAATTCCAAAGTCAACACAAATCGCGATTTTTTTTTAATATGCTCTTAATAACTTCCGATCCACCAATAAATTCTCATCGAGAAACCTATTTACAAATTTTAATTAAATACCATCGCAAGTTTTGGAATTTTCAATACAACGAAAACTTAATCTTAATATATAAAAATCCAGTGTCATATGTATGTTCCCAGTGAACTCTTCACCAAGTCAACCGATTTCGATGAAAGTTGGCATTTTATGTGTAATTTGGTCTAACTTGAGATATAGGATAATTTATATTTCGATTAATGGTCTTAATAATTTATAATTAAAAATAAACTGATTGTCAATGTTGATGTTTGTTATTAATCGTAAGTTTCATAAGTCTCGAACAGATGGCGCCTTAAATCAGATTTTTTACAGAAAACTGTCGGACCATCTATCGTGAACTTCTCATAGATGGCGCCACGTTGGAATTCGAAATTTATTGTTCAACAACACGTGGTGCAATGTGATATTTTGATCGATCTATAACGTAACATCGCTTTTTCTGGATTATTTCTCATTTAATTTCATGTTCTTTATATAATTCTGAATATTTCTTTTCAACTACTAAATTACAGTTTCATTAATACAATAAAATATATAAACAAAAAAATTAAAGTACAACAAAATTTATTCTTTTTTAAAAATTGTAAGCATAGGTTAGTTTTCCCTGATTAAAAATATTGAGTGAACAAAATTGAAAAAATTCGCTCTATGTAAATTGTATATCTATGTATATATGTATGTATACATAGAAAGAAATTGAAAAAAAATTCAAATTACATAAAAGTTAATTTTTTTCAGTCAATATTTTTAAACAGGGTTATCTTGACTGCAAAATTTTATAATTTTTTTTTATTTTGATTGAATTTTAACTAACAATCACTATTCTCAGTAAAATGCCACCAAAGAAATCTAACCTCCACAATGCCCGTAGCAAAAAAGCTCGACATCGACGTCTTGAAAGAGCCCACGAATCAGTTGAGCAAAGAGCAGAAAGAAATGCAGCTCGAAGAATCCATATAGCAGATATTCGTGCACATGAATCAATGGAACAGCATGATAATCGTCTTCAAGACTATTTATCCAGAACAAGAGGGGCACGTGAACAACACATAGACTCATTTAGACAACGAAACCGAGAAATTCAATTCAAAAGTGTATTAAAAACAACTTTTTCATCTAACATGTATGAAACGTTCCACGAAGAAAAACACAATATAAAACATTGATTTCCCAGTCAGTATCATTCAATACATAATGTACGAAAAATATACACACAAAGTGGAAAGTAATTTTCTTAGGTTCACACCAGAATAAATAAGTTACATAAATGGGGTAATGCTTCCTTCTCTTCAAGCATTCATGAGTGTTATTTCAGTCTATGAAAAATGTATTAAGCCTAAAAGACCTTTGGACTCCCAATTGCTTACTTACTTTAAATACTACACGATCACGTTTTGGTTGTTCCTATTTGACGGTCACAGATTTAAGACTAACTTTCAGTAGTGCCGTCAGGGTGACTTCCTGACCACGTAAAAATTTTCTAGGTGCGAAGCACCAACAAGCCTCGGATACGGACGGATTCACTGTTGACAACCCAAGCAAACGAAATAAGGACAACGAACTTCGGATCTGTACGTGGAATGTTAGGTCCCTTAACTGACCACGTGCAGCCGAACAATTAGCGGAAGCCCTAAACTGCTGCAAGGCAGATATTACCGCCATCCAAGAAGTGCGATGGGATGGACCGGGCAAACGCAAACTAAAAGACTGCGATATATACTACGGCGACTGCTACCGAGAACAAAGGCAGCGTCTATTTGGGTGTGGATTTGTTGTTGGAACTAGACTCAGGCAAAAAGTCTTGAGTTTCAACAGTGTGAGCGAGCGCATCACGACAATCCGCATCAAGGCTAAATTCGCCAACATAAGCCTAATATGCGCGCATGCCCCAACAGAGGAGAAAGATGAAGACACCAAAGACATATTCTTCGAGCTCTTGGACAAAACATATGAGCAGTGCCCTGGCTATGACATTAAAATTGTCTTAGGAGATTTTAATGCCAAGCTAGAAAGAGAAGACATCTTTGGTGGCACAATCGGGAGATACAGCCTGCACGACACCACCTCCGACAACGGATTCAGGCTGATCGATTTCGCTGCGGGGCGAGACGTTCTGGTAGCTAGTACGCAGTTCACACATCTCAATATCCACAAGGGGACATGGAAATCTCCTGATCAATCAACCGTCAACCAGATTGACCACATTGCGATCGACGCACGACACTTCTCCAGTATACAGGATATCCGAACATTTCGAGGGGCCAACATTGACTCGGACCACTACCTCGTTGTAGCCAAGGTACGGCTACGGATATCCCGGTCCAAGCCAAAACAAGGAAGTAGGTACTGTGAGAAGTTTCGACGTTAGACGGCTACAATCGCAAGAGACTGCCATGTCCTTTTCCGATCGAGTCTCTAGTAACCTCTTAAGGAGTCCTATGCTGCTTGCATTAAGCATTGAAAACCAGTGGCAACATTGCCTTGCAGCCATCAGAGATGCCGCCTCTGAAGTGCTAGGTTTCACACGGCCACCACAGCGAAACCCCTGGTTTGACGACGAATGCCGGTAAGCGCACGCAGCGAAGCAAGAGGCATACAAAACGGCGCTGCACAGAAGGACCAGAGCTGCTCGCGAGCTCTACGAGCAGAAGAGGAGAGAGGAACACCGGCTTCTTAGATGGAAAAAAAGAGAGCACGAGAAGTGCGCGATCGAGGAGATAGAGGGATGTCACAACAGGAATGAGGTTCGTAAATTTTACCAAAAGGTAAAAAAAAACTCCCAAGGGTACCAGCCACGAACCGAAGCCTCTAAAGACGATCAGGGGAACATCGTAGTAGAACCGCAGTCTATGTTGAGAATATGGAAAGACCACTTCTCCAAATTATATAACGGCGATGACGAACCGAATCCCGCTGTAAGGGAGATAGAACCACTCAACTTAGGCGACGCAGATCAACAATTCCGCCTACCCGACCTAGACGAAGTGAAGATAGCTATATCTAAACTGAAGCCAAACAAAGCTGCTGGAGCTGACGGCATAGCTGCCGAACTATTTAAAGCAGCAGGCGATGACTTGGTAGGGAGCATGCACCAACTCATCTGCAAAATATGGTCGGAAGAAAGCATGCCCGATGAGTGGAATCTCAGCATAGTTTGTCCGATACATAAAAAAGGAGAACCTTTAAATTGCGCCAACTACAGAGGGATCAGTCTCCTTAACATTGCATATAAGAGCCTTTCTGCCGTACTATGTGAACGTCTGAAGCCGTTCGTCAACAACCTGATAGGTCCTTATCAGTGTGGCTTCAGACCAGGAAAGTCCACTATCGACCAAATATTCACATTACGGCAGATCTTGGAAAAAACCCAGGAGCTTCAAATCGATACCCACCATCTCTTTATCGATTTTAAAGCCGCGTATGACAGCATCCATAGGGAAGAGCTCTACAGAGCAATGTCTAGTTTTGGCATCCCTGTCAAACTTATCCGTTTGTGCAGAATGACGATGAAGTATGCACGCTGCTCCATCAAGGTCGGAAAAGATCTCACCGATGCATTTGATGTCAAAAAAGGTTTTAGACAAGGCGATGCACTGTCATGCGACTTCTTCAACATCGTTCTGGAAAGAATTGTGCAAAACTCAACCGTCAACACTAGAGGCACAATCTTCCAAAGGTCCATCCAATTACTCGGATACGCAGATGATATTGACATAATTGGAAGATCAAAGCGTGATGTCAGTGGAGCGTTTTTGAGCATTGCGACGGAAGCGAAGAAGATGGGTTTAGTGGGCAATGAGGGCAAGACCAAGTATATGCTGTCATCAAAAAAGGACATTGAACAACGACGTCTTGGACAAAACGTCACCATGGACAGCTATAACTTCGAGGTAGTTAAGGACTTTGTCTACCTAGGCACCGCTATAAACACAGGCAACGACACCAGCGCTGAAATCAAACGAAGAATAACTCTTGCAAATCGCTGCTTCTTTGGACTTAGAAGGCAATTGAGAAGTAAAGTCCTCTCTCGAGCATCTAAAATCACCATCTATAAGACACTCATCATCCCGGTTCTCATTTATGGCGCTGAGGCCTGGACCCTGTCAAAGAAAGAAGAGAACGTCTTAGGATGCTTCGAGAGAAAAATTCTTCGGGTGATTTTTGGTCCCGTACGTATAGATGGAGAATGGAGGAGAAGATATAACGACGAACTGTACGGGCTGTACAGCGACACTGACCTAGTTAGCAGAATAAAAGTCCAACGGCTTAGATGGCTGGGTCATGTAGAGCGTATGGACATCAATGCTCCAGCCCGGAAGGTCTTCGAATCCAATCCCGAGGGACGGCGCAGTAGAGGAAGACCGCGACTCAGGTGGCGCACTCAGGTGGGTGAGGACCTCAACCAACTTGGCGTGCGAAACTGGAGACAGCTAGCTAGGGACCGAGCTGGCTGGAGACGCATGTTGGTTGAGGCCCAGGTCCGCCCCGGACTGTAGCGCCACCTTAAGTAAGTAAGTATGTAAGTTTCAGTTATTCCCTAAACCTAAAGTCAACCAAATATGCTATCCCACGGTGATTCGGTGACCGTCGAACGTTCCCGTTCATTCACCTAAGTGCATCCGTTTATGATATCCACCAAAAATACTCCATTACCAAGATCGGAATCTCTGACTGACATTTCGGTTTGCCTACAAGCTACTAAGGACTAAATGTGAGAAAGTGTGCGTGAAATGATGCAAAAAACCAAACACATTCTCACATTTATTCCTCAGGCCCATCAAAATGCTTCATTATAGTATCAGCCCCATCTAAATGCTTCATTTTGAATGTTTCATGGCCTCGTTCAAAAACTAAACAATCCTAACCAACAAAATCTGAAGTGCTGACATGGTGTTAAATTGGAAGATTTGTATAGCTTTTTAATTTCAATCCAAATAAATGTTGTTAATGTATATTAAATAAAATAAAATTGACCAAATACATATTTAATGATTTATTAGTGCTGTATTTTGTTTACTTAAATTATTTGCGAACGCAACATGCGCTGCAACTGGTTAAGTATAATTGGAAATGGACAAAAGTGTAACTCAATACTTTGTAAAACAACAAAACAGATAATTTTTTCAGCTGTAGTTTGCTAAGAGCAATAGGCGGGTGCCCCCGTATTTTTTGTACAGAAAATGCTACTTGTGAAGTTCCATTGCCAACTTTAGTTAGTTCAGATTCCTCGATTAGATTAGTATTTTCATCATTTAAGCAGTTCGATAATTGCAAAACCAAATTTTAGTTTTGTTTGTTGCAGAAATATTCCTGAAAATTTCTTTTTGAGGGACTATGTTAGAGTTAGAATTTTGTTTGTAGTTAGATTTTGGAATACAAATTTGAGGGAACCATGTTTTAAAAATAAGCTGCTTTGTGTAAAGCATCTTTAAGGAATAGAAATAGGCAATATGGTTACACACAATACCAACTAAATGAGTGCAATAAATAGATTTAAGTAACTTTTTTTATTCCAATATGGGGAAACCGAACACCCAATAATTGGCTGCAATTAATGCTAAATTTTTTTCTAAAAAGTTAATGAAGGTTAGCCGAAGCGGAAATTTCTTTAATGAACATACCTAAAATATTATTGGCTTTCTCAAAAATATTTTTTCTACGGTAACCTCTGCTTTATATCTGAAAACGATTGTTTATGTATATTTTCTTCTATGTTCTGCATTTATAAAAAGTAATCTACGGTAGTATTTATTATATTAAGAAAAACAAAAACATATATGTACGTAAACCTCATTCATTTATTTTCATCATTAGCAGCATTTTTACTAAACATACCCTTCAAACAATAATAAGTAAACTTGAACTTTGGTAACTAAACATTTTTAAGGAATGAATGAAAATTGTATTTTGCGTTAAACTGTGGGAATTCACTAAAAGAAAGTTCTGTACGTCAACAATAAACATTCATGTCGATTATATGATCTATTGAATGAGTTGTGCATGAATTCAGAACGATTTTTTGACGTTTTCATTTTGTGATAAACTTCAAAATTTGCATTTTATTTGCTCTGCATTTATTCAACAAGTTCGCTATAATCGTTCTGATTATTTTTTTTTTAAATATTGGTGTTCCTTTGAAGCATAATTTTTTTTGATAGCAAATACATGTATGCTTCCATCAATCAAGAATGTTATGGATGAGGTATTTTTCGATTATAACTTTTTTTTTTTATTTAATATTTATTAATCAAAATGGAATTGAAAAATAGTTGCAAGCTGAAATCATTAAAAACAAACTATAAATATTATTGGATTAATTAAATTGATACAGATTTTAACTACTTGCAAAAAAAAATATTTGAATTCAATAAATTGCGCTCGCACCCTTAACTTGATGGATCTTCGAACGCATCTTTGATACAATAATCCGAAGTTAATTATGAAATTTAAAGAATTTCGTAGTGATTGCTGTAAATGAGTGAATTAATTATATTAACTGATGTTGAACATGCTTTTTTCAAGACAAAAATGTACATTAGTTCGCTATCAACAAAATGACTGCAAAACTAAAGCTTAAAACTGAGTTGTTCATCGAAAAAAGTAAAAAGAAAAATCTGAAAAAAAAACTTATTAACCTCCCCATTTTGTTTTTGCTTTGCAAAGTGCCGCTAGCCCACGCCATCGTTTTTTTGTTTGTTTTCACATCTATTCATGGATTAATTGTCAAAATTACAAATACAACAATGTAAACAAACGGGTTTTGGAGAGTGAAACGTACGAAAGATTCCGATTTTGGTAAATGGAGTATTTTTGATATCCACCAAGCATGGGAAATCGTACATGTCAACGGCACTCGAAAATGCAACGTGTTAATTTTAATATTGTCAAATATTGTTTGAAAATAATTAAATAGCAAAACAGCTTTCTTTAATAATTCTTAAATAAAATACTCGTAGAAACCAATTTTTTCGTAAACCAATAGTTTGAAATTAGAAGTTTATGAAAGACATGGACCATTGATTTCATTAAATTACAACAATTTTAAAACTTTCCATCATACATTTATGTAGTTTATGGTAAGATAAGAGAAAATAAAACAACAAATAAAATCGGGCTTTCGAAAAGCGGTATATCGTAGAAGACCAGTATTGATTAATTAATTGATCTCTAATACTTATTAATGAAATTTAATACTTCTGGTGGTTTAAGCTTTTTCCTATCCAGGTTAGGCATAGGCATACCTCATGGCCCCTCTGTTGATCCTTGCTACATACAAACATATATACTACATATTTACGTCAACCTTAGCAAATATAACATAATGATCTTTAGAAAAGGACACGGTTTAATTTTGTACAAACTTGGATCGATCTTGCTAATTTGACGGGTGAATCGATCGAATTTGATTCGGACAATCTAACGGATTTTAAAGGAAGTATTTACTTCCTCATCGCGAAATCGGATAAGAAATATCGACAAAATTTCATCTATCAGGCCAAAGCATCGCAGTATAGAGACTTCTATAGTAAGTTGGAGTTTAATCTTGGAGAAACAAACTACTTCGACGACAAGAATTCAACAGATATGATTTCTTCAATTCTACGAGCCAGAGGTGAGATACTTTCTCTGAACTACATACCTCACAGAGCAGACCTGCCTATCGAGTGCCAACTACCCATGAGATGAGAGAGAGAATATCGGACACTTTTTAGGATTTTTTCCAATTTTTCCATGAAATCCGTCGAGACATTTTCGGGAAGAACCAATTTGAAGCTGACGATATAATCCAAACCCTTAATGGAGCAAAAGGCTGGGATAAACTTTACAAATTTCTCCAATGTGCAATGGCTTACAGAAAAAGAATTCTTACAGAGCTTTTAAATTTTCCAGTGCATTTAAATTTGTTTTTTTGTTGTTCCTTTTCATTAAAATTTAATTTTTTTATAAAATTGTTTGAAGTTTAATGTATAAACATCGATGTTAATTGAAAGACGGCTTTTGACTGACTAACATTTAATTTCATTTATAACTTAAAGCCTAGTACGCTGCTGATGCGAAACGAAAATTCCCATACAAAAATGACATGACGAAATCATAAACGAAAAATTTCGCTGTGCTTTTCGTTTTTCAGTACGCTGCTGAACGACGAAATGTGACATTTCAGTGGATAGCTGTACTAGATTTCTTAGTACAATTCTCCACTCTTTTCGTTCTCAATTTAATTGCCCAGCACATTAATTGCTTGCGAAATTTTGACGTTTAATTTTTTTATTGAAAAAAAAATTGTTTACTCATGACTTTTGGTGTTTTCACTTTGATTTATATTTGATTTAAAATTTAAAGTAAAAAGGATTTGTCTAATGTGTTCCAACATTGCATTTCTGAATCGGAAACTCAGGATGTTATTGGTGATGTGCAAGAAGTGATGAAGACAAGCAGTGAAATTCAACTTCCAGACAGAACTCTCCACAAATATTTTTCCGCTGTGGTTTTCGTTTTAATTTCGCTCTGCACTTGGAGACCGCCGAAAAATTTCGTTTCGCATCAGCAGCGTACTAGGCTTAAAAGTAAATTCACAGAATTGACAGTTGTCACTTATAAAGTAATAGAAGATTATATTGTCACTTATGGCAGTTCTCCCCGACTATTTAAAATATTGATTATTTAAAATAATTAGTATTTAAAAATAAACGTTATTATAATTTGAAAATATGTTCATATACAAAAATTCAGGTTAATATAAAATAGTTTTTAAATTCAAATGTTTTTAAAGTTTACAATTCATTAATTAATTCGTATATTCCCACCTCTTGGGAACTTTCTTCACTCGGCTGAATCGTCGAAGGTTGATATCGTTGTTTTACATTGGTATACTACCCGTTGACTTCTCATTGCTGTGTATTGGTGGTGTAATCACGGATTCAGCATTTTATAATTGATTGGAAGTAGACGGTCCAATATCTTGCGATTGATGGCTCACAGCCGGCGTCGATAGTCTCTCCTCCAACAATGAAAATCGGTCGTCATCTACCTCCTTTGTATCATCGTCAGTAAACATATAATTGAAGTTGACAAATCTATTTTTGTGAACTTTGTTCCTCCGGCCATTTTACTAAAAAGCTCCTATATTGTAGGTAGAAGGTGCACATCAACCATTAACGCTGGATTCACGGTGACTTTGTAGTCGCCGCAAATACGAACGGCTCCATCTTTTTTAGGGACAACGACAATCGGAGTACCCCATTCGCTCTGATCAACCTTCACAAGCAACCCTTCCGCTACTTGCCTTTCGAGTTCACGTTCCGTTGCATGCCATAGTGGAAAAGCCAATCTCCTCGCTTTAAAGAACCTTGGAGTCGCATTCGGTTTTAAATATAATCAGGCTTGCATTCCTATAATTTTTCCAGTAGATGGTTCAAATAAATTCGGAAATTTACTTACAACCCTCTTAGATCATAACCATGTGATTTCTCTCCGTGAATTTGGTTGATTTCATCTTTTTGCATAGGTGTCTGCAGATGACCAGTAAAGATTTTTATCCAATCCAACTTTACTTTGCGCAGCCATTCCCTTCCCAATAACGGCTTATGATCAGAGTGAATAAGGTATATCTTCACAGGTGCACTTGGGGTGTCGGTAGTCACGTTGACCCAGATATAACCTGCACAATCCAACGGCGTCTTACAGTAGCTGTATAGTTCTATGTCATTTGCATCCATCAAGCTCATTAGTGTTACTGGAGCACCTGTGTCGATTTCAAAATTAATAAATGTTTTGTTAACTTCCAACTTACAAAATATCTTAGCTCTGTCGTTTAATCCACTGCCTTTGTCTCCGACGTGGAAAAACTCGTCCACCAACAGCGTACCTGTATTTTACTCTTCTACTTCAATTTTATTTAATTGTTTGTTGGCCTTGAAACAAACTTTTTGTAAGTGGCCTTTCTTTTTACAGAAATGGCAAACGGTGTCTTTGTGAGAACATTGATTAGCCATATGCGATGTCACGCCACATCGAAAACATTTCTTTGCTCCGTTATACTTGCCATCAGATTTATTATATTTACCGTACTTTTTGTTGGTCCGTTTTCCTTTGTGTTTTTCGTGCAATTTGCTAACGCAACCTTTCTCGCTCTCTCCCCCATACTGGTGAAGTTCAGCGCCTCCTCTTTCAGCACACTCATATGCCGTAGCAGCATTCACCGCATCATCTAATGTAAGAGCTTTTTTTTCTCTAGCAATCTGCTTTGGATTTTTTGATTACGCAGACCAAAAACAAATTGATTTCTCATAGCGGTTTTCAAATATGTTCCAAAATTACAGCCGCTTGACAATCTGCGAAGGACGATTAAGAATTCTGCGCAATTTTCATCGCTTTTTTGCTTTCGCATGTAGAATCTATAATTCTCAAGAGTCTCATTGGGTTTCGGATTGAAGTGGGCCTCAAGAGTCTCAACTATTTCCTTGTACTCAATTCGTTCTGGCACCTGGGAAAGTAATTTGTCGCACAGAACATCATATGTCTCCGCTCCCATGTAGTGGAGAATGAGTTGACGTCGTTTCCCAGCGTCGCTATTGTAAAGGTCCATTGCTGTCTCCAGGCGTTTAACCCAGCGAGCCCAAGATGTCACTTTCTGACTGAACGAGTCAAAGTTAAAAACCGTAGTTTGAGGAACTGGATCTAGTGCCATATCTACTTTTATTAAATTTAATTTTACTGTACAAATGAAATTTAATTTCTAGCACACGTGTAGTTGAATTGCCTCGTTGCCAATTAATGTATAAATATCGATGTTAATTGAAAGACGGCTTTTGACTGACTAACATTTAATTTCATTTATAACTTAAAAGTAAATTCACAGAATTGACAGTTGTCACTTATAAAGTAATAGAAGATTATATTGTCACTTATGACAAAGTTAATATCCAAATAATGTAATTTTATTAATCCATTTAATCTCACTTTTTATCTTTATTGTTTTGTTTGTTTTTGCTAGCAGAATTCATATTCTCTCAATCTGACTGACGGGTTTTTTTAAAACTATATAACATAAAAGACTTGTAATCATTTATGGTATAACTGAATTTTTATATATGTATATGTAAATGAAGTCATTTCTATTCTAAGCTAAGCTAAAAGCTAAAAATATAACATAAAATATAACAAACCCAATTCTTAATCCACTTTTCAATTTTCTGTACAATTATCCCGAGTCCATAGATTGGAATTCTCAGAATTTAAAATCAAAAGTAGTTCTAAGATACGACCTATGAAATTTGATCTTGTTAACCACTAGGATGATTCTTGTTTGCGTACGTGTATATACGCGTATATAAATATTGCGACACATCCTTGTTGATCTCTAATGTAACTCGACAGTATCCTGCTGGGAAGACGCCAAGGCCCGGCGCGTGTGTCGGAAGAATGGAATGCACTTGAGTTTTCAGCAGGTAAGGACGAATTCTCAAAATCTAAAGGATCTTATAAGAAATAAAAAAACCTTGGTACATACTGTGTGGGCATGTTTAATGTCTATTTATGGTATTGATTTTATAACTTCTAGAATAGAAACAAAATTGTTGGTGTGCGTCACCGAACACAGCACTGATGGTTGCTTAGTGGCGACAAATAATTACTCTTTTTCTGTCGCTATACGACATAATACAACATATATAAAGATTGGAAATAAGACCAAGGGTTTCTTCAAATCATTTTGGAAAAGAAATTGTTTATTTGTTAAGTCATATTAAAAACTGTAGTATATAATATGTATATTTTTAAATATAATTTTTAGCTAAGATTTAATCATGTCATATTTTTTAAAATATTTATTTTTTGCAGAATATAATAATGCTTTCCTAGGAATTTCCCGATGGTTCCAGTCATTGTAATCAGGAAAATACAAATTTGGTGGGCCTCACGAAAAAATAACGCTAACAGCACAAATTAAACTGTGAGCAGTTTTATATTATAAAGAATTGAAATGAATTAAAAAAAAAAACACTACCAACAAGAAGAATATTTTTTTTTTTGGAAAAAAGGACTTTTTATATATTTAATGAAGTAAAGAATATGTTTTTAGCTTTTAAAAATGCAAGAGCATGAATCTGTATGTGTTCATTTTTAATATTTTGTGTGTTTTAAGTAATTTTTTTAGAACATTTCCACTCTTTCCCATATGATTCAAAGTTTAGCTCTACGCCGCCGATGACTTAGTTTTTTCTGGCTGACAATCCATCTACCCTTCACTTCACCTGCAAATCAACAAAATTAACATCTTTTGTGAATCCTGGAGTATCTGCATCAATACTAAATAATGATATTGGAACAGCGTCATAGAAGAAGGCTTCAAGAGCAAAGCTGGTTCCTAAACAACGCGCCTATCGAGGTTCATTATTTCAAATATCTTAATGTTTTGCTGTTTTACATTCTAAATGTTTTCGAAAGAAAAAAGCAAGGAAGCCAAAGTAGCTTTAAATATAATCTGGCTTAAGTTTTACTCTAACCAAAAGCGGCTGTGAATTGCTGCATGCACTACGGTATTTACAACTGGAGGAGTTTGAAACCGTCCAAAGGTATTTCTTCAAACACTTGTTCAGGTTGCCTTCTTCAACGCCCAGTTATGCCATATATTATAAAGTCTGGTCTAACACTTCTTTATATTAAAAACCAACCTTGAAAAATTCATTATGACAAGGCTTATGCAAATAAATGCCTACCTGTTTAAGAAATGGAACCAGGTAACTTCTTCAAATGGCAGAATGAAGTCCAATTTGAATGAACGGCACACTATGTTCAATGATATTATCGCTGGAATTGATGAAAACAAGAGCCTCAAAAACAGGATCAAGAAATGTGTATAGGAATTTTAACCACCAAATAACATCGTAGGATAATTATTTCAGCAACGAGTTTCCTTCTGAAGCTATTAGTTATATATTTAGAGCCCGAGTCCAAATCCTGAATCTTAACTCTATGCCGCATCGAACTGATCTCTCACAAACCTGTAGCATATTTAAGCCAGAATACATCATCTACTTTTCTTTGCAACGCGTCGTTTACTTCAAGAGATTCTAAGGATAAATTTTGAACTTAGATTTCTTGCCACAACTCGGCTTTATGAAATCCTTATTGGAGATCTCGGATGGTCAACCGTTTATAAATACTTAACTACCGCAATAGTTTTTTATAGATTGCAATTTGTTTATTTATTGTTAGTAAGAGTTTCAAACAAAATTTCTAAATTCTTACTAATTTTTATATTTCAAATCATTATAAAATTGATAAATGAATATTTTGTATTTCAAATCATTTCAAAATTGATATATCTTTCATTTCAAATTATTACTAAATTGATACTAATTCTAATATATTTTTCTTTTTTTAATCATCCTCAAAATTGTTGAAATTGCACTTGATGCTTTAATTAAATAATATTTTTAACTTTCCATAGGAAGTTATTGTAATGGGTCCGCTTTGTCGAATTGAACATTTTTAAATTTCTCGACGTTTCAAAGTCCCTAGAGTCAATGGCGGATCCAGGGGGGTCGTAGGGGTCATGACCCCCCCTGGGAGATAATTTGTTTGCTTTTTCGTAGGAATTTCCTTCAATTCAAAACTAATCGTATTGCGTGGGGAGAGTACGATAACTTTGGCGACAAAGTTTAATGACGGATTTGTATAGAACAGTTAAAAACAAGCATTTTTTACTATGGGACGGGGGGTCTATCTCAACCCGTTTAGGCGGTAGGGGCAATTTAAAAAAATATGTACATTAAATGGAAAAAAAATAATTACAAAATTACGGTAATACTTACAATTAAGTATTATACCTTTTTTTAAAGCCAACATTTTTGTCTATTAGCTTGTTTTTAAATCAAGTCAAAACTATGCATAGTTTTTGAAAAAAATTGTTTTAAACTAAAAATTTATGCAAAAAAAAAATTTAAAAAAAGGTTTAAAGTGTAGTTTTTCAAAACTTTCAAATTATCTACTGTTTTTTTTTTAGAATTCATTGCTCTTATTTGTTTTTGATCAAAAACTGAAAATTACCAAAAAAAATATTTTAATTAAATGACTTTTTCCTTGCTTGTATTAACGTAGTCTTATTTTGATAGTAATAATCGAATATGGATTAAGATACACCTAGGGTAAATTAATTTTTCTTAAATCCAGCTTATTTAAATGCAAAAGAAACTTTGCATGCACCCCATCTTGCACCCACCGAACCTTGCCCCCTCCCCACCTTGCACGCACTCCAACTTGCACCCAACCGAAATCCTATAGTGTTCCCAAGCAGGGGGGTTGCAGATCCCTTACAGATCCCACTGTTGCATACACCCAAACTCGCACCTACCATTGTTACTATCAAAATAAGATCACTCAAGCAAAAAAAAAAGAATTAAATTAAAATAGTAGTTGTGTTTATTTTCAATTTTCTCAAAAACTAAAAGACATAAAATCATCTAGTTTTCAGTTTTTGATCAAAAACAAATAAGAGCAATAAATTCTGAAATAAAAACAATGGTAGATAATCTTGAAGTATTGAAAAATTACACTTTAAACCTTTTTTTAACTTTTTTTACTCAAATTTTGAGTTTAAAATTAAATTTTTCAAAAACTACGCATAGTTTTGACTTGAATTAAAAACTGGCTAATAAAACAGAATGTTGGCTTTAAAAAAATGTATAAAACTTAATTGTAAGTATCACCGTTATTTTTTAATTATTTTTTTCCATTTTAAATAATAATTTTTTTAAATTGCCCCTACCGCCTAAACGGGGGGAGATAGACCCCCCTCCCATAGTAAAAAATGCTTGTATTAAGCCCCTCTACCAAAAACCGTTGGCGCCAAAGTTATCGTACTCGTGTCTATTGCGTTAATTGATATGACCCCCATTATATTTTGAATTATTTTTTTTTTTTGTATATGAAAACAAAACTTGTATTTTACTTCCTTAAACTTTGCTGCTAAAAGTACTACTTTTGACCGAAGATTGGACCAAGAACATAATATGAATCGGATATTCAGCCCTATTCCAAAACCACAGCACAAATTCATCAACTTTTGACCAATGGACGGTCTAGGGGGGAACATATAAGCCATAAAGCTTATACAGTTAAGTTAAGTCAGGTTCTGAAGAAGAAACCTTGAATAAGAGATCATCAATTTTATATTAAGTTGCCTTTAAATTCCTTAAACTAGCCTTCAATTTTATTATAACATTTTTTTGACACACATAAATAGTGATTATTTAAGTGATTTTTACTTGCGACATATAGGAACTATATAGCAAGTTTTGCATTAGTAAACACTTTAAAACTAGAGCTTTTAATCAAATATGATATTACGACGACGCGACGGTAGAGAAGTCGAAAAGGTGGGTACCCCGATTCCTTCCGTCTGTCTGTCTTTCCTGGCCCCTACAGTCCAAACAATTGTGTTGATTGAAATTGAGATTTTCAGCCGATTAGTGTAAGGCCTTTTTTCATTTTATTAATATGAAAAATAACAGCAGTCCCCATACAAATTTTTTGGTTCAAACATGTTATTTTTCTAAAACTTTCTCTAAATTTTGGCTTCTTTCTACAAGAAAAACATACATATTTTCGTAATGATCCAGAAAAACCTTTATTTTGTTTTTAAGTTTTCTCAAGAACTAATGGACCGATTTCAAAATTCTTCTCTTTCTGTGCAAGCTCTTGTCAATGATCAAATTGATGATGATTTTTTATGATCAAAAATGTAATTTTTTTTTTGATTTTTAAAAAAATACAAATTTTGTTTAAGAAACTCGATATCTCAGAAAGGGGACAACATTTTTGACGAAATTTAAATGTAAAATGTACATATGTATATTTATAAGCTCTTTATTTAGTGCTTACCAAAAATATTTTGAAAACAAAATTTAAAATATGTAAGTAAATCTAGATTTTTTGACAAATAAAATAGCATTTAAATTTTGACAAATAAAATGGCATTTAAATTTTTAAGAAAAACTTATTTTGCAGCTAAAATATAAAAAATATTTTTAAACAGACTTTTTGGAAGAAATTAGCAAGTTCTAGTCGTGCATTTCATTTATTTCAAAATTGGTTTTCTGTTAAATACGAAAGATCTTAAAAAATTAAATAAATCTACTTTTGAAGTGAATTTGCTTTGGATGCTCTAGAACTGAGATTTAAACACGAATTTCAATAATACAAATGTCCCAAAAAAATCAAGTGACACTTTTGTTAAACTAATGGCTAAGTGAAAAACATAATACACGTTTCATTTTCTATTGACATAAAAGCTTTGAAACGTGTAATTTGTGAGTGCTACAAAAAGTTTTTTTCCCAACTTATTTGTTTACCTACCTTACTTTGTTTTAATTTATTTTTTTAGAGAAATGATGTACTTAAATGCAACTGTTTCCTTAAATTCAAGAACCAAACCTTTGTATCTCTACAATTTTTAAGTTTTGTTGACGCCTTTAAGATCAAAATACGAGTAAGCTTATTGATAACGATAGTAATAAGAGATTCCCGAACATTGAGTTTGAAAAAACTACGTCAAAAAAAGCCCGACATTTCTACATATCAGATCCTCTCTCATTTTCTGGATTTTTGAATTTTTGCAGCGTTCTTCGCATTAATAGAAATGAAAAGAAGAAAACTGTATTGTTTTTTTTTTTTGGAAAAAAGCAACGTTTCAAAACAATTTCCTACATTTTATAAATCAAAAAAACTGAAAAAAAAAATATTTGTCACCTCGAAAATCTTACGAACAAAAAATGATTTTATCTCCAAAATAATTTTGTGCAACGAAGAATAACGTTTTTCTTCAATATCTGGTAAAATTTTGAGAAAAATCCTAAAACCTAAACAAAAATTAACAAAAATTGGTAAAAATTGGTTTTCGACTCAAATATCTTTTCAAAAATTTGAAATTATGGCTTTCACTTATATCTTTTCAAAAATTTGAAAAATTTGAAATTATGGCTTTCACTTATGATGTTCAAATGGTAGACATGTGCATTCAAGAGGACACAAGCGTCCACAGGTTTTTCTCAAAACCCACCTCTGTCTATCAACTCTTACTCTCACCTCCCCGCGGTGAACATCGGGTGCCTAGTACCTCAACTGCAGATTGGGTTCTAACCCCAGTGGAAAGTTGTTGGGGTTAGCAAACGAGAGAGGGGGAGAGGTGTTTCCACTAAGGCACCTCTCCTTATCCAGACGGCAGCGGATGGAATCAACGGTGGCGTCTACAGTTCCAGTAAGGTTGAACTACTTAGTGAACACCTTATAGGGCTTCTACGACTTATTCGGATCCCAGGCCTATAAGAAGCGGTTTATTCGGCTCCCCGTCCTTGGAGTTATACTAAGGATCTGGCCCTCCAGGTTGGGGGTTGTGCCGTCGGGGCGACTTCCTGACTACGTAAAAATCTTCTAGTTGCGAAGCACCAACAAGCCTCGGATACGGACGGATTCACTGTTGACAACCCAAGCAAACGAAATAAGGACAACGAACTTCGGATCTGTACGTGGAATGTTAGGTCCCTTAACAGAGCACGTGCAGCCTAACAATTAGCGGAAGCCCTAAACTGCTGCAAGGCAGATATTACCGCCATCCAAGAAGTGCGATGGGATGGACCGGGCAAACGCAAACTAAAAGACTGTGATATATACTACGGCGACTGCTACCGAGAACAAAGGCAGCGCCTATTTGGGTGTGGATTTGTTGTTAGAACTAGACTCAGGCAAAAAGTCCTGAGTTTCAACAGTGTGAGCGAGCGCATCACGACAATCCACATCAAGGCTAAATTCGCCAACATAAGCCTAATATGCGCGCATGCCCCAACAGAGGAGAAAGATGAAGACACCAAAGACATATTCTTCGAGCTCTTGGACAAAACATATGAGCAGTGCCCTGGCTATGACATTAAAATTGTCTTAGGAGATTTTAATGCCAAGCTAGAAAGAGAAGACATCTTTGGTGGCACAATCGGGAGATACAGCCTGCACGACACCACCTCCGACAACGGATTCAGGCTGATCGATTTCGCTGCGGGGCGAGACGTTCTGGTAGCTAGTACGCAGTTCACACATCTCAATATCCACAAGGGGACATGGAAATCTCCTGATCAATCAACCGTCAACCAGATTGACCACATTGCGATCGACGCACGACACTTCTCCAGTATACAGGATATCCAAACATTTCGAGGGGCCAACATTGACTCGGACCACTACCTCGTTGTAGCCAAGGTACGGCTACGGATATCCCGGTCCAAGCCAAAACAAGGAAGTAGGTACTGTGAGAAGTTTCGACGTTAGACGGCTACAATCGCAAGAGACTGCCATGTCCTTTTCCGATCGAGTCTCTAGTAACCTCTTAAGGAGTCCTATGCTGCTTGCATTAAGCATTGAAAACCAGTGGCAACATTGCCTTGCAGCCATCAGAGATGCCGCCTCTGAAGTGCTAGGTTTCACACGGCCACCACAGCGAAACCCCTGGTTTGACGACGAATGCCGGCAAGCGCACGCAGCGAAGCAAGAGGCATACAAAACGGCGCTGCACAGAAGGACCAGAGCTGCTCGCGAGCTCTACGAGCAGAAGAGGAGAGAGGAACACCGGCTTCTTAGATGGAAAAAAAGAGAGCACGAGAAGCGCGCGATCGAGGAGATAGAGGGATGTCACAACAGGAATGAGGTTCGTAAATTTTACCAAAAGGTAAAAAAAACCTCCCAAGGGTACCAGCCACGAACCGAAGCCTCTAAAGACGATCAGGGGAACATCGTAGTAGAACCGCAGTCTATGTTGAGAATATGGAAAGACCACTTCTCCAAATTATATAACGGCGATGACGAACCGAATCCCGCTGTAAGGGAGATAGAACCACTCAACTTAGGCGACGCAGATCAACAATTCCGCCTACCCGACCTAGACGAAGTGAAGATAGCTATATCTAAACTGAAGTCAAACAAAGCTGCTGGAGCTGACGGCATAGCTGCCGAACTATTTAAAGCAGCAGGCGATGACTTGGTAGGGAGCATGCACCAACTCATCTGCAAAATATGGTCGGAAGAAAGCATGCCCGATGAGTGGAATCTCAGCATAGTTTGTCCGATACATAAAAAAGGAGACCCTTTAAATTGCGCCAACTACAGAGGGATCAGTCTCCTTAACATTGCATATAAGAGCCTTTCTGCCGTACTATGTGAACGTCTGAAGCCGTTCGTCAACAACCTGATAGGTCCTTATCAGTGTGGCTTCAGACCAGGAAAGTCCACTATCGACCAAATATTCACATTACGGCAGATCTTGGAAAAAACCCAGGAGCTTCAAATCGATACCCACCATCTCTTTATCGATTTTAAAGCCGCGTATGACAGCATCCATAGGGAAGAGCTCTACAGAGCAATGTCTAGTTTTGGCATCCCTGTCAAACTTATCCGTTTGTGCAGAATGACGATGAAGTATGCACGCTGCTCCATCAAGGTCGGAAAAGATCTCACCGATGCATTTGATGTCAAAAAAGGTTTTAGACAAGGCGATGCACTGTCATGCGACTTCTTCAACATCGTTCTGGAAAGAATTGTGCAAAACTCAACCGTCAACACTAGAGGCACAATCTTCCAAAGGTCCATCCAATTACTCGGATACGCAGATGATATTGACATAATTGGAAGATCAAAGCGTGATGTCAGTGGAGCGTTTTTGAGCATTGCGACGGAAGCGAAGAAGATGGGTTTAGTGGGCAATGAGGGCAAGACCAAGTATATGCTGTCATCAAAAAAGGACATTGAACAACGACGTCTTGGACAAAACGTCACCATGGACAGCTATAACTTCGAGGTAGTTAAGGACTTTGTCTACCTAGGCACCGCTATAAACACAGGCAACGACACCAGCGCTGAAATCAAACGAAGAATAACTCTTGCAAATCGCTGCTTCTTTGGACTTAGAAGGCAATTGAGAAGTAAAGTCCTCTCTCGAGCATCTAAAATCACCATCTATAAGACACTCATCATCCCGGTTCTCATTTATGGCGCTGGCTGAGGCCTGGACTCTGTCAAAAAAAGATGAGAGCGTCTTAGGATGCTTCGAGAGAAAAATTCTCCGGGTGATTTTTGGTCCCGTACGTATAGATGGAGAATGGAGGAGAAGATATAACGACGAACTGTACGGGCTGTACAGCGACACTGACCTAGTTAGCAGAATTAAAGTCCAACGGCTTAGATGGCTGGGTCATGTAGAGCGAATGGACATCAACGCTCCAGCCCGGAAGGTCTTCGAATCCAATCCCGAGGGACAGCGCAGTAGAGGAAGACCGCGACTCAGGTGGCGCACTCAGGTGAGTGAAGACCTCAACCAACTTGGCGTGCGAAACTGGAGACAGCTAGCTAGGGACCGAGCTGGCTGGAGACGCATGTTGGTTGAGGCCCAGGTCCGCCCGGACTGTAGCGCCACCTTAAGTAAGTAAGTAAGCTTTCACTTATAGGAAATATTGTTTTCAACATTCGGACAAATTTTGAGAAAAATTTAATTGGCAGTTTTTTTACAAAAAATTAAAAACCTAAACAAAATTTAACAAAAATTGGTAAAAGTTGGTTTTCGACTCAAATATCTTTTCAAAAATTTGAAACTTTGGCTTCCAACTAATTTTATTTATTTTTTAAGAAATAAAAACTTAAGAAATCCTACTTAAATTGGTAAAAGTTGGTTTTCGAATAAAAATCTCTTTAACAAAACTAGATTTTGAAATAAAATTATATTTGCAAAACATTGTTGGTAATTTTAAAATTTTTAAGAATAATTCAATTGACAACTTTTTTAACACAACACGAAAACCTACAAACTTTTAAGCAAGACTAGGCAGACAGACGGGATGGGAAGTTATCAGTGTGGGTCGCATCCCAGCCTCTTTTTATAATTAGTTTAACTTATGTTATGTTTACTACTTAAATTTAAACTTCCTTGTATATAAACTGTATATTGTTATGAAATGTCGTTCATTAAGACGACAGAATTGCCATGTCCTTATTCTCAAAGAAAAATATTGTTAATAACTTATATATTTTTTTAATAAATAATCTATCTATCATACGACCCTACTCGCTTTCGCCTTGTGGTGCACCTTACACTAATCAACCTGTATATAAAGGCCTGAATTAGTTACTACATAGCTTTTTTAAGTCTTCGGCTGAATATCATAAAATAGATCTATTTGATAAATAATGTTGCTATTAAAACCATAACTTTGAGTAAATTTTTTTTGCTCATGTTTTTTTTTTAACTTTCCATCGGAAGTTATTGTAATCGATCTAATTTGAAGAATTGGAAATTTTGACTCTTGTCAACTTTTTAAGGACATCCTTTTTAGAGAAATACGAATAATTGTTCTTACTATTACGTTTGGGATGCCTATTTTTGCCCTTCATATCTCAAGAACAAGCAGCGATATCGGCTATTAATAAATTATGTCTTACCTACAGATACAAATTTCAACATTTACAGAAATGGGCTTTCAAAATAATTCATTATTAATTCGTCATTTAACCCACACCGATAACTTCCAATCCCGACTGTCGATTTGTTTTGCTTAAAAATTTAACAAGACGTTCATAACAATATTTTTTGTGAAATAAATAATTTGAAACCATATCTTTCTTTGTTTTTTTTTTTTTTAATACTTGAGTCGAAAACCATTTCTTATCAGTTTTTGTTGTTTTTGTAAGTTTTCGTGTTTTTTGGTAAAAAAGTTGTCAGTTGACTTTTTCTTTCTTTTTAACTGAAAGTTACCAACAGTATTGTGAATATGATTAAATTTTTTAACGAGTTTTTTATAGTAGAAAAACAATTTTTACCAATTTTAGTAGCATTGCTTAAAAGTTTTTATTTCTTATTAAAAAAAAAAATTGAGATTGGATTTCTCTAAATTTATCACAGAATGAAATCATTTTGAAGTTAATACCTTCATTTATTCACGAGAATCGAACATCAATTTCCATACCATTTTTTGTGGATTTTAATTTTTATGAAAAACTGAATGTTGGATTTTAATACAAATTTTACTGAATCTCGAAAACTATATTTTGTATAAAATGAAATTAGTTTGAAGCCAATATCGTTAATTTTTGAAAAGATATTCGAGTCAATAATCAATTTTTAACAACTTTTAGTTTTTGAGTTTAAAACAATTTTTTTCAAAAACTATGCATACTTTTGACTTAAATTAAAAACAAACTAATAGACAAAAGTGTTGGCTTTAAAAAAATGTATAGGTATAATACTTAATTGCAAGTATTACCGTTATTTTTTAACTATTTTTTTTCATTTTAAGTAATAATTTTTTTAAATTGTCCCTCCCGCCTAAACGGGGGGAGATAGGCCCCCCCTCCCATAGTAAAAAATTCTTGTTTTTAACTGTTCTATACAAATCCGTCATTAAACTTTGTGGCCTGAGTTATCGTAGTCTCCCCTACATACGTAAATACGCACGCACATAATGTATGTACATCTCCCAAAAAATCTTTTATTTATCTAGATTCTAGGAAAACGTCAAGAAATGACAAAGTCTTTAATCCGACAAATCAGACCGATTACAATAACTTCATATAGGAAGTTAATAAATTGTTTGTTGTTCTCAAATATCTTGTAACCGAATTACGAGTAAGTTATCTATATTTCAGTTGGAAATGTAGTTTAACAACCAAAACTTATGAACAAATCAAAAAAAACTATCAGCAACAAAAGAAAACAAGTATCAAAAGATTAAAAAAGTTGTTTTTAAGACAGGGGAGAATATATTATAGTAAAGTTTCAATCAAAAATGTGGATTAAAAAGGCCGTTATGAGATGAAAAAGTTGGGCCATTTTGTAAGGCAATATTGTTTAGTATATTCGTACATTCATACATATAAATAAGTAGTGCGGGAGAATCAATGAAATTAGTAAGAAGTTTGGGTAACATGCAGAATATCAGCTACAAATTTGAGCCAATCCAGATCCAAAACAACCGGCGGCGGCGCGGCGCGGCGCGGCGTGGCATACTAGTCTTAAAATTTAGCATATTTTTGATTTTACTTAAAGCCAAAATGCTACGAGTATGATGTCTTATCTTGGTTCTACTCGTATTCGGTTTTATGACTTCATTCATAAGGTTAAACTTCAGAACTGTATTTAATATTTTCACAGATACCTTGAAACTGTTAAATGTACGCACTCCAACATTCTTCATTCAAAATTGAACATCGCGCAAAAAAAAAAAAAAAAAAACCGTTGATGCAAATATCCTCATCCCAATTAAAGTAAAATAAAACAATGAAAACTAAAATATACCATGTAAATATGTGACATCTCATAGCATCGCCTTCGTAATCGGCATACACAATACTACATCTCCATCAATCACTGCAAGCCTCACAGTCACAGCTCGTTCAAAAAAGAAAAGAAAAGACGTTCCCGAATTCAAACTATTTTTACAGAGATCTCGTGTAGTTGTCGTATCGTAATGTGATTGTCATTTTATAAAAGAAGGCGCACGCTTAAAAAATCTTTCTCGAAATAGAGCGAGCGGGACCACAACAGCAAAAAGATTTAATCAATAAAAATAGATATATGTATGTGCTATGTACGTAACCTACACGGTAGTTCCTCAGTATATTTTTAATTTCTCACAGAAGAAATGTCTGTTCGATGCTCGGACGCACGACGACGAAGCCGACGACGGATGCTGTGTCTTGTATCTTGTATCTCTCGGTTCAATCTCTTTACATGTTGCGCATTTAAGAAAAAGAATTACAAAAATGATCCTGCGCGCTCATCATTGGCGTATGGAAGATTTGTCTCAAGTGCTATATGCGATCACTACTGATTGAAAAAAACCGAGACCAAGACAAGACCAAGACCAACAATTTCAGTTCTACTTTTGTGTCGGGGGACTACTCTTCAAATTGTATATTTGTCCTAAAAATTTATCCAAAGCAAAAATCCAAGATAATTACCAGCATTGATAAAACTCGGTAATGTGCTCATTTCGCGTTTATGTTTAATTATTTAATTATAAACGTTGATCTGTTTTTGGAATACCGATCATCTCTCTGAGTGAATTGGTTTTTATAATTTTAAATTAAATTTTTAAATTTTGTATCTCCGAATATTGTGTCCGATATTTGTGTAATACGGTATGTTTATTTGCAGTCTAGTCTAAATGAGTATGTATTGTGGTAAAGAATAATTTGTGAATATTTTATGGACGCTTTTCCTGACGATTTATTTATTGTATATTGAACAATAAGGATTTGCAATTATTTTTTGTTGAAACACCTTAGCCTTACTAATGCTAAACGAAGGGAAAGAGGTGTATGTATTGGAAATAGAAAATAATTGCTGTCAGATCTAGCCCGCGTCGTAGATAATTTAAATAGACTCTTCAACATCGTACTAATATAAACAGAAAAGTTCAATGAAAAAGTGTCATAACATGTGGTATTTTATTATTAAAATTATCTTTTTAGTTTAATACACTACAAAATACATATATATGTATGTATATGTATTCCTGACATAAAAGTTTATGCAGGAAATTATACAAATCAATTTTAGTGAGTATCGTATGTTTTATTTTCGGTGAAAGAATGTTTACTTTATTTTTAAGAAGGACTTGTTTCTGATGGAACTGTTCTAATACGAGTATTTAAGCAAATAATGAAATTGCCAGCAAATACTAACACATTGAAATGCATAAAATAACATCTATACCTATCTAGCTAATAATATAGGGCAATAATATATTAAATACTTTCATTTTCCAACAAATGCAATAGAAATATATATTCAGACAATTTTAATATGCACATTGCACATCGAAAAAGTCTCCATACAGCAGTTTTCTTTTTGCTGATTCTGAGATATAATATTTATTGTAACAATATTTTAAAAGGAAGCATTTTGAAAGTCTTTAGACATTGAAGAAATTAACACAATAAGCATTTTTCAAGCGAAAAAATAACGTTTTATTAAAAAAAAAAACTACAAATTTAAAACAGTTCACATCAAGTAAAATAAAAATTGTAACCAAAAAGTTTCCGTACACTCCATTTTTGTATTGATCTCTTTCAAAAGCAATTTAATTTATTTTTTGAAATTGCTTTAACTTAGAGCCACGACGTGTCATTATTTTGTTGAAATATACAATTATTCGCGAGATCCAGTTTTTGAGCTCTTGACAGAAGATCCTCTTTCAGTGTTACTACTTTAACATTTAATCCTATAGTACTCTTTTGCAAAAAACTAACACTAAAATTAGGCTGCTATACGGAAACTTTTTCACTATGTATATATATACATAATCAGCAAACAAACTAGCATTTCAAAGCAACACAAATATTCTTCTGTTTATAGCCGATTTACCTCTGAGAGCTGATGTTGTGGAATCATCGCATCGAATCGCATCATCAATGAAGTCAAATATTATATATATTACATGAAAGTTTCTAAAGTTGCTTTTGATTTCAGTATGTTCTTAAAGTTGAGAATGTTACCTTGGACTAAACATTATTCGCAAAAATAATAAGCAGTTTCGGTGGAATTAAAGTTTAGAATCGTTGCGTTTAACAAACTTATTTTTAATTTTAAATGGAAGAAACTTTAGGTTCTTGGGCTTATATTAAACATATTCGACAAAATCTGAAACATTTAAAATAGATAAGCCGAATCTTTTTGCAACGGGATAGAATTTTTGACTCAACAGCGAACTCGACAGCGAACTTTAAAAATTGAATGATCTATTTTTACTTCCCCATTAAAAGTTCTTTAAATGTTTCTAATTTGTCAAATTGAAAATATGCAACGAAGAAATCGAACTTGCAATTTTTTACAAAAAAGAAAATAAACAAAAAATAGCCACTACTAAAAACTTGTTAAAATTGATTTTCGTCTCGTATCTATATCTTGAAAACAAATAATTTCATTTGATACAAAATATTGTTGTTAACTTTTGGTGAAATAAAAAAAAAACTCAATTAACAGTTTAAAAAAAAAAATAATATCTCGACAAAAAATAGTTTAAACTTCAATTGTTTGATTGCACACTTATCGAAGGCGCCTAAATGATAACTTGGCTTATTGCAAAAAAAGTAAAAATTTTTTGCCAATATTATTGTTTTACTAATTACAAATTCTTATCAAACCTAAATACTACTTAGTTATATATAACTGACTTAATTTTTCTAATATTTAATTAATAGATACATATGTATGTACAGTGGCTCACAGCTTATTTGATACAGTGATTAAAACAAAATGAAAACCAATGAATTACCAAAGTTAATAACAGCACATACAAAAATTTCACGTAGGCTTATAGATTCATACTCAAAGTATAATTTTGCATAAAATGGGTACCAAAATATTCTACATACTTACTTTTTTTACTACAAAAAGTAGCATTTGATCAAAAAAACACCTCACAGCTTAATTGATACACCTAATTTAATCTACCTTTACTTTTTATTTACCCGCAATTGGTTGTTGTTTTCTTATTATTACTGTTGCTATGATTATTTGAAATAGTTTTTCACAATTTTTTGTGTGAAATTGTGAAACGTTGTATCAATGATAGTCTTTTTATTAAAATGGGTCGTCGAACAACTGTTGAAGTCCGCGAATTGGTTATTCAGCATTATACAAGCGGAAAATCTATCCGCAACATTGCCGAATGTGTTGACCCTAGCTCATCAACGGTGCAATACATAGTGGAGCGGTTTGTTCATGAAAATCGCTTCAAGGACGAAGGAAGAAATCCACCAAACAAAATTTTCAATCCTGCTGATGAAAGATTTATCGTACGAAAAATTAAAGCCAACCCAAAATTATCGGCTCCAAAACTTGCTGTTGAGGTTCATGAAGAATTGGGGAAATCTTGTAGCGCTGAAACCATCCGTCGTGTGCTTCGCGACCATGATTTCAATGGGAGAGTTGCTCGAAAGAAACCCTTAATTAGCAAAAAAAAAATCAAAGAACCCGTTTATCTTTTGCTAAGGAGCATATCACCAAAGACAACAGTTTCTGGGATTCAGTTATCTTTGCAGATGAGTCCAAATTTAACATTTTTGGCTCTGATGGGATGTCCTATGTCTGGCGGAAGCCAAATACTGAACTCAAAAAGGAGAACCTGAAAGCTTCAGTAAAGTATGGAGGAGGAAGTGTCATGGTATGGGCTTGTATGTCTGCAGCTGGTGTCGGAAATTTAGAATTTATTGAGGGAACCATGGACAAAAATATGTACTTCGATATCTTGAAAAAAATTTGGTTCCAAGTGCTGAAAAGTTGGGAATTCGTTCGAATTTTCGATTTTACCAGGACAACGACCCGAAACACAAATCAGGAATTGTGCAGACCTGGCTGATTTGGAATTGCCCCCACTTGATGACGCCACCGGCACAGTCACCTGACTTTAATGTCATCGAAAACTTATGGGCATTATTGGACAACAACATTCGAAAACACAAGATTTCGAACAAGAACGAACTGAAAAAAATAATTTTAGAAGAATGGGGGAAAATAACACCGGAAGTGACCCGTAAGTTAGTAGTTAGTAGATTCTATGCCCAAAAGACTACAAGCGGTTGAAAAGGCCAAAGGTTATCATACTAAATATTAAACTGCCACAAGAAGCTCTTAACTTTTAATTTTTATATGAAATATCTTTGCGTATCAAATAAGCTGTGACTTAAAAATTTGTATTTTAGTTTTTAGTTGTTATGTTTTTAAATACCAATGTTTTAAAATAAATTATAGTTCTTTGTTCAAGTGCATTTCGTTTTCTCTCAGTACAGTTGAAAATTTGTTGGTATCGTTCTTAGCTTCTATGCAATTCCGATATATATTTGAAATCAAGCACTGTATCAAATAAGCTGTGAGCCACTGTATATTTAATTTACAAAGTTTTAATTTTCAATTCGAAATATTTTTCTTTCATCAGCCCTTTTTTTTGCCGTCCTCTTGGTCTCTTTTCATCATTTAAGGTCCATTTTGTAATTAGTTTTGTCCATGTTTAGTTTTCGATTCTTGATATGTGGCCTCAGCTACATATGTTGGTTCTGTTTTCTTATTTCCTATAGCTTATCCTTTGTATTTGTCGTATATTTAAAAGTTTTCGTTCTATTTAAGTTTCGCATTTCCTCAATTTATTATGTTGATTCGACGTTAGTTCAAGGTTTGAAAACCGTACGTGAAAACAAGTAGAATTTAAGAGTCCATTACGTATTTTTTTATAATAGTACAAAAGAGTTCAGTACAGTATTTCTTTTAACCCTAGAACCCTACCCATATTTGGAGAGGACTTTTCCTACATTCTTTGTCACTCCTTTTTACATTTTTAATATTTATTTTATTTAATTTTATTAATATAAAATTTATGTAGAATAATTCAAACATTTTATTTAAACGTCTATTAAACACATTTGGCACACATTTTAATTGTATTTTCTAAACAAATATTATCAATCAAATAAAGCACAGGGTGATACAGCACCCTGGGTAGGGTTCAAGGGTTAAGCTCCAAAACTGTTTCCATGTGTTATCGATTCGTCTATTTATTTCTTTTTCGTCTTGGTTTTTAAAAGATTTAATTTGTCCTAGGTACACGTAGTCTTCAACGTAGTCTTTTTTCCAATAAGATGTCCACTTTTGTATGATTAGTCATTACTTTTGTTTTAGTCAAGTTTTTTTAGTCAAGTTTAAACATAGTCCATCCTGTCTGCAAGACAACGAGAGATTCAACATTGTATCTGTGCTGCTGAATTTGAAATAAGAACAACGTCGTCTGCAAATCTTAGATTGTTTAAGTAGTCCATATATATTTTTATACTTTATTTCTTTTCCCATTCTAGTACGGCAGAAAATAGTGGGGGTGACATGGGGTCACCTTGTAATGGGTGATTTTTTTGAGGTTAGGATTTTCATGCATTAGTATTTGACAGATCACGCGGGATTTCAGACATGGTGTCAAAGAGAAAGATGCTCAGTATGCTTTGACATTTCATCATGAATAGACTTACTAACGAGCAACGCTTGCAAATCATTGAATTTTATTACCAAAATCAGTGTTCGGTTCGAAATGTGTTTCGCGCTTTTTTATCGACAAATTTTGTTCAGCGATGATGCTCATTTCTGGTTGAATGGCTACGTAAATAAGCAAAATTGCCGCATTTGGAGTGAAGAGCAACCAGAAGCCGTTCAAGAACTGCCCATGCATCCCGAAAAATGCACTGTTTGGTGTGGTTTGTACGCTGGTGGAATCATTGGACCGTATTTTTTCAAAGATGCTGTTGGACGCAACGTTACGGTGAATGGCGATCGCTATCGTTCAATGCTAACAAACTTTTTGTTGCCAAAAATGGAAGAACTGAACTTGGTTGACATGTGGTTTCAACAAGATGGCGCTACATGCCACACAGCTCGCGATTCTATGGCCATTTTGAGGGAAAACTTCGGAGAACAATTCATCTCAAGGAATGGACCGGTAAGTTGGCCACCAAGATCATGCGATTTGACGCCTTTAGACTATTTTTTGTGGGGCTACGTCAAGTCTAAAGTCTACACAAATAAGCAAGCAACTATTCCAGCTTTGGAAGACAACATTTCCGAAGAAATTCGGGCTATTCCGGCCGAAATGCTCGAAAAAGTTACCCAAAATTGGACTTTCCGAATGGACCACCTAAGACGCAGCCGCGGTCAACATTTAAATGAAATTATCTTCAAAAAGTAAATGTCATGGACCAATCTAACGTTTCAAATAAAGAATCGATGAGATTTTGCAAATTTTATGCGTTTTTTTTTTAAAAAAAAGTTCTCAAGCTCTTAAAAAATCACCCATAGAACTTCTCTTTTCAAATTAAATTCTTTTCCTATTTTGTCCTTTAGCGGGATTATTCTTATACATGTTTCTGAACGTCCTGATAAGGGTAGGGTAAATGTTTTGATTCCTTAGTGCTTACCATATGCCATTGTGTTCCACAGGTTCAAAAGCGAAGTCGATAAAACAGAAGCAAAGCGGTTTTTGGAATTCGTTTTGTTTTTTATTTAGCTAGTTGATTGTCTGAAGGTGACAGTGGTTGAGAAGCTTTCTCTGAATCCTTCTTGCTCTCGTGGTTGATTGTCGTTTATTGCTTACATATTTGGTTTTTGCATCAAGAAAAGTTTGTAGATTCTCGATACAAGGCTTTTAGGTCTGTAATTATTCTTGTCATCTTTGTTTTCCTTCTTGTGGAGAAGTAATTACGTATTTTTAAATTCACGAATGGAAAGGTATCGATGTGGGTCTCATTCCAGCATATATTTTCATTTAATTTTAAATAGCTTTAAAAAATCGTATTGCATACTTTCAGTTTTTTTTGCCATAGGTTGATTTTGCACTTTTTAGGGGTTTTCAATAAGGGCGGGTAAAATGTCAATCGTGGCGTTTGCTGTGGGGCACTTAGCGCCGCCGCGCCGCCGCCGTCCTGCAGAAACCACATGTCGTCTAGGTCCATATCGTTCAATTTGGGCCATAAGAAATTAGTATCATCGTTATGTAGCGCTCGCTGTTGACGGTGACCGCCTCACTAACGTCGTTTTCAAAAAAGGACGGACCAATTAAGCCGCCACCGCCGGCCGCCGGCCCAAAATCCACACAAAACGGTAACTTTTTGAGGATGCATTATCTCCTGGTGAACCTCGCGTGGGTTGGTGTCGCCCCATATACGGCAATTTTGCTTGTTAACACAGCCATTCATCCAAAAATGCCCCTCGTCACTAAAGAGGATTTTTCGGCCAAAATTGGGGTCCTCTTCCAAACGATTCGAAGCCCAATCAGCGAACAAGCCGCTATGTCTATGGTCATGAACTTTGAGCTCCTGGGTCAGTTGGATCTTGTACCAAACGTTGAAGAGTCGACTGTGAAGGGCCACGAACGTCTACCGTGAAATGGGCGCAATGCGCGCAATGCGCGCAACGTTTGCGTTAACGAACAATCATTTTGACAATAAAGTTTTATAATTTGAACGTGCTGTTCAATCGTGTAACTTGCCATGATGGCTTGGCATAAACAACTGAATAATAAACAAAACATTTAACAGATGTCACCAAAACAAAATGGCCGCCACGGGTCGCCAAAATCTACTCGCGCCAATTGAAAAACCCTTTACTAGCTATACGGTTAAAGGATTGTCACTCTGTATGCATTCATCGCTATCTATACATGAAGTTGTCTCGATTAGATTGTATTGAATTTATATGAATTTCTTGCATTTTGCCCCACATAAAAAAGATATGTGTGGAATAAATCTCTGCTGTGCTTTATAAGTAGCTAGGTACCTATGTATAACTATTGTTTGTTTTAATTTTAACCTACTAACTTACTAAAGGTGGCGCTACAGCTCGAGCGAACCTGGGTCTCAACCAACATGCGTCTCCAGCCAGCTCGGTCCCTAGATAGCTGTCTTCAGTTTCGCACGCCAAGTTGGTTGAGGTTTTCTCCCACCTGCATGCGCCACCTGAGTCGCGGTCTTCCGCTACTGCGCCGCCTCCGTCCCACGGGATTGGAAACGAAGACCTTCCGGGCTTGAGCGTTGATGTCCATAAGTTTGACAGTGATGCCAAAACTAGACATTGCTCTGCAAAGCTCTATAGATGCTGTCATACGCGGCTTTAAAATCGATAAAGAGATGGTCGGTATCGATTTGAAGTTCCTGGGCTTTAATTTAACTTTAAATTTGTACTTCGTTACCTTCATTTTCTGACTAACTGTTCATATCTCATTTGGTAACGAGATCATTTCAAAAAGAAATAGCTTTTATCTTTTTTTAAATTTACAAAGAATAATTATTATAATTTTTTGTAACTGTTAGTAAAGAAATAAACTGTTCTTTTGGAAATGAGCAGTGTTTCTATTAACTAAATAATTTCTTATTCGATACTCAAAACGCATGGCCTTTGAGTACATCGAATATACAAATAAATTTTTACCTACGCATGTTAACTCATTTTTAAATTATTTTCCTCGTTGAATGTCAGCATTTAAATTTATCCAACTGAACGTTTTTATTAAATTCACCTCAAATCTAACTGAATTACCACAAAAACGGAAAGACAGATACATTCAGCTATCTCCGTAAAAACAAAATTAAATACATATTTCCTTTCGATCTACAATATTCATCTGTACATCTGGCTTCAACTAACTAGAGACGCACCCTTGCCCAAAATACACCCTTTCAACTTCTTCCTATTCCGATTCCTATACCTGCCTCAATGTGATTCCTCTAAAATATTAAACTTCAGAGATTTTTTCTCCCAAAAGGACTTGGACTTAAAAGTCACATTTGATATTTCTTCGCTGAAGAAACAAAGCTTCTTTCATCGGAGGCTGCGCTCCCATTTACTCTCTCTCTATCTCTCGCAATCACAAATCACAACCTCAAATCCCACAATTCCAAATTTCACCTCGTGTGAATTTTATGGAGACTCAAACTTAAATGAGAGAACTCCATCCACCCCACAGGACTTGATTTCATCTTCGCCATCGCTATCGTCAATTCGCCATATGTACATAGCTACATATTATTAAACCAGTGTTTTTTCCTCTCCCTATTTTTTAAGCTCGAGCAGTTTTTTCTGAAGAAAATCGAATCACATTTTCTATCGGATAATATTTTCAAAACCTCATAAATTGTGAAAAAACTATTAGAAACTTGAAGTAAGTTCGTCATAGTTATGAAATTTAGCTAAAATTAACACATTTTTCGGGTGAAAATTTCAAAATAAAAAACGTAATTTTGTCCCAAGGAATGGATCCATTTTAAGGATTTTTCTATCCATTCTTTGTCCTGCTCTCAATGTATTGGTGTCCCTTTCGGGTGATGCTGTACTCTGCTACTAGATATGTTGATGGGGTTGCCGTTTTTGGGTGGCTAGCATTAGCATCAAATACCCAGCTTTAAGTTTGTCTCTGTATACGTACATATGTATGTATATTTGCAAAAATGTCAGTGTTATATCTACTTCATTGTATGTTATCCTATCCTGTTGACGCAGTAGCATCCTGTAATAAAATAATATCCCCAACAACAACAACAACGTTATACAAATGTGTTAAAGAAATTTTGTTAAATGTGAAAATGTACGACGCCCAGAAAATATGAATATAAAATAATAAAACAAAAAATATAGTTGGTTTTTGAAAAAGATGTGACGGTAACTTCATTCAAAATATACATACCCGTACCTATATTGTGATATGAAAATGTTTTTTGGAATTCCTTTAAAAAATGTGTGTGTGTTTTTTTAGCTGTTCGGTTAATCGGTATCGGTATAATATAATATTACGAAAGAAAATTCATCCATGTGTCTCGCCTCGCCTCTCGCCGCAGTCTCAATTGAAGAAAAGTAATTTTCAATCTTTTTAAGGTACCCGTATGGTCAAAAGATTCTTTGAATTAATATTAGAAGACACTTGAATAAAAATGTCCTTGTGCCAACGAAAATACATTAAATTCATATCCAAAAGTTATTAATTTATGGTGAAGTGAAAACTATCTCTTTAGTATTTATATGTGGTAAAGCATCATAGCTGAATTATTTGATGAACCCTTCCAAAAATGTACAAAATGATTTTGGGACTTAATTCCTCATTTGTCCTGAATGTTTGCATTTCTTCCTAATTTCAAAATGCATTTGTTAGCAAAATGTATGGTTGTATCTATTTATAGTACCTACCTATGTAGTATGTAGTAGATTTGTAAAAAAAAGAAAGAATCGTGTAATTAATTTCACGTATATTTTCTAGATGCGGCCGACGCGGCGCGGCGGTGGGCTCCCCAACATTCGCTTTCCTCATCATCATGATTTTAGCTCTATATTTTGTATTCCTGTATTTGTGTTGTTGTTGTTGTTGTTGTTGGTGTTGTATTTGGAAGCTCTAGTATATGAGTGTAATGTTAAGAGTGTCCTTTTTTGCTGATGCTTAAGGCTATGTTTTTGGGAGGAAGCAAATTCCTCGCTCGCTTTAGCTAGGGATATGTGAAGAGTTTTGTTTGCTATGTTTTACTATTCAAAGAGTAGATGGAATGAAGGAAAATCATATCTTTTTATTTGAGGGTGGATAAAACAGAATAGAATATCTTTCTGTTCAAACTAGAAGCTATCTAGGGTGACAGGTGTATGGAAATGTATGTTATATGGACGTTGTTGGTTGTTTAACAGTGGGGTTCCTTCAAAAAAATAAGGTTTCACTACTGTCTTAAAAAGGAGATTCGTTTAGTTCCTCAAAATCATTTCTATTAAACTTACTGGATTCTCTTATAGGTATAGTCCAAAAAGTAGTTACAGGCAAAATAAGTTGAAAAAGTAGCTTCAATTTAAGACTACTGTTTATTGTATACATTTTTCTAAATTGTCCATACAAAATGTATGGGTAAACTGTTTGTTAGCTATTATATTCACAGAAAAAGCACATAAAATTACATCACATTTGTCTTTCTATTTAAGATAGGTACTGCTGGTTTAGTTAAATAACTAAGGCTCACGTTCAAAAACAAATTCTCAGTGGTTAAGGTGGATGCATTTATAAACAATTTATTTTGTTCAAGTAAAATCATGCTAACAGGATGAAGAAAAAGAAGTACACCTAATACTTTTCTATGCAAAGGATACTTACTAAATTTTGTTTAAATACCTTTAATGTTATTTAAAATAAAAATTCAAATCACAAACAAGATTGTTTAAGAAGTAAACTACTTTAAAAACAACATAAATTTATCAAACTTGACAACTTTTAATTTAGTTTGTGAACGCACCCTTTCACTTATCATTGTTAATTTATTCAGTAAACTCAAACTCCACCGAAATTCGGAGTCGGTGATAGCAACTTTAAGAGCGAACTCTAATTTTCATAATTCTTGCCCTATGAACAGTAACAAGTTTAATGGAAAAATGTGAGTCTTCATATTCGTTGTGGGATGCTGCCGTGTCAGTGAGGAGAAAACGGGTTGATCGAAGTATCAGAAATATCGCTGCTGATAATCATCCGTAGCAAACGATTAAAATCAGTCAATTTTACGGCATTCGCAAAAATTGACCTTAGATCATTTATTAATTTAGATATTTTATTTTGCGTAAGGTTATTGAGTAACACCCATACAAGATCAACCTGACTTAAGAATTGAAGGCGATGAAACAAGACGATACATTTCACAATGAAATCATCTTTAGTGACAAAGCTTTATTTATTATTTTTATTACACTTCAGAATAGCCAGCATTGTCGCGCCGTATTTAACATGATATGGACTTGAACGATATTTGGTTTCAACAGGAACAAGCCACACAGCATTTTTTACAATCGATTTATTGAAGAGAAAGTTTGATGAGCTTGTAGATTGGCCGCTTCGTTCGTACGATTTAACTCCTCTAGGATATTTTATTTTAGTCTAAGTTAAGTTATTGGTTTATGCCAAGTGACAGCGGAAGAGCTCAGAGCCAACATTGAACACGAAATAGAGACCGAGTCATCAAAAATTGGGTCCAACGAATCGATCGACCGCTGCGGCGGTGGCCATATGAACGAAGTTGAGTTCAATTTATAAATGTTTTGATAAAGTTTTTGATAAATTTGAAATGGTTTTCATTTTATTTTCAAAAAAAGTTGCCCTATTGGAAAATTCTTTACGTACTAAATTTTTTAACAGGCTGACGAATGGCTTCAAGTAGTTACTGTTCTTAAAATTAAATTATGAAAATCGTAAAAATAATCATTGCAATTTTTATTTAACAAACTTCTTTATTTCTGTATACTAACTTAACTTGACTCAGTACCATGTATTTGCATAGTTAGTTGTATTTGTATTGGCTAAGAATAATAACAAGAATTTTCACTAAGAAACTAAAAAGGCTCCATAATATTTAGGATTGCCTCTTGAAAATTTTAACATGTATATAACCGTTTATACATGTAAATTTAAATTCGTATGTAATGAAAAACTTATACTAGTCGAGGTTACCAAACCGAATAAAATAAAATACTGTTCGTTATCAGATTCCTTAAAAGAACGATTTCTTACATTCTAAAGGCTGTCCTATTCTACAAGTCTCTTTCCTAAAGGATGGAAAACAGCATTTGTCCAGTCTGTCCCTAAAAAAGGCGAATCCTCCTCACTCTCTAACTATCATCCAATTGCACTAACGTCCCTTCTTTCCAGGGTCATGGAAACGCTGATAAATTTTCAGCTCAAGAAATATCTTGTGGAACAAAAGCTTCGGACCGTTCAATTCAAGTAGTATTGAGGTTCAAGTCTGATATCCACAAAATAAACGCTGGCGTGACTCAGGGCTCCGTTTTGTCTCCGACCCCCTTTCTCATTTTTATAAATGATATTTTGTCTCAAACTTATAACTAGGTTAATGGTTTCGATGATGACAATACCTTCAGCTTTTCATATCCATTTTAAGATTCTCATCCTTCCATTTCCTTCTCTTAAACACTGCCGCAAGGTTTCATGTCTTTTATTCTTTTATCGATATCATCACATACAATTCTCGAGTGAAAATGCCAGTTGTATTCCTCCCCTCCAACAATTCAACCGTAATACCCGTACTTCCAGGACTTCTCATAAGTTTACCCTTAAGCCTGATTTCGGATGTATAGGTATTTTTTCTTCAGCCGTACTACACGAATGTGGAACGCTTTACGAGGCTCAATATTTCCTCCTCATTATAATGTGCAGACATTCAAAACCAATGTGCATCGGTATCTCCTTTCGAATCCTATCCTCCTTTCCTAATTGTTCGCAGTGTGTTTAATCATTCTAAGGGCATTCATAACCCCTTGGGTATGCGCACAATATACAAAATAAATAAAATAATGAGTTAAAAAAATAAAAAAAATAATGAGTTTTAATTAAGAATTGAAATTCAGTGTATTCAAAGATTCTTTTTTGACTCTCACTAGTTATTCCGCCTTGAGTTCGCGGACATTTAAACAAAAATAAAAATTAAAACAATAAAAAGCCAAATGTGTATTGACTGCATTAGGCTTTTCAGTTTGAGTGTTGCATTTCCGCTTACTTCAAATTTAAAATAAATATATTAAAATTATTTGGCCACTGAATTATTTTAACAATAACAAATGTGTTGCCCTAGTTAGCTATTCTGTTTAATCTTACTTTTTTAAATTAAAAAAATATATATAAACAAATTAATCGGAAGATTTGTGTTCATAACCCCGAAAAAATGATAACGCTGAAAGCCTGGGGCTACTGAATATAGAGCATAAGTCATGCGAAAGAAAGTTCTTCAATAATTAAAACAAAAAAAATAAAGACTCAAAACTCAAAGGTGAATTCTTCTAGCGAGTGAATGGTAGCGATATGTACATACCAGCACGTAATTGGCCAAACAGGATAGTTATCGCTAATTTCTTCTCCAACCTAAAAGAATAATTATTTGTCTAAGCATACATCGAATATATGAAATTACTATGTTTCTCCTAAATGACTAGACCAATTTTTGAAGTAGTTTATTCATTCTCTGAAAACATTCTGTGTTTTAATCGTGATTTGTATGTTTTTCTAATAATATTCAAATAATGGTGCTGTTACGTTCAAAGAAAGTGTGAAAGAAAGAACTAAGTCCACTTAGCCCCACTCTGTGGGAACTAGAACTATTTTTCTAAAGTAGTCTTAAGCCTCGTGCTTTTTGAGAATCTAATTTCGTTAAAAATGTGTGGTTTAATTGCCTGTGAATTTGAAACAAATTCTTACTTGTTTGCTGTCAAAATATATATAAATGGGTATTTGGGTAAACCTATAAATAGTGAAAAGTAATTATGAAAAAGAATTTTTCAAGATTCTGAAAGTAATGAAATGAATATCGCGCGATTTTTTTGGTATTCCTTTTTTAACGTTAAATAAAAACAACAATTAAGTTAACTTTATTAACGGACTGTTAGACGGTACAAAGTTTGCCTGGTCAGCTAGTAATACATATATACAATTCTTAAGCCCTGATATGGTTTGTTGTCCACATTAAAATTTTTAACATGGGAATCTTCTTTATGCTGCTGATACTGTATGTCTTGATTAATTTTAATTAAGCGACATTATACTTAAAAATATACATATTGTCCAATTTTCGGAGAACTTAGATTTAGGGCTAGTTTGTTCATATAGTGGGTTAAGATTCTTTCAAATCCTTCAAATGCTCAAATCAGTTGAAATCTGCTGTTAACTTAGTTCACACTTAACAACTGAAACTATAAATGAATTTAAATTTCCTAAAAACAAATTTTATTTAAAAAAAAACACACAATTGAGGATACATATGTATGTATGTATGTATGTATATGATATGTAACAATCATGCAAAACGAATCCCTGTGAACATACTAACCATTTAATATAATTTTGTAAATAGTTTTCTTTTATTTACTTTTATGTTCTAATGTTTATAGAATGATTAAAATGTAATGTTCTTTGTTTCAGGTACCTAGTCACTGTGAGATAAATTGAAATCAATCTACAATCACGTTAAAAATACCAAACAAATCGGATATGGACTTAAAATGTGAAAACAACGCTTCCGTTACTATACGGACACTTTTGAAAAACTTCATAATTTAAAGCATCTATTAATTTTACCAGTGCAATTTCAAGAAGTGGTTTAAATCTCTCAAAAAAAAAAATACTTAAACATTTCCCCTGAATCACAATAATCAATACAAAATTACACGCAATTGTGTATTTTCATAATTCAACGTGAAAATAAACAATATCTTATTTAGAAACCAACATCATCATATTGTGTCAAACATTTATTTTAATGTTTGTCCAAGTTCTATTTCATGACATAATGCCTCTGTATAATCTCATAATCGTTTGGTTTTTCATTCCTAATCTTATATGCGGGCAGCGTCCACTTTTTAATCACTCTTCAAATTCAATTTCACATAATGGAAATGCGTTGGGACAGAAGCTTCGAAACAGTGGGTCCATTCGAGAACCGCTGCATTCGCAAACAACTCAGACAACGTTGCTTCATCCTCCGCTAAATCAAATTATTAACTTTGATGATTTGCAAAATTTGGGAAGCACGAGACTCCCGCCTGGGAGAAGGGGAAATAGGCGTCGAGACCAGTTACTTTACCAGCGGCCACAGAACCAGCAGAGACAGTCTACATTCGACTCTTTACGCAAGGAATTGATGAAACCTGAACTGCCCTACTCACAAGTTGCATCGGTTGGAAATATTGTAGGTGTTGGTGTCACTGGTGCGGGTACTCCTGGAAGGTTCCCCGAAATCAATCAACTGGCTCCAATATATACAACCCGAATACCACCGCAATCGCCTAATGACAATAGACCATCAAGACTGCGGGGCAGAAAGAATAGCTCCATGAATGAAATTCTAAATTTAGCATACAGCCAGCGACATCAGCAAGATGCCGAACGGCAAAGTGATGATCCGACAAATGGCGCCAATGACGATACCATTGATGGAATCTATGCAAATCCAATGAAAAAAATTAAAGAACGCATAAAATTAGCCCCATACGTGAGTATAAAATAAATGTCCTTAACTTTTTATTAATTTGTCTTCAAAGGATGACATTGTGATTTTGAAATGGGAACTTTCCTTGCACTATCCTTTTTTTGTGTAAACCCATCTTCTTTTTCTTCTTCTGTCTGCACCGGGTTGGGGTTGGGGATGAAATGAGAACCTTGCATCTAGGTGCAATGAGACTAATAGACTCTTATAATTATATTTCCTCTGCAATGTAAGCCGGAAATAAACTGACTTTTACACTATCAAGGCAAGCTGATTTAATTGTATTTGGTTCAATTTATCGTCGGAAATGGGAAGATGTTTTATCATCTTGCTAAGCGGTTTGCACTTTTGACAAATTTATGAGTATATCCGTTAAGTCATCGTATATAAAAAATAAGGCCCTATGGATATACAAATTTTTAGACTAGATATTTACAAAGAAGAAAAGAATACTTTTTTCATTCAGTGGGTTTACAAAAATTATCGCAAATCAGTTGAAATCTTCAGATAGCTTTATCCAAAATTGACAGCATAAACTGAAGGATGTCCAGCGGAATATTTTCAACTTTAAAATTCTATATAAAAAACAACGACATCGTTTTAATTTAACATTTAACAATGCGGATTTTATTTTTTTTAAAACGATATCATTTAAATAATGGCCGTTTTTCAATGAACTCTTGTAGTTGGACCTTTACATTTGCCATTACGCGATGGCAAAGTGCTGGAGTAAATGCTTTTAATTCCATGGCGAATATTTTCCTGCAGGGCCTGAATCTTTGTACCCACGACCAGAAAAGTTGCGTGCTGAGCCCATCACTTAGTTATAAAATAAATTCGGTAGAGCAACAGTCCGTAGAGAACTAGAGCCTAGGGACTTACAATTCGCAACCATTACTGCGTGTGAGTCACTTCAGGGATGGAAGGGACCAACAATTCGTATGCTGAATCCCGAATGGCAAATTTGAGAACGTGCTTTGCACGACAAGAAATAATCTTGGAGGATTTGTAAGTTCCTCGCAAGAGGCAGTACCCGTGAGAAAAACTTTAGGTGTCAAAGACAGGGATAGAACCCAAGACCTCTAGCATGACAGTACTACTAACCATCTAACTAATGAATGAAAATTTAGAAACTCTTGGCTTCATATTGGCTTGTTCTTTTTTTCCTCAACATTTTCGCCTCTTAAATGCAAGAACTATGGTTGCTCAGTTAAGATTTAACTGCCACTTAAGAAAAGTCAGTATAAATTATAATTATAAAACTTGTGAAGAAAAAAAAGATTAAAATTAATAGTGGCATCAATTGGATCCAAGAAGAAAGCTTATGGTGCTACCGCTGCATCTTATATTGTTTTGTTTGTCAATTAATCAATAAAGTAATAATAATACAAAAATTATTTATTTATCAATATATTTCAGAACGCATATGAGCCACAAATTGAACGGACTCAGTCATCAGAAATGGAAGATCTATTGGGTGTTAAGTGCACCTTTGAAACTCCTTGTGCATGGAACTGGACAGAAAACTTAAGCGATGGTTTTCAAATCGTTACAGGCACTGAATTGGCAAAGAAAAACATGACTGGAGTAATGCCTGGTCCAATTGCAGATTCCAAAGGAGATGCTAATGGTAGGATTCAGTTTGAATGGTTTTTTAAAAATATATTTTAACCACATATAAATATATTTATAATAGGACATTTTCTGTACGCTCGTCTTTCACCCAACACTGTCCAAGTCAATCTCACTTCACCACAATTCAGCACCACAATGGATAAATGTCAGCTTGAAGTTTATATACACCAAAGTGATATGAGTCGTGGATTATCAAGAATCGTAATCAAGACATTACACTCCTCTAAAAGTCAGTGGGTACCAGCAGAGTTAGCTGGCAATAACTTACGTTATTGGGAACATCAAGTATACCGTATCGGGCGCATAACACGTGATTTTCGAATTGCATTCGAAATTGTTCCTAATCTCAGCGATTCACAGCGAGCTCATGTAGCTATTGATAATTTGCGAATGGTAAATTGCTTTCCCGAAGGAACTAAAAGCGAAAAATGCAGCACCTCACAGGTGAAGTGTATGATGAATAAGGTTCCCGTGTGCATTCCCTTACCAAGAATTTGTGACATTAATCGTGACTGTGACGATGCTGAAGATGAATTGCAAAATTGTGGTAAGTTTTTTAATAGAATTTTGTATCGATCGCTTATACATTCAAAGTTAACGTACGTTGCTGCTTGATGTGATGCTTGCTATCAATGAACCTTGGCCTTTTTAATAGGCATTTCTTTGATATGATTATTCATGTTGATACAACACTTTTAGTCAGGCTGCGATATTTCTCACAAAAAGTGTCGTGATATGTGCAACATCAAATAGCACTATTAAGAGTCATTAGTTGCATCATTGACTTAAGGGTTTATAAATGAAGGAGGGTTCATAATATAATTAGTGGCAATGGCAACAATTTGAATATTTTATCTCTTTTTCTTGTTAATAAATACATAAGGAAGCTACGTACATACATATATTACATATTGTATATGTATATATACATACAATGTTTCAATATTGTACTTTTAATCAATATTTAACATACAAATTGGTGGAAGAATTGAGATGCATTAACGTGGAAATTCAAAAAAATGTGAAATTTATCTCGACAATTATGAAAATGAATATTACGTACCAGTTTAAAAATAAAAAGAACAATTTTTAAACCTGCAAAACAAGATGAAAAAGCTAAGAAATAATAAGAAATTAATTAAAAATTCTTTAAGAGCATTAATAATTGCAAAATGGTGTGATATTGATAATCTGAATTCAATATACCTGAGAACATTATTTCTATCCACATATTTGAGAAGAACCTCTGAAGGCTTCATATTTACAAATTGTCTAAAAAATAGATTACACTTCGAAAAATTTCGACAAGTTTGAAGCTTCACTTAAAACACTTCCTGTGATATTATAACCAAGTAACTCAAAAAAATAAACTGAAATACAAAAAAAAGATTTCGGTCCTTTTTTCAAATCTTTGATATACATACTTCAATATGAACAAATATAAATGTAATAAAATGATGCATTGAAAAATATTATTTATTCATCTTCTTCAAGAATTTTTTGTTCACAAAATATTTTACACCCTTTTTATAAAAATCTGTTTTTTATATAGAATTGCATGAAACGCAATATGTAACCATAATTTTTAAAAATGCACTTCACCCCTTCAAAACGTTTGCTTTACATATAACTCGTGCTCATACACCAAAGTTCAGCTTTGTCAGAATGTATCAGAAGGAAGGGCATTTTTTATTTAATTTTCCTTAGTTTGATATTTTATAAGAACAATAATTAGGTTTAAACGATTTATGCAAAAAAAATGTTTACCAATTTTAGTAGCATTTTGAAAATGTTTATTTCTTATATAAACAAATACAAATTAGATTTTTCTAAGAGCAATATCTTACGCTAACAATACAATTTAGCAAAGAATGAAATCATTTTGAAGAAAATATTGTCAATTATTCACAAGATATCGAGAATCGAATATCAATTTTTACCAATTTTGGGTATTTTAGTTGAATTTTTATAAAAAAAAACTATCAATTCGATGTTTCTCTTAATTTTACTGAATGTTGAAAACAATATTTTTTATAAGATGAAAATAGTTTGAAGCCAATATATTTAATTTTTACAAAAAGATATCAAAGTCAAAAATTAATGTTTATCAATTCGATTTTTCTCTTAATTTTACTGAATGTTGAAAACAATATTTTTTATAACATGAAAATAGTTTGAAGCCAATATATTTAATTTTTAAAAAGACATCAAAGTCGAAAATTAATGTTTACCAAATGTTTGTTATATTTTTTTTTTAAGGTTTTTATTTTTTGTAAAAAACTGTCAATTCGATTTTTCTTAAAATTTTACCAGACGTAAAAACGTAATTCTTCGTTGCATACAATTATTTTAAAGATAAAATCATTCCTTGTTCGTAAAATATTCGATGTGACAGTTATTTTTTTCAAGTTTTTTAGATCTATAAAAAAACCGTTAATTGATTTCATCAGTTTGGTATCACACCAATGTGTAATATAAAATTTAATTCAAGTAGCTAGCGTTATTGGTTCGTGAGATATTTTGAGGTTCCGTTCTGCATTATTATCTGTATAACAAAATTTATTTGAAGTCGATATCTCTACTGGTTCTTGACATATGGACGACGAAAAAAGCTTGCCGAACGTAGTGACGTACGATTATTTAGATTCTAGGGACTTTGAAACGTCGAGAAATGTCAACATTTTCAATTCCACAAATCGGACCGATTACAATATCTTAAGTTAGAAGTTAAAAGCTGTAAGATCATTTTGATTTTTAAATAATATTGCTTTTTCAATGTCTTGAAAACTGTTAAAAAATTTAGTAATGATCAATTCTGGCCAAAGTGAGACACCCTGCTCGACAAGTTATTAAAATTGAAATGTACATACGCAAATATGTAAACTATATTATTTACATAATGTACTCTGCGTGCACATATTTAATTGAGTTCTATAAATTGTAGTTATGTTATAATTGCATAATTATTTTTTAGACAAAATACCATATGGCGGGCGGTGTGACTTTGAGAGCGGTTGGTGTGGTTGGCGTGATTCGGGTAAAACTGTCCTCGCTTGGTCACGTTACACAGGATCATCACCAACACATGACACTGGACCAGATAGCGATCACACCTATCAGCATTTACTCAATTCAACCGGATATTACATGCTAGTCGATATGAATCAACACATTAACAATTCAGAAAAAGGATCACTTATAGGTTTTGCTAGTAATGCCATCATGATCAGTAAGACTTTCAACCCGCCACCTATGGTTCATGGTGATGCCAATTCACCATACCGTAATTCCTGCGTTGTTCGGTTTTATATTCATCAGTTCGGTAAAAATCCTGGAAGCATAAACCTTTCCGTAGTTGAAATGAAGGAGAAGGAGAACATAACAACGACCCTCTGGTGGAGTACAAAAAATCAAGGCATAGATTGGTTGCGATCAGAATATGTTCTCCCAAACATAACTTCAAAGTAAGTTAATAACCCTTAAATATATAGTACGTAACATGAAATTAACATTGTTTGCCTTTTCTAGATATTATCTCCAATTTGAAGCCCGAATGGGCATGCGGATTTTTTCGGATGTAGCAATGGATGATTTTTCCTTAAGTCCAGAATGTTTTGGCCTTAATATACCGAAGGAGCATTTAAATGGTTACGATTATTGGGACGTGCGGTACAATATGAAAAGTCCATCGCATACTGATTTTGAATATAAGCCCTGTAAAAATTTAAATTATTCTCAAAAAAAATTGTAGGACTATCTACTAAGTACGATTCTTTTCAGATATGGAACTTACTACTTGCGATACACGGGGTATGATAGGACCGACAGCTTCACAATGCGAAGCGTTTTACAAACAACATAATAAATCACATGTTTTGAAAGAAGTTCGAGTTATAGAAGATCAAAGTACATACAAAGGCATGCAGAAATGGAAGGTTCCAAACGAAGGTCATTACACGTAAGTGTAAAAAAATTAATATCCTTTATTTGAAGAGGTTAATCCTTTACTTTTATTAGAATTATTGCTAAGGGTGCTAGTGGAGGGCTAGGTTCAGGTGGTGTTGGATCTTCCCGAGGTGCAATGGCTGTGTCAGTTCTAGAACTGCATAAAAATGAAGAGCTTTACATATTGGTTGGACAACAAGGTGAAAACGCTTGTATAAAATCGTTGAATTTCAAAGATGAGGGTTGTCGGTCCGATAGTGAGATAAACGATGATTTAAGTAGATACAGCTTTAATTCTAAAGCGTATATGGTGAAGAACATAGTCATTGAAAATGGAGCCGGGGGAGGTGGAGGTGGATCTTTTGTGTTTCTCGTAAGTCGACTTCAATCAATCCATTTTCTTTCAGATGCTTTTAATTATGTTGTTTTAAATTACAGTTAAACTCTGCAAAAAATGAGGCAGTACCATTGATTGTTGCTGGTGGCGGTGGTGGTCTTGGAATCGGAAGATACATTGACGAAGATTTCCAGCATGGACAGCCACCAAATCCAGCAAGACCAGGAGCATCAGGACAAATACACGGAGAAAGTATAAGTCAAAAAACAGCCGGTCCCGGTGGTGGTTGGAGAGCAAAAGAAGACACAGCACTAAGCCCACGATATGGAGCCGCTCTCTTGCAAGGCGGTCGTGGAGGGCTTTCTTGTTACGCTGAAGGACAGGAGAGCCACAATGGCCCAGTAAATAACCATGGTCAAGGTGGTTTTGGCGGTGGTGGAGGAGGCTGTAATACCGGAGGTGGTGGAGGTGGTTTTGCTGGTGGCGATGTGTATCTTAACGAATCCAATGGAGAGGGTGGAACTTCGTACATTAACACTGCACGGAGTTTAAAAGGCCTGAATATAATTTATGAAGGCGCAAATAGTGGTGCTGGTTCAGTCATCATTATCCCAGCGATCGAAGGGTGTGGCTGTGATTACCGGTGCATTGCTCTAGATGAATTTCGAGCTCGAACTCAGTGTATCTGCCCGGATGGTTGGCATCTTAAAAAGGATAATAGTACTGCTTGTGAAATGAAAACTGATGAACGTATACCAATGCACTATTTGGTAACACTCTTCTTAGTTCTTATTGCAATGTTAGGAACTGCATTGAGCTCGTTAATTCTTATTTTATGTAAGCTCTCAATAATTAACTATTTTAAAAGTTGGTTTAATCTCTATGTTTTGTTTTTAGATAACCGATATCAGAGAAAGAAACAGGCTTCAATTCGCCATAAGATGCTCATGGAGCAGGATCTGCAACTAAGTCGTCTTCGTCATAACACCGATGATCCCGCTTTACCTAATTTCAATCCAAATTATGGTTGTGACGGTCTCCTTAATGGAAGCGTTGAAGTAAAGAGTCTTCCGCAAGTTGCTCGAGAAAGCTTGCGCTTGGTGAAGTTAGTTTTTTCACACAATGCTTTTAAAGTAAGACACATATCTCAAATATTCACTTTCTTTTAGAGCCCTAGGCCAAGGTGCATTTGGTGAAGTGTACCAAGGTCTTTATAGACACCGTGATGGCGATGCAGTTGAGATGCCAGTAGCTGTCAAAACACTGCCCGAGATGTCAACCGGTCAAGCCGAAGCTGATTTCCTCATGGAAGCTGCAATTATGGCCAAATTTAATCATGCCAACATTGTTCATCTTATTGGTGTTTGTTTTGATCGACACCCACGATTTATTATTCTTGAACTTCTGGCCGGAGGTGATTTAAAAATATTCCTTCGCGAAGGACGCAACAAACCAGAGCGCCCATCACCGTTAATAATGAAAGATTTGATATATTGTGCATTGGACGTGGCCAAAGGATGTCGGTACATGGAGAGCAAGCGTTTTATACATCGTGACATTGCAGCTAGGAATTGTCTTCTCAGTAGTAAAGGTCCTGGAAGAGTAGTTAAAATTGCTGATTTTGGTATGGCAAGAGATATTTATCGAAGTGATTACTATAGAAAGGGTGGAAAAGCTATGCTTCCAATCAAATGGATGCCACCAGAAGCTTTTCTTGATGGAATATTTACATCAAAAACTGATGTTTGGTCTTTTGGTGTACTTCTTTGGGAGGTGAGCACCCATTACAAATCAATACAATGTTATCTAGAAAATAACTTAAACAATTTGAATTTTTTGTTTTTATAAAGGTTTTCAGTTTGGGCTTGATGCCATATACTGGACTACAAAATAGAGATGTTATGCACTTGGTGACTAATGGTGGTCGCTTAGACGCACCTCCCGGGTGTCCAGCAATAATTTATAGGCTAATGGCTGAGTGCTGGAATCCAACTCCAGAAGAACGTCCCTCATTTTCAAATATCTTGGAAAGACTGAGCATCTGCGTACAGGTATGTTGGATTATTTGGTTGATTTCTAATACAAATGTAATTGTCTGCTTAATGATAAAAAATGCTATCTTTTATAATCTTAACCCTGAGTAAAAAAAACACATTTTATATTTTTAAAGAACTTACCACTTTAAAAGAGTTAAGGCTCATTTTAATATTCTTTTATTGAAATATAAATACGCCGTAAGAGTATTTTTAATAAAATATTACGAAATCAAACACAAATTAAGCAAAACATAAAATATATAGACTGTGCCCTTACTTAAAGCTTAAACCTATAGTTGTTTTTAAATATCATATCAACGTTTAAGTACTTATTGACTTTATTTCAGGACGAAGATATGCTTAATTTACCCTTACCAAGCATTTTCCGACCACCATCGGCAGAGAACGATCAAACTATAATGCGACCACCGGGAAATGACGACTTCTGTCTGCAAGTGCCGCACTCATCGGACTATCTCATACCACTACCTGGTCCTCGTTCTATTGCCGATCGTCTGCTTCAAGAGTCAACCGGTGTCACTTTTATCGAAAGCATGGCTACATGCACGCCACCTGTGGTAACATCTCCATCAGCACCAATAAATACCGACGAAAACGGCTGCTGGGAAACATCTTTTATAATGCCGAACTCCAAGAGTGATCAGCCATTGCTCTCATCGTCGCATGATTCAAAGCTCAGCATAAATGGAACAGATGATGGATCCGTAGTGGCAAACCACAATCACAACAATCATCAGCTCAATTCACAGAGCACAAGTCAAAATAATAATAATAATAATATTCATCGATCTCCTCCTCAGTCGTCAACTACAACAGCAACGCACAATAGCAATGACGATGATGCAGATGGACCTAAATTAATAAGTCTAGACACACCACAACCTACTCCAACAACAATCAAGCCACCATTATCATTCACCCAGCTAGACGGGATAACCCTTGATCCATCGGCGCTATCCAAGGGCATGCATCTTAATAATTCAGCTGCAACCAAACAGTCCTATGCCAATATACAAATGGTCAACTCCGTTAAGTCTGAGATTCCCTCAGAAAAAATGAACGGATCTGTTGTTGGAAGTACGGCAAATAACTACGATTCTAATACCGTGCCCAACCACTCCATGAATGGAAGTGCTGCGCCTCCGTTCACGATACAGGGCTTTAATGACCGGTATAACTTGGGTAAGGACAACCATTCCGAAATAAGTTGTTGAAAAAATTAGAATATTAACCACACGTATATACTTAATTAAGTCTTAATAGAGGAATGTTGTGAGTGATAGGTTTATAAGCTGAAAAAAATTATTTATTAATTAATACACAACTTTTGAGTGAGAAAGAGAAAATATTTAAATTTTAACAAACAAAAAAAGCGCGCATATAATGTAACAGATACATAGAAACAAAAATAACATGATAAGTTGATAGAATGGATATTTTTTAAATTTAAAACAAATTTTTTTATTTTATTTAAAAAAAAAATTATTTGAAAAGTAATAATAGTTCAGATTCAAACATGTTAACTTTTAACTATTGTTCATAGAAATTCGATGAGAAAAAAGTGTGTATGAATAGACTTTTCCTATTAAAGACCACTTTTCTATTGTTCTCTTCAACAAAACAATTTTGTTAATGACTGCTTAATGACTGCGTTCTTGAAATAATGAAATTTCCTTTTATTAGGTTTTGCTTTCTTGAGCTCTTGTTATTTCCGAAATATTGGAAGAAAAGCAAATATTGTAGTGTACTGTCCATTTGGCAGAAGTTAGAGATAAACCGTAATGGACACTTTTGCAGAGTCTACAAATTTGAGAAAAACCCTATACCATAAAATACTACTAAACCGTTGACATTAAAAAAATGATCGAAGTTTACGTGGATTTTATACGAGTGCCGTGAGCGAGTACTAAATATTAATGTTAAGGCTGAAATTTTCAGGTAAATTCTTTTTTCTGACATTTCCAACAAATTCACTCGAAATGAAATTGAAACCGATTCAAAAAATAAATTGGAGTTCTGAAATTCACTTTTATCGATATCGATTTAATTTTTTTTCCAATTCTAAACGGAGTGAATTTCCATGTTCTACATATTGATATTTGTGATTTTCAAGTGATTTGAATTCGACCAAATTAAGTTAGTGTGATTTGAATTCGACAAGAGGAAATTGCTTAAAACAGTAATACATAGTTTTACTTAAACGAAATAAAAGCTTGAGTTTTTCAAAGAATGCACTTAATTCGTGAAAAGTTGCAGCTTCTACTCTTTATTTGATGGAAGGGACAGAGCATTTCAAACGATTTTCCACACACCAGATGTTTTCTCTGAACCAAAAACAAATTTCTATCAAAAACTTTCGAGACCAATATTTGGAATGTGCATCAACATAGTGCAAATAAAAAACACTTATATTTTATATTTATTTTATTACAAAGCACAGAACAAATATAAACATATTGACTGATGAGATATTGTACATACGTATATCAGCTGCTTTAATTTCACTTGAAGTGATTTCGAAAAGAATTTGAAGTTATGAAATCGATCGAATTGTAGAACCCTGAAAACAAATTTAATCGATTTTCAATTTACACTTCGATTTCTTTGCACTTAATTTTGGGAACTTAGCTGATATGTACATACAAATATAAATTCATTTTCGCACAGATATGAACAAATTTGTGTTTTAACTTTAAACAGAAAATATGGCTAAATGAAAATTATGTCTATTTGAAAAGACAATAACGAAATGGATGATTCAGCCATAAGAACTATCTGCACATTAATCTTACTATAATGTCCATGGACTTGTTGGCGTTGGATCTTATGTCATACCACCAAAAATATTATGTTTCATTCTATTGAAAAAATAAACGGTTGTATACTTTAATATAAGGCGAATCTTTCTAAAACACTTTTATAATAAGCATCATATCTCGTTGCTGTAAGAATTTTAAATCTTATCAACTAATGCTTCTGCAAATAATTGTGCAATAAATTTTGCCAGGTCAGGATATTTTAAGGGGAGAGAATAGGCAGGTTCAGAAGATATAAGGGACTTGAAAGTAAGGCAAGTTTCTAGCATCTGATTGGCCAGCTGTAAAAAAATTAAATTCTAATTAAGGCAACTTTATTGGAAAGTTGACTGAAAAGTTAGACAAGAAAAATCTCCCTAACTATCAACTCATTTTCTCTTATGTCAAAATGACAGCTAATCATAATAATTCATTCTTAAGTGAAGTTAAGTTCCGACTTGGAAGTTCATGACCCTCGAAAATTAACTAGTTGCCTTGGTCAAACTTTACGTTCAAAGAAAGCAGTTGACCTCAAATGAAGTCCCTTATGTTGTCTGAACCTGCCCAATGATAAGCTTTTTGATATAGTTTATTTGTCAAATAATTTTAGATAACTTTTTCCATAATTTTCAAAACTAGTCAAGAGGTGGTGATTTTTATTTTTACATAAAATCAGTTTTTTTTAATTGGCGGGAATTACTTTTATTTATTTAAACCTTTCTTTTTCACTTTGATAAGCGCTCTTAATTTAAATAGTGTAGAGATGAAATATGTCGCAACCATTTGACTCTTTGTTTCTTTCGCTACACTGTCTAGAGCTAATAGATGGAATTCATTCGTTACGTTAAATATAATTTTGCTAAAAAAAATTCGTTTAATTTCTAAAATATCCAAATTCAACAGACTTGTTTGTGGTACAAATAAACAAGAGCAATGTATACAAATATTTGAACGAGCTAACACATGTATATTATATGTATATGCATATATATGTATATATTTATATTTATATGTATGTGTATATTATATATATGTACTCAAAGTATATATATATCTTTAAGATTAAATATGAAATAAATAAATCAATTTGAGTTAAAAATAATACCTATATAATAATAGATTATACATATTTTGATTGTGAATGTCAATATCTGTTGTGTAAAATAAAACAAAAAAAATGTGTAATATTTTTATTTAATATTAAAATCAAAACAAAATTGTAAAAACAAAATAACATAATAAGTATGCATTATATTTAAGAAACAAATATAAAACATAGTTTTATAGTGTTTATAAGATTATATTGTATTTGCTTACCTATACTCTTATTATTAAATAATTCAATGGTAAGGTAAGAAAACTTTAATTTTTATTGTTTTAAGTGAACAATGATAGTAGTACAAGAAGAAAAAAGCTCAAACACATATGAAATAAAATGATAATGAATATTATTAAGTACATTATTGAACAAAAAAATTGAGGAAGATTTTTTTTTAATTTTACGAAAGTCCACTGTTCACAAACAAATTTACTCATAGCACTTACCAATTACGATCTTTATTTGTTTTGTAACATTAAACTCAAAGAATTTGGTTCGTTCTACTTATTTCAAAATTTACATCCGTGTAGTGGATGCAAGGTTAAGAAGAGATATCTTATGGGACACTAATAGCTTGTTTCTTAATTCTCTTACAGACCTTAAGAGCGCTTCAGCATCTAAGCAATCCAATAAAAACTGTTTTATAAACTTTCAGTAAGGTTTTTTAAACCGACTTTATATTTAAGCACCTGAACACAAGATGCTTCAAATACAACAACTAAACAATTGGATCCCAAAGATTGAAAATGTTGCTTATCAAAAACAAGTTCCATGCGTAAACCACCAATTTCACAGAGCTTTCCTGAGATCTGGGAAGAAAATTGAAGTTCAAGTTGCATACTGGCTTTTTAGGAGCACATACAATAATACTCGTAATAAGTGTGTTCAGTTCTTCAATTTTTATGTTTTGAATTTTTACTAAATTTCAAAAATTGCAGCTAATTCTGGTTCCTCAATTTCTCTGAATTAATAAAAAATATGTTCAGGAGAAAACTACTTACTATACAAATCCCAAGTGCCAATAAATATTTTTTTTTCCAAGAGAAGAGATCTGATTTTTTTCCAAACTATTGTTAACTGTTGTTATGATGTAGTTTCGGATGACATAAGAGACTTGAAAGTAAAACAAGTTTCTAGTATCTAATTGGCCAACTGCCAAAAAATTGCCATCCAATTAAGGCAACTTTATTGGAAAGTTGACTGGAAAGTAAGTCAAGAAAAATCTCCCTAAGGGGCCGGTTATAGCTATCAGTAAAATCCATCAGTAAAATTTTTGTTTTTAGTTTTTGAACATGTTACAGATTTATTTCTAGCAAAAGATTGATGCAATAAGATGAATTCAAGATGATATTCAAGTATTTTTTTTTCAAAAAGAAACAATGCATTTAAAGTTTTATTTAGTTTATAAATCCATTTTAATTTTTTTAATGATGAAATTTCATTTTACTGAACAGCTGACTGCCAAAAGCCAAACAAAATTCCATTTCGTTTTATTGTTGGTGTTCCAATTTTTTACTGTTCCGATCACATCATTAAAAATTTTACTGATGAAAGCAGCAGTAAAAAAATTGTCTGAGACGCGAAGCCTCAAAGTGACATTTACTTTAATGACGTAAATTTACTGATTGCTATAAATGCTCATCAGTAAAACATTTCAGATTCCTCCTGTTTCAAATTTTACTGATGGATTTTACTGATAGCTATAACCGGCCCCTAACTATCAAGTCAACTCTAATTATGTCAAAATGACAGTTGATCATGTTTTTTTATTTAACTGAGAGCTGAACTTTATTACTCTATGATTTTTTATTTTCTGGACAGTTAGGTTAGGTTAGGTTAAAGTGGCTGTTGGTTTGGGACGACCAACACACTTAGACCAAAGTATGGTCCGTTGTGATACCACATGGATCAGTTAATCAGCTTAACTCGTTGAACCAATTGGAGCTTCGAATGAAGCGTAGGAGACAACTAATGTCTGAATTTTTTAGATCGCTGGTATCGTTAAAGTAGTAGTCTCCAAGGTGGATTCTACGTCTTTGTGATAAGGCAGGGCATGTGCACAGAAGATGAGAGATTGTCTCCTCTTCTTCCTCGTCCATGCAACTCCTACAAAAATCATTTGCAGGGGCTCCAAGTCGAATAGCATGCCTTCCTATTAAGCAGTGCCCAGTCAGGACACCTATAACGTAGCTAATGTGCAATCTACTCAGAGAGATTAATTGTTTTGAGCGCTTGGTGCTAAGATTAGGCCAAATTCGTTTAGTCGCTACACAGGTGGTGGTGTTATTCCACCTGAAGTTTGTTTTCTCTATGGTATCTTGCTTTAGCATGAGTTTACATGTAGCTAAGGGGATACCTACGCTAGCATTATGAGCCAGCAGAGGTAAAGTTGTTCCGCTTTTTGCAAGTTCGTCAGCTTTGCAATTTCCTGGAATGTCTCTATGGCCCGGCACCCAGAAAAGGTGAATTTTGAACTGTGTAGCCATCTCCGTAAGAGATGATCGACAATTTAGGGCTGTTAGTGAATTTGTAGAGACAGAGTCTAAGGATTTTAACGCAGCTTGGCTATCCGAGAAGATGCGTATATCATTAGTTGATATAACGTTTTCTCTAAGCCAGGATAGGACTTCTTTTATAGCCAGGATTTCAGCTTGGAACACGCTACAATGATCGGGTAGACGAAAGGAGAGACTTAAGTTAAGTCTATCTGAGTATACGCCACCACCAACCCCATCCTCCGTTTTTGATCCGTCTGTATAAAAGTTTATAGGACCATCGTTCAAAAATGATGTATTCTCCCAAGAAGATCTGGGAGGTATAGTCACCTTGAAGCTATAGTTATTAAACTGAGGATGGGATATGGTGTAGTCAATATTACTACTTATAGTTCTGAACGAGTTCAAAATAGTGGTGTGGCCAATTCCATTATTGATCCACAGAGAGGAGGCTTGAAGCCGTATGGCAGTGTTAGCGGCCGTTTGCTTGCTGAAAAAGTCCAGCGGTATTAGATGGAACAGAACATCTAGTGAAGCGGAGGGGGTGGAGCGAAGTGCTCCTCCCATACACAGGCAGGCTGTTCGTTGGACTTTGCTGAGTTTATCGCGATTTGTCGCTGTATCTAGCGCCGTCCACCATACCGCTACTCCATAAGTAAGGATCGGTCTTATGACCGACGTGTATAGCCAGTGTGTAATGCGGGGCTGTAGGCCCCATTTATTACCAATGGCCTTTTTACAGGAGAACAGGGCTACTGTGGCCTTGTTTATTCTCTCTTGAATATTAGGTTTCCAACTTAATTTCTTGTCTAAAATGAGACCCAAGTATTTTGCTTGATCAGAGAATTTAAGTGGTACACCGTTTATGAGGGGAGGGTCAATGTATGGAACTTTGTATTTCCTTGTGAAGAGGACAAGGTCGGTTTTTTGTGGGTTAACGCCTAGTCCACACCGATTAGCCCATCTGGTGAGCTTATTTAAAGCGTTTTGTAAGAGTTCTTTTAGTATATTGGGATGTTTACCCGTTACTGCAATAGCAACATCGTCCGCATAGGCAAACACTCTGTATCCCTCTCTTTCTAGAGTAGTTAGTAATTCATTTATTACTAAGTTCCAGAGGAGAGGGGATAGGACACCACCTTGTGGCGTACCTCTGCTGACACCCCTTTGTGTAGTAAAATCGCCCAGTTTTGAATTGATAATCCTGCTTATCAGCATCTGATTAATCAATTCGCTGATCGACTTATCTACCTTCAGAGATGCCAATACACGTGCAATTGCAGATGTGTCGACATTGTTAAATGCACCTTCTATGTCTAAGAAGGCAACTAAGGTGTACTCTTTATGATGGAGGGAATATTCGATTGTACGTACTATACTGTGTAGAGCCGTTTCAACTGATTTCCCTTTGTGGTAGGCATGTTGAGCCTTTGAAAGGAGGGACTTATCAATACTTGCCCTTAAGTGAATATCGATCAAACGCTCAAAAGTTTTGAGAAGGAATGATGATAAGCTGATAGGTCTTAAGTCTTTAGGGTTTACATGACTGGATTTTCCAGCTTTTGGAATAAAAACAACTTTAACTTGTCTCCAAGACATCGGGATGTATGCCAAATTAAGGCAACCCTTGAAGATGTTTTCTAGGATGGGTATTAGAAAACTTGCATTTTCTTGCAGTTCGGCTGGAATTACACCATCCGGACCAGCAGATTTGTATGGTTTAAAGCTGTTAATAGCCCAATTGAGTTTTTCCCTAGTGACTAGACCTTGTGGGGGTTGTAAAGTATTGTCACCATTATTAAGTGCAACGTTATTAATAATATTAGAGCTACCAGGAAAGTGGACGTCTAGTAGCAAGTTGAGCGATTCTTCGCTTGAATTGGTCCAGAGGCCAGAGGCGTTTTTCAAGCAACTTGGCATGATTGGATTTTTGGAGAGGATTTTGCGCAGCCTGGATGCTTCGGAGCAATCTTCAACGTTACTACAGAAGTTTCTCCAAGATGATCGTTTGGTTTTCCTCAGTTCTTTTTTATAAATCTTCAGTGATTCTTTATATGAATCCCAGTCAGACATGTCTCTAGAAGCTTTGGCTCTGTTAAAGAGTTTTCTGCATTCTTTTCGAAGTGGATCCAGCCCCGAGTTCCACCAGTGTGGCTTCTTTTTACCTCTTACTTGTATAAGAGGGCATGCAGTATCTAGAGCTTTGTTTAGGGCTAATGTTAGATTATTGACTTTGTCGTCAAGATCTTCGATGTTGGAGGGAGTATTAAAAAGTTCAGGTTTTATTAAACTATTTAACGTTCTCTTATATTTTGGCCAATTTGTTCTTTTCAGATTTCGAAAGATCGGTTGGCAAGGTGGTTCATTTATAAAGTCAAACTGGATGTATCTATGATCAGAAAAAGAGTGATCTTTAGATACCTTCCAGTTCAAAATATTATTATTAATGAATTCGGAGACAAGAGTTATATCTAAAACTTCTTGTCGATTTTTAGTAATAAAGGTTGGCTCATTACCAACGTTACTTACGAGTAGGTTAGTGTTAAGAATATAGTCGAAAAGAGACTCACCTCTGTCGTTTATATCCGTGCTACCCCATACTGTATGGTGGGCGTTAGCGTCACTACCGATGATGAGGCCAATGTTGAGCCTTTGTGCTTCAGTTATCAGACTCTCCAGAGTATCTCCCGGGAGAGGGCCAAGATGGTCGTGGCCAAGATACGCCGACGCCAGCCAGAATGTTCCTCTGGCTGTTTCCAGACTTGCGGCGGTGGTATCTCGATCGCTGAAATTAGGGAGTAAATATACATTTAGGCTGCGTTTTACTAATATGCAAGATCTGGGTTCATCCTCACCTGATGCATACAGCACGCAGTATTTGGGAGTCCTGATTCCTCGAACAATGGATTTAACAATCCAGGGTTCTTGAATCAGGACAATATCTTCATCGCTGCTGGATAGGCGAAGAAGAAGGGAGGCCGAAGCCTTTATGGAGTGTTGGAGGTTAATCTGGAGTAACCGCAGCATTTTTGCTACTGCACTCCCGATCAGCCTCCAACACAGTAATGTCGGAGTCATCCATATCAGAGGACGATTCTAAAAGAATGTCCTCATCTCCGCTGTCGTAGACCTCGGCCTCCATTGCGGAAAAACCTTGGTCGGTGTTAGGTGCTTCCACTGCTACTGGGGGTACCTGAGATGCATCGTCTTCCAATGAAGGAAGTGTGACCGATGCGCCAGGTACCTCAGCAACCGTTTCCGCTTGTGTGGGTGGGGAAGGGGGAAGGGTTTGTGCCTCAGCCCCATCTTTTTTATAAACCCTCAGCGTAATTTCATCGAACCCGAACCTAATCACACCTTTTGATTGCGCCAGAGGAGAAAGGGATTCTGCATTGATGATCACAATTGCACCCTTATAGGGTCCCTTTGGATCCTCTAGTTTCGCAACCTTCCAGTTGTGAGTAGGAAGGGTTGGATTGGAGAGCTGGATTATCTTCAGAACGTGGTCAGCTTCCTTGAATATGGCCGGAACAGTGATGCGAGCTCTTGGTCTGCAAGGAATGTCCTCCTTTGCTACAACCTCAAGCTTAGCACCAGGCCAGACCTCTCCAAGTCGGCTGACCGCCAGCGTCAGTAGGTCGCACGACCTCTGATCATCACAGACCATCAACTTGATGTGTCCCTGATGCCAACCGCCATCTTTTGTGATGGGCGGTGGTCCCGGATTGTCGGACATTATCTCGACAAAACTGAAGGCCAGCTGTCCTTTGGCCAATGTCCAGTTTTCGGCAGAGATCGTGCCATCCACATCGCTTCTGTCGATAATCGCGACTACCTTCTTGTCCCTTAAAACGTCGCTGAAGGACATTTTATCCTTGCGAGGGTCACGAGGAGTGCTGGTGTTTAGCACTTTGGGGCGTTTAGGTAGTGAAACACTACCTTCCATAGACCTTTGTCGCTTCGACGTTGAGTCTTGGCTGGTCTTTAAATTATTTTTGGCGAGGAAGTTCTTGGCCCAATTTATTTTGGCGTCATGCTGAGAGTTTCCTCCAGCGCCTAGTTGTTCACCAAACGTCTGGAGAATCCTCTTAGCATTTCGTATGTTCCTGTAGTAGGCCTTGGAGGGTCTGAGCTTACGCCCATCTCTCCCAGGACCTTCTTTAGGATCCTTTGTTTTGGAGGTAGAAGGACCTGGCATCACAGCCCTACTACCTCCGACTCGAGGTGTTGACGAGGTGAGAGGTTTACTCTCAGTGGTAGTAGAGGAGCCGTTCTTCACAACTGCCTCACTACAGGAAGAAGGTAATTTTACCTGATTATCCGATATTCCACTGGCGACAACAAGGCTGTGAGTGTCCACAGCCATATCAGCACCAGTGGAAGAGGGATGAACAGCAGACAACTTTGCCGTCGTACTGCTGGCCGGTACAGCAGACAACTTTGCCGTCGTACTGCTGGCCGATACGGTTTTTTTATTTTGTTTTGTTTTTTTTAAAAAGTTCATAGAAAATCCCACGAGTAGCGGATAAGGGATGGTCCATCTGTACAGAGATCCGTGTATACAGATAAGGCTGGTTAATCCGGAGGTCGCCAGGTATCCGGATACTCCGTTCGCGACTGAGCTAGTTTTTTAATTGGGCCCTCAGCCTGGCTGATCATCGGCACGGGTCGTATAACACCTTAGATCCAGCCCAATTGGGATGTTTGGGAAGTTTAAGGGAAGGATATGTTTTGAGAAAGGAGAGACGAACAGCAATTAAGCCATAAGCGTCCCAGGAAGGAAACTAGGCATGACAGACAGTTATACACCATACAGTCAGGGGATAAGGAGACATCAGCCAGCATAATAGCACAGAGCTGACGGAGGAGGGAGTAAAGGATTGGGAAGGGGAGGGGCGAGCGACCTTTGGTTTCAGGACTCTTCTGGAGAAATAATTCCCGAGAATCATTGTCCTTACTCAGCTTCTACAACTCGACAAGTTCGACGCTCGGGTAGAAGTTTCTGGACAGTTCCATTCAATGTTTTTCTTTTTAGTAAAAGGTTTCCTTGTTTTATTGGAAAATAAATTAATAATATTTCCTTCTATTACAATTTACAAACTGTAATGGACTCGTACCTTGCCTGAGGAGTGTTTTGTAGACTGTAATGTTTCTCAAGAACTAAAGAAAGAGTTTAGTGAAGTAAAGTTCCAAGTTCGAAATGTATGACACTTGAAAAACTAACTATTTGCCTTTATCAAAATGTACGTTCAAAGAATGCAGTTAACTGCAAATGAAGTCCCTTTTGTTGTCTGATTCTGCTCATTGTTATGTCACATAAAGTGTTTAAATGTCATTTTTACGATTTGTTGAAATTTGTTAAAATCATTTAGGAATGACTATAGTCAGAAATTGTTGATCTGTCAAACTACCAATGCAATGTGAAAAATAAAAAAAATATTTTACAAATTTAAATCGCAAAATCAGTAGCGGTAGAAAAATTGAAGCTGCTCTTAACTTGCTTGAAAAATTTAATAAAAATTGATGACGTAAATAATGTATAAACAAAAGGATGAAAAGCAAAAGAGTGGTTTATTGTGTAATGAAATTTTGTGGTTCGATATACATTGATTAACTTTTAAAGTCAATGTTTTTCCGAAGCCAAAAAAAAAACAATTGCTTGTTTGTAAACAAATCATTTTGTTTTTTGCTAACAGTTCAACACTTTTAACTCATATCGCGAGATGATTTGCGAACTGAGCGACGAGCGACTGAACGAAAAGTCGCTGAGCGACGTATCTGAGCAATGGGTTGCCATTTACTAAATGACGTCTCTGAGCGATTAGTTGGAAAAATGTCATCCTCAAGCGCAATTCGTCGTAGCTTATTAGTTCGCATTCATATTTATAGATCTATAATAAGATCGAGAATCCGTGAATTTGGTGTACACCCTATAAATCGCGAAAGGGAGAATTATGATGGATTTCATTATTTATATCAAAATCTTCGCAGATTTCCAGATCGATTTTGGCAATATTGTCGTAAGTCAGTACCATCTTTTGATTTGCTGTTGGAAAAATTTCAACCAAAATTAGCAAGACAAAAGAAATCAATTAGTCCAGAAGAACAGCTGGTTTTATATTTAAGGTAAACTTTCAGTGCTTATTTAATTAATTTTTATTCTTCGTCGCTTAGCGATCGAATGAAAAATTAAAACAGATTTGATTGCAGCGCGACGTGCGTCGCTCTGTCGCATAAAAAATCGTTCAGTCGCTTTAGGTTTTGTGGCCACCTTCAGCTCAGTCGCTCATTGAAGAAGAGCGATACGTGATTTTTTATTTAGAATTTAAGAACACATTTCTTACTGCTTTCAAAACCGGTTTTAGTATTTTATTGAAAGTTTCCATTATTTGTTAATCCTTTTTTTTTTAATTGCACCTGCCTCCTAAGTGGGGGATAGACCTCCCCCATGATGTATGACCCCTCTACAAAAAACTGGCATCAAAATTTACAACCAAAGTAAGGATAAGATTTTACAAAAATTATTTCATAAAAAAATATGCATACATAATGTATGTATAGTAACATGTGTAAGTTTTCTAATTCTGTTACAGAAAAATGTAACTTTCTTACATTGTACATAGGTAACTAATTCAAAATATAAATTGCATCATTTTCTATCCACAATTAGTAAAGTTCGTTGGTCGTTTAGGGTGGCCTATAAGTTACCCAGATTTTTGTAACAGTATTCTTTACTTTTTTTAATTTAGCTAGGGATCATTGAAATGAAATTAATAAGCTAAATTGCCAAATTTTAAAATATAGTTTTTTATTTTATTTTTTGTGTTTTCGAATAGTTACAAAACATATGAACATTACACACACATTACTTGACACATGCTTACATATTACATGTTATGTCTGATTGCATACATAAAGGAGTGCACGTGTAAACTGTAACGACTCAACGTCCACTACTAGCGAACCAAGTACGGCGAATTCCTTCATGTAACCAGTAACCCAGCTATCATTTTATTTCACTTTTACATAGATTGCAAATTGAATATTTTCTTAATAATATTTTAAGAAATAACTCAACCTGGTCTCGAAACGTAGAGTGTCAAAAACACTATATCTGAGGTTGCAGATACTAAGCGGATATTGGTCAAGTTTTGTTTTCTGTCTCTTGGATTCTTGCAAGTGGCTTCCAAATCAAACTATTGGTAGATACCTATATATGAACAACTAGAAAAGAATGTTGTGAATTACATAATAATTTCTCATGCAAACATTTTTTTTTCATTCATTAACTCATAATGTTACATACATCACTGGTTTAATAAGTGATTTTATAACTTACCACATTTTAATTAGACTCAACCCTTTTTTATTTTTCTTATGGTAAAATTAAAAATATAATTTGTATTTACTCAACAGAACTCTGTGCAATATTTAATCGAGAATAATAACTGAACAGTAAATATATTTTTAAAACAGTTATATATGAAATTTTTAATTTAATGATTTTAATTATTCCATGTTTAGTAAAAATATATATTTTGTACAAGGTTGGTAAAACAAAGTAATAAAAAAAATGTATTGTCCAATTGTTAAATATTTTATATATTATATTATATAAGATGAGCTTGTATAGTTATGTATGTGTATTTAAAACAATACTAAATTGTTTTATGTTTTAAATAAAATCAGTATGTAAAAATAAAAAAAGGAATGGGAATAATAGGTAATAGATAGGCTATATAAATATATACATTCGCTCAGATAAAAGAAAATTTATTATATATGATTGTAATTAATAAACAAATCCACAATAATACAATTTGTCAATAAATAATAACAAATCATATAATTTTTTTATAAATAAAAACAAACTGAAGAAATAATTTAAACAATATAATATGTTAAGTTTTTGCATCTTTTATACAAATTTAGTTTAAAATTTATTTAAAACTAATATGTTTGCTCAAAGGTAAAAAATAAAATAGCTATAACAAAACAAAATACATACAATATGCAACATTTAAAATGAAATGTAGTATTTTTAAACAGAAATAAAGTTGTAGCAACGAAAGGAAATAACAAAAATGCATACATAAATAATATAAGAAACTTTCTAACTATCTTATTGCGAATATCAACAATTATTTGATAGTTGATAAATATAGAAGTTCAATTTTGCAAAAGCAATTTTATTTATTATTTATTAAATTGCTCGTATTATTCACAGCAGTCTGAATCATTCTCAATTATAGAAACTCAGTTGGCTTATTAAAGTTAAATTTTTAAATTTATTAACTATTAATTAAAAGTTAACAATCGCAATAAGGCTGTAAACTATAATAAAAGAATAGACTTACAAAATAAAAAACATTATGGTTAAGTTGTTTTTACTTTTAGAAAATATGAAAATGGTTTTCTATTCTACGCAAAAAAGAAAACAAAAATGTTGTTACAATAAAATGCATTTTGATATATCAATTGTAAAAAAAGCTCAAATCGATACACTAATACAGTAATGAAATCATTGAACAAAATGTACCTCTGGCCCAAAAGAAATTGTTCACAAGCTTGAATGTGGTTGATATATATTTGAGCATGGTAAAGAATAAAAGTTTCAAAATTTAAGCCCAGCTTGGGCTCCTACTTGCGGCAACCTTTTTTTGAGTATTTTTAAAATAGTTGAAGAGGATTTTGAATGCAGAAACTGATTGGGATTGGAATGATATTTGTTTTGTGGGCTTTGTCGGTATCGGCGACAGGATGACGTTGTGATTGCAGTTGTTTATCCCGCACAAACAGACATATACAAATTAGCATATTAACTTAAAATTACAGTTTAGATTTTATGCTAATTTACATTTGACTTCCAAGTCCATTACACGGAGTTGTATGTTCGTTGTGAAGAAACCTTCCAGTTTAAACTAAAGTCCTTAAGAATGTCGGCTGTTCAAAACAGCGCAGATTGTTACTTTATTAATTAAAGTACCTCAGAACTATTATAACATGCCCTACGGCACACAAAATCCTACTTAAGTGGCCATTTACCAATTATTCAGAAAAGCATTATTAAGGTTTGATGACATCCAGACAAATCATAAATATTCCAAAGATAAAATACTAAAATCCGCATTTTTCACACATTAAATCATTTTTGATCGAAATGAGATTTGAGGCTTAAATAATTAAACCTTTTCACTGAATAGCAGCAACCAATGACTTTTTACTATAGCTAAGTTGTAGTTATTTTTTTCTGCGTAGATATTGTTTATTTTTTTTAGCTTAACAAAAATGAAAAAGCTGAAAATTTGATAAAAGTAATTAAATTTATTTTCTTTCTTCGTCAATAACAACAACAAAAAAACTCTATAAAAAAAATAACAATAATAAATAGTAAATTCGGTTGTATAAATAATTATAAATTAGATTCAAGTAATATTGAACTTTCAATTATCTATCTCTGTGTATATATGTAATATCTATATATGAATACGGGTTTTATTTGTAATTATAAAAATAAGTTAGTAAACTACATATAATATATATTCGAATAAAAGAAAATGCTTTAAGTCAAATTTATACAAAAAATAAATAAATATGAGGTAAGTTAAATAAAAACATGTGTTTTAGAATAAATTAAAATTTTGTGTTTGACTCAAAAAAATCGAAATATAAAAAATTCATCTATTGCATCTAAAACACATCATACATATGTACATACATTTACTATTATTCACAACTCAAAATACAAAATATTCAAACAATTGAAACTGATTATTTTGTCATATCTCTTCACTGACACTCAATATACAGTTCACACAATATTTTTGAAAGCACTAAGTAAGTATATTTTTTCATTCTTTCAAACAGCGACTAAAGCATACAAAGGGACTTTAATAATAAACGTACACAAAAAAAAAATAACATTTAAACAAATTTCTTAATATTTGGTAACACATCAAACCAAATACAATATAAATATTAAAAATGTATACATAACTATACTTCAATATAAAACAAATTAAATTTATAGTGAATGTTCACACTAAAAATAGAAAAGTAACATTATTTTTGTAAAAATTAAATAAAAACAACAAAAAAAAAACTAAAAAGAAATTAATATATTTTTAAGACATTAATTCAGTTTCGCCTCTTTATGTTTTACCATTTTACAATTTTAATCATCATGTAGATTAAAATATTGAAAACAGAAATAAAACAAAAACAAAACCGATTAAAATAAATATAAGGAAAAAGAGTTAAAAGAAATATTTAAACCATTTTTTATTGAATATAAAGAATACAAAATATTTATGATAGTAAAATAGGTTATTTGTAAGAGATTTATCGAAAAAATAAAAATAATTTATATGAAGGAATTATGTTATAATATCAAATCGAAGTAAATAAAACAATAAAAGAAAACATGAATATTTAATTATTGATCCTGTGAAAGTAAAGATCAAAAAAAATGTAAAAATAATGATAAAAATGATAAAAATGGAAATACATTATTATTATATAAAAAATATCTGTCTTTCTTACTTTATTATGTTTTAATTAACATTAACATTACATGGCTGTCTGAATTTCTTTTAATTCGCTTTATATAAAAATAGAAAAGGTGCATTGCAAATTAATTGCAATACATCATGAATTCTTGATTCAAAAAATGTATTTTTTAAGCAATTTTAAATACAAAATCTATAATACTCTCATCGAGAGAAGCGAACAAAGTGACACCTGGGAAGCTAATAACGAACTTATTCTAATAGAGTTGAAAATGGATGAAAATCACCAGCGCCCGCCGCCGCGCCGCGCCGCCAGTACACCTGTCAATGTACTGAAATTGTATGTCCACCAATGGAAAATGGAAGTAATGATGATGTATCTCCTGTTTGTTATTTTATTTCCTTAGTATTAAGGCATGTTTAGACTCAATTAAAATTTTGTTAATGTGTGTGAAATAAACTTCGAGGCTTCTGAACCCAATTGTCAAGAAATAATCTGCAAATTACACTAGTCGACAAGGTTTTCTTACTGTGTTTAAAATTGCAATTTTGAAATGGGTTTTGGTGGCCTTAATTCAAATCCGACTTCAAAATGAATGGATTGCATTACGTCAGGTTTTTGAAATATCACTTTTTAAATTCGAGAAAACATGTACATATATACGTAATCTAAATTCACGAAGTAGCTTTTTTCAATAAAATCCGTAATGGTTTTTCAAATATTTAATCCTTTTCTTCCATATTCAGTTCAAATATTTATCTATATATATAAAAATCAATGCCACTTTTCGTTGTAATGTTATAACTTAACAATGCCTCTGCCGATTTGGCTAATTTTGGTCTTGAATTATTCGTGGAAGTCCAGAGAAGGTTTGTACGTAGAGAAAATTAAAAAAAAATCTTGAAAAAGTGTAAAATCAACATCTTTCTATACTCCCATATACAAACAATTATGTACTTATACTTAAAAGCCAATTTGGACCTTTGGCAAAACAATCGAAGACAAAAAAAGTGACGTTAGTTCTGTCAAACAACTTTAATGTCATCATTTGTTCTTTTCATTTTATCAGCGATAATTATTGCTTTGTTGTGTTTATATTTTCCAAAATATTGTTGAGTTATTGATTTGTGTTTATATTTTCCAAAATATTGTTGAGTTGTTGAGTGAAGGTAAAATGCCACGAGCAAGACGACCAAACATAGGCCGGCGAACGCGCACAAGCTAATGCATCGCAGCGTGAACGTACTGCACATCAGAATAGATCTGTTGACTTTGTACCTGTACCTAATCTTGCACGGCGATCACGAATACGTCGTGCTGTTTTGGATGAAATACTGCGTGCTGCTTTTAATTACAATAGTCAGATTGATTATAGTATGTACGGATACATTGGAATGATGGACGCAATATGTCTACATTGTAATGCTGCTAACTTTCCAGGTGAAACGCCCGGCTGTGAAGGGATCGCACCAGCGATCACTTAACTAATTGCCACCAAAAAATTAAGAATACATTCAACCTGCTTCGATACATGATACTCGGTTTCCCGTCCATATCCATCGCACATACTTTGTCCCGTCGCGTCGGTCATCGCGTCGGCTATAGCTATAGCTATAGACCCGAATCATAATAAAAAAAGTATTCATGTTTCAATTTCAAATGTCGTTGATTTTTGAAGCAAATGCATGGTAAGGTCAAATGCTGATTGTGCATATTGTGGAAATATCGATAGAACGTTATCGATTATCGAAGTATGGTTGGATGTATACGAAGTCAAATAATTTTGTGTATAAATAGGAATAATAAAAATATATTAAAACACTAAAAACTCTGAAGCCAACGAAGTCGATTCTTTTACTTAACAACTCGCTGGAGGTTCGATTAAGTTAAATTCAGTAGTTCAGACGCCCTACAGAGCTATCCGCTTTTGGGTTAAGGTATACTTGGCTACTCGCCGGACCAAGTCTGCTCTACGGAAAAAACACATATACTGAACCTCCACGACTCACAATCAGGGGTACAAACGTTACACGGCATGTGTTGTGCTAATGGTAAAGTGAGATTGCCAACATTAGAAACTCCACCCGAACCATTGTATTCATTTATTTTTGGGACATCTCAAACGTCGAAGCAATTTTTGAGTAATATTCAACAATACAATTCGGCATTTCAAATGACTTCTTTTGGTGCTACTAAAATTATTAGAGAAAATTTTATGCCGACTTTTAAGGTAAAAACCTCAACAGGATTGTCCCATGTTTATACATATCAATCTGAATCATAAAGTCTTAAAAATTCTGATTCAACATCTACCTAAAATTGCATACATGTTACAGATTCAGGGCCAGATTTATTATCAAGCTGGTTCGTTATTGCCATACCCCGACGCTGATCATCAATTTTTGCAAATTTATTTTATTGGTGATGAAAATCGTGAATTGGATCAACGTTGTGCAATGGTTTCAAATACAACAATTTGTGAACTACAAAGGTTTTTCCATCAGCATAACGCATTACTTCAATTGTTCAAAATTGCTCTTGATCGTATGCCATCTGATAATCACAAAATTGTAATAGCACCAAATTGAATATTCAACAAAAACATGTATATGACACAATTATGCAAGCCGTTTCCAATAATGCAGGTGGATTATATTTCTTGGATGCAACTGGTGGTACATGCAAAACTTTCGTTGTATCATTGATTTTAGTGACTATTCGATCGGAACAGAAAATTGCATTGGCACTTGCATCTTCGGGAATCGCTGCTACATTATTAGAAGGTGGTCGGACCGCACACTCTGCATTAAAATTGCCATTGAATGTACAGGTTGTTAACACCTATATATACTTATATGTAAATATGTATTAAATTAGTATTAATCGAGCTGCGAACCAGTACGGTCGCATAATAAAATAGTTAAGTAATTAACCCCGCTTTTCTTTTTGTAATTATTAAAAAGACTTTACGCGTTTTCACAGGCAGGTGATTAAAACTCCAACTTGCAATATTTCGAAAAATTCTGCTATGGCAAAAGTTCTGCGATTAACGTCAATTATTTTATGGGATGAGTGCACAATGGCGAATAAAAAATCAATAGAAGCATTTAATCCAACAATGCAAGATTTACGCGGTAATCAACAGCTTTTTGGTGGTGCTCTGATATTGCTGTCAGGGGACTTTCGTCAAACATTGCCTGTCATTCCTCGATCAACTCCTGCTGATGAAATAAACGCCTGTTTGAAGTCATCAGTTCTTTAGAGATATGTACGAAAATTGACACTGAACATTAATATGCGTATTCACCTACATAATGATGCAACTGCTCATAAAATGTGCTACTACGCAGCCCAGCCGAAGCAGCCAAAACAACGCACGTTGTTTTCCATAAATAATGGAAATGTTGTCTTTTAATTAATTTTGTTTTTTGTATTGCATTTTAAAACTAAACTTGTGTTCGGCTCACACATTATATTGAACGTCTTTCACTGTCGCCATCACAGAAGGAAACCATGTGTTCCTGAGGTCATTTAAAGTCGAAAAAGGAATTCTTTCTTTTTTCACGTTTTAGTGTAATAAATCTGTAAATATCAAACATCTATGGATGATTCACTGATGAACAGACTGAATTAAAGAATTTTAAATTTTTCGAAAATAAAATCAATGAAAAAGTTGTGTTTTTCATTAAATGTATTAAATAAAATTTCAAATTCTATTAATACTACTAAGTATTGACAAACAAGTCAACACAAACATTCTTCCCGTTTCTACGTGAACCTTCTATCTACAAAAATTATATATTTAAATTCTGTAAAACAGCGGTTTATTTCTATCATTTTTAATTATTTTCTAGAAATAATGTAAATGGCAAAACAAAGTTTGCCGGGTCAGTTAGTCTATATCAAAACACAAAATTGTGTGGTTTTCCATTACCGCAACAGTATCCTTCTGATTTGTTTACAGTTAGGTAGGGGTCTAAATAGAGTAGGTTTAAAATAATAAGTTGAGGAAACACCGTTAAGTATTACAAAAAATGTTTTTTTCGGATTTAACCATACTTTTTTTGTATTTTGTTTTTTTGAGCCACTGTAAAAGTCTAAGAAAATTTTTTTTTGAATGTATAGTACGGCGTTGTAACAGAGAGGTGTGTAAAGATCAGCAACCCTCCTGCTTGCTCCACTATAGGATTGAGGTGGTTGGTTTTATGTAAAGTTTCTTTTGCATTTGAATACAAGAATACATAAGATCTCCTTTTTTATTTCTTTTGTTCTATTTAAAAAGCACCAACCTTGAATTCAATTAAATTTTCTTAAAATGTATTGTAGGAGTACTTTAAACTTATCATAATATTAAAATCGAGTTTTTAATTATTTTGTTTTGACGAATAATTCATTCGAAATAAAAGATTCAAAATAAAAACATAAATATTTTGTTAATAAGAAATTTCGTTTTTAAGCCTATAAGTTCAGAAGTGGGATTGAAGACTGCCTATTACTGTAATTTTTATTTAACAAATATAAAATAAAAAATGAATAAAACAGATATACAAAATTGGTTAACCGAGCACGAAATTCCTTTTTCGAGTTCAGCTTCCTTAATACAATTAAGGAAATTATATAATGAAAAAAGGAATGAACTGGCTCTAAATGATGAAGATAATGATGACAATTTTAATGACGCCGAAAATGAACCGCTCAACCCGCAACAAGAAGAAATTAATCTTGATGCAGAGATTAGAATCTTAGAAAAAAGGCAACGTATACAACAATTGCAGCGAGCAAAAACACTCTAGTAAAGATATAAATCCTCGGTAGCTATATTGGTTTGCCTACAAGCTAAACCGGAAACTGACCTCAGTAAGTATTTCTTAGTGTGCGTGAAAACACGCACACTAAGACACAATTAATGAGGTCCGGTGCGTGGTGAGTTGTTGTTGGATTTCACATTTATTCATGGACATAATGTCAAAATTACAAATACAACAATGTAAACAAATGGGTTTTGGAGGGTGATACGTACGAAGGATTTATATCTTCATTAGAGTGTTTTTGGCAGCGAGAGTTAACCATAAATTCTGTAGTCAGCTGTCCAAATTTTGAAGATGTTCAACACTTAATGAATCCGTTTGACGAAACTTATGATGGCTATAAGTGGCTTAAAGATTTTGAACGTGTTTGTGATTCATTGAGTGCGGATGATGTTTTTCGCTTAAGGTCAGTCCGACGTTTAATGAAAATGAACTCTGCTGCTGAATTGTTTTTGCGAGTAGATAATTCTGCCAATTTTTCCAATTTTCGACAAAATTTTGTATCGAATTTTAGTCGAAAGCACACCATATCTGAAGTAATCAATGAACTCCGAAAAACAAAATATTGCTCATCCAAACTTTCAATTATTGGATATATCCTGAAAATGCAAGAACTTGCTGGTCAAGCGAACATGGATGAAAAAGAAGTTATTCAATTTATAATTGCCGGCTTTGAAGATGATTCAGTGGACATTGCTGTTTTGTATCCAGCTAATGGACTTTAACAACTCAAGGAATTGTCACATCGTTATGGTCAATTACGAAGTCAACGGAATTTTAAAAATCAGAAAAGAAATCCATCTTCTTCGTTTTCATTAAATAAGAATGACGACATTAAAAAACAAAAGTGTTTCAATTGTTCACAAATAGGACACTTTTCAAGTTCGTGTCCAAATCCAAAGCGAGAAAAAGGTTCCTGTTTTCGTTGTGGTTCAAAAGAACACATTTTGAATAATTGCACGAAGAAATCAAATCCTCAGGTTGCATTAGTGGACCAATTTGAAAAGAATAATATTAGTTTTAAGACAAGCAATTCACATGTTGAACATTTCCAAGAGATTAACGATATAAGAAACTACACAAAAGATATTGAAAAAGTACAAAATGATTTGGAATCCATCCAAAAGGAAAATTAAACACTACAACATGAATTAAATTTAGCAAAAGAACAAATTTTCGAATCGGAAAAAGAATGCAATTGAAGCAACAAATAATTTAAAAAATCAACAAAAACTACTCGAACGGATAAAACAACTTGAACAAAAGGAAATCGAGCTTCAGGATGAGACACATGAGTTGCGTGAACAAAACGAACTTTTAGAATTTAGGATATTAGAATTAGAAGAGAGCAATGATAAGTGGTCGCTTCAGAGCAATACCACACCCAGCAGTAAAAATGTCTGGAACAATGTTGGTGGAAAGGAATCGGATGAAACGATTATTTTCACAGATCGTTCAGATTCTGGAGTAACGTCACCACATAGCCATCATCATATTGATGATAGGATAATTGTTATATCACCATGTGATTTGAATTTATTGGACCACATGACAAATGAGGATTTGCGTCGACGCTTAAGTCAAATACTCAAAAAGCCAAACATCGACGAAGAAGACAAAACATGTCTTCAACAAGTTTTGGCTTTTGTTCAAAATCTAGAAGCAATGTCTCATGGTCACGATTCACTGCCTTCAAGCGAAGAATCATCAAGCTTAGAATACATCAAATCTCGAGTATCGGACTATAGTTCATCATCCCGTTCATCAGATATCTCACCCACCCTTCAGCTTCAGAAACCAAAATCAACCCCCACATCACAAGGCAGAATAGTTGCTACGTCCTTCCATACAGCATTGCAGTTTCGACACCCAACGATTCGCCACAACGACAGCTGCGAGCTTGGCATACGACAAGTTTGACTGAGAGCGGAGTCTTTGAGGGTGACTTGAGTGAAACATCAGTGTACGCTCAGACCGAGCCAGAAGACTTCTCCAACTCGAGGGAAACTAGCAAAGCCCAAAAGCTAAACAGAATCCGTGAACAGTTCGAGGAGTGTGCCAAAAATCCGCTTACGCTAAAGTACCTGTGACGAGCTCACAAAGCCTATCGCCAAACACACACGTGATTCTCAAAATTAATTTAATTTCGGAAAGGTTATACTTACTAAATTGCTATTAACTGTGTATTTATTTCGTTTAAAATTAATCTTTGTATTATTGTATTATATAAATTAACTGTTTCATGTTTTGATTAAATTATATAATATTGTTATTGATCGGGTCGATCAAAATGGTCAGGATGGCCGAGTTGTAGGAGTACTTTAAACTTATCATAATATTAAAATCGAGTTTTTAATTATTTTGTTTTGACGAATAAAATTATTTAATAAATTCATTCGAAATAAAAGATTCAAAACAAAAACATAAATATTTTGTTAATAAGAAATTTCGTTTTTAATTAAAGAGCCTATAGTATGTATAATTTAAAAACAAAATCGAAAAAAAATTCAATGAAATCCCCAAAAAAATTAAATATGGCAATACTGAAACATAAAACAAGGGAGAAGTGTCAAAAGTAACCATTTTTGCGTGTATTTTATGTGAAAAGTGAACTTTAAAAACTAATTCAAAATCAAAATAAATATTTGTTCGCTATAAAATTGCAATAATTATTTTTTATTTGCACATATCTACAAAATCAAAATGCGATTGGGACTGCCATTTTTTCGTTTCATTTAAGATTTAAAACTCACTTTTCGTATCACGTTGTGAACGAGCCTTCTTACCTTAAACATGTTTACTTGTATTTTTAGAAATTTCAGGTTAACAAACATGAATAATATTCAAGTAATTTTGTATACCACTGTAAACACATATCTGTCACTGTCAAGTTGGACTTTCCACCAAAGATACTTCAAGTTCATATGAAAGAACGAATTTCGGTATTTTGTTTGAAGTGATTGTCGTTCTCTGCCGTTCCGTCGTCGTCGCTCCGGTCTTCAGTTCTTAATTAAATTATATATAGGTATTTATTTGAAAAATATTTAATTTTGATAAGGTCCTAACACTTCAAAGAAATCGGTGAAGTGTTTCAATTTGTGACGTGCAAAAAAATCCATTTCATTGGAAAGTATACATAAATCGTTTGTTTACAACTCGTGATTCGTGAATCATTTATTTACATATAAGAATTACTTTTTCTTTTCAAGTACTTGATCTTTAAGCCAAATTAATTGTTTATAAAGGTTTTTTTTAATCTTATTTTGGAAACAAATTAGCATATTTTGGAATTTCAATCTTTGAATCATAAGATGTGTCATAAGAATCATATTGCCATTAGAGTTTTAGCCGTGTAAATACAAATAGATTTGATAACACCTCGATAAGCCTTATGGATTCATAATGCGTAAAATAATTTTATTTTACACCATATGTTGGCTATAAAACTAATTTGAAGCGTCTGCGCTTCGGTAAATTGAACTATTTTTAAATGTTACTGTTGAGTTCTGAAAAAATTTAGAGTTATCGAATGGGTTTACCACAAATAACCGGTAAAACTTTGTTTGTCTACTACAAACACGGTTAATATAATTAATCACCAATTAAATAGAGCATTTATAAATACAAATGGTCTTATTGAATATTATTTCATTATGTTTACATTAGCGTTTTACCCTTTATTTTACTGGAAAATGTTCTGAACAGGGTTAATGCACCAAAAACCTACCTACCTACTGCATTTTATTACTTCGAAGATAGTTAAAAATTCAGTGTTTATTATAAGCATTTTTGTATTTCTTATGTAAATATATTATAAAATGTTTATCAAATAGACAAGATACGAAGGTAATACCCGAAAACCTAGTTTCATTAACCTGTCATTTTGATCTTGTGACCGACCACAATTTTTGTTTTAAAAGGATGTTGATTAAACTAAATAAAATGTATTTTTGTTTTTAAGAAATAGTAGGTAAATGTAAATTTTTTTAAATATTAAGTAAGAAAAGATTATCATTATGTTATGTTGTAGTATCTGGTCATCCGTCGGTTCTTAATAATAACAGCAATATAAATAGTTTACGATAAAATAGTAAATTTTGGTTACTTTTATTTTAAGTTATCGTAGTACCCGTGCTGTAATGGTTAGTGCGTAGGAACTAACTAGTTTCATTAACCTGTCATTTTGATCTTGTGACCGACCACAATTTTTGTTTTAAAAAAATGTTGATTAAACTAAATAAAATGTATTTTTGTTTTGAAGAAATAGTAGGTAAATGTAAATTTTTTTAAATATTAAGTAAGAAAAGATTATCATTATGTTATGTTGTAGTATCCGGTCATCCGTCCGGGTTCTTAATAATAACAGCAATATAAATAGTTTACGATAAAATAGTAAATTTTGGTTACTTTTATTTTAAGTTATCGTAATACCCGTGCTGTAATGGTTAGTGCGTAGGAACTAAAATGCTAGAGGTCTTAAGTTCGATCATTGCCTGTGCCATCTAAAGTTTGTTTTTATAGGTGCTGCCTCTTTCGAGGACTTGACAGATATTTCCAGAGAAATTCTTGTATGAAAAGTTCTTTCTCAAATTAGTCGTTCGGATTCGGTTTAAAACTGTAGGTCCCCTCCATTCCTGACAACATTACTCGCACACAGAAATGGTTGAGTGTTGTAAGTCTATAGGCCCTACTTCTAATTTATTGGTATTACATTTTTTAAAAACTTAAAAAAAATCATCCTCATTAGCAATAAAACTTAAGTTTTTACTTTTCTCTTCCCAATCACATGGAAAGACTCAAAATCAAGCTTTTTACATTTTGTGGAATTTTTCAACTTTCTAACAAGTTCTGAATTGCCAAATTTTAATAAATGGTAAAATGAGCCTGAAATAATTAGACATATCCTTATACTTAAGAATGTGTAGAAACTAGTGACTATCCAGGTACTGGTACACATACCCTAATCCAAAGCCAAAATAGCAAAAACAATTTAAGAGAATAATTTTAAAACAAAAAAAAACAATTTTCACCATGCTCATCGTTAGGAAGCTTAGGTTTTGTGCCTAAGTTTTTTAACACATTATTTTGGTGTATTGTTTTTAAAAGGAGCCTTAGTTGTATCATAGCAGCAATCGAGGCGTGATGGTTAGAGCGTAAAACTGTCATGCTAGAGGTCTTTTGTTCAATCCCTGCCTATGCTACCCACAGTTTCTTGTTCACGGATACTGCATCTTGCGAGGAATTGACAAATCCTCCAAGAGTAATTTTTGTGATCAAAAGTCCATTTTTAAATAAGCCGTTTGGATTCGGAATATAAACTGTAGGTCCCCTACCTCACTGACATAAATCGAACACAGGAATGGTTGAGAGTTATAAATCACTAGACCCAAGTGATTGGACTGTGGACTGTTGTGCCACCTAATTTATTTTTATTTAGTTGTATTATAGAGAGAAGTAGATGAAAACCTTCATATATTTGAATTGGGTTTGACAGTCTTTAAAGGTCGGGAACATTGTGCTGATTTCATATATTCTAGATCCGGAACAAAAAATGTCCATAAATTGAGTAGAAAAAGTAGGATCTTAATGTCAAATGGAATAATCTTTATTGTAATTTATTGCCTAATTCAAAATCTACAAAAAAATGATCTTCTAAAACTAAGGTTTTTAACTTTGTACACCTATCTCATTTGTTTTCATACTGTTAAGTACATGATATTATTTGTTTTATTTTGAGGATTACTTAATGCGTCAATATTGAACAATACTCTTATAGGAAATACTGTGTATGAAATAGTTAGACTTAAATGCTAATTCTCCTTTGAACTTTTTATTAATGAGGTCCACCTTTAAAGGATTTCAATTCAAGCTATTCAAAATTCCTTAAATTTGTAAATAAGTTATTTACACTATTTTCTTGACCCTAAAATTATTTAAAATTGAAACCTAAAAATATGCTAACGATTATAAATGTTTAAGTAAATAAAACTTAATAAATCAAGTTTATTGAAAACAATTAATTGCCAAAAATGTAAGTTTTTGTTAACGAATATTATCTGCAATTATTTTTTTTCAGAATCAAGTTGAAAATAATTAATAGAATTACTGTAGCTAAATCAAATCAGTGTGAGAGTAAAAATGCCGAGCTTTAATTATAATAACTATCCGAAAAACTACGGCGCGAACGGTATCGGGCTCGTGAATTTAGCTGCGCTCGGTTACGCAGATGGCGAACAACGTGAAAAAAAACCAGTTGGGTTGTATCCTGCATTGCCGTATCCAGCAGCAGCTAACTTATCGTATGTGCCAACAGCACCTCCAGCTTCTGGAACATCTCCGTATCCAACATTACCATACCCGTCTTCAGCACCATATCCAACTTCAACTCAATACCCATCGTCAACACCGTATCCAGGATCTACCCCTTACCCTACTAACATGAAAATGCCAACACCTTATGGCAACGCATCTTTTCCAGGTGTCCCTTCAATACCTTCTCTTCCATATCCTGGAAGTTCTTCTTTTCCAGGAATGCCTATGCCCTATGATACTGTGTCGCAAAATTCACAAAGTTCTGGCTATGCCAGTCTGTATCCTTCTATTCCTTCCTTACCAGGTATTTAAATCACATCCAGTAGCACTGGCATGTGGTTTGAAGTTGTTTCTTTTCTAATTTTCAGATACTGACGGGTCTTTTGCTAGGCCAGATTTTCGCAATCCACCAGCAAACGTTTATCCAACTTTGAAAACTGAAGATGATTCCGACATATCTGTACCATCACAGGCAGAAGAACCATCGGTTGGTATCCCAGAGATACCTTTTCATACCGTCAATGTACCGGAAAATGAAAATATGTTTTGGGTAAGTTAGTTTCATTAAGCCTAAAACTAGTAATTGAAGGTACGAGTAGTTATAAAACCGGTTCTCAAGAAGATCTGAACGAACTCTTTTACTAGAGAAAATTACAGAGCATCATATATTTTTTATAAGTTGCAGGTACTAATTTCTATTAGATTTCTATAGTTGAGAAAAATTGTTCCTAAATTTGCCGGAAATTTGGAAAGAACTATTTACATATGTAACGTATGCGTATGTACATATATGTATATATGGGTGATTATACAAAAGTTGGGTAACTTTTGAGGATATTTTGTTTACGATAATTATTAAATCAAACTTCTACAAATTCGGGTGTGTATGATGGCTAATCTAATTAATATATTGTTCCAAATCGGGCCAGTAACTTTTTTTAGTACATTGTAAGATATTTAAGAGTTTCAGAATTTGATAAAATACACAGTTTTGAAAGTATTATATGTATGTATGTATGTTTGTTTAATTAGTTTTTCCAACTATTAATTTACAAATTTTATAAAATACACTAGCTTTTACCCGCGACTTCGTCCGCATTAGATAGTTTTTTTGGATAGTAGTATGAAAAAACCTGAGCTGTACTTTTTTGTACGTATGTTTGAATTGTGCCGAGATGGGATGAGGCCATACTAAGTGTGATTGTTATAGGTTAAGTTAGGTTAGGTTAATACATTTTAACCCGCCATTGGTGACGTAAATTTGACTTTGATCAATGGTGACGCCGGCCGGTCTCACGGATCGGGTTTTTCAACTGAAGATTTTTCGAAATGTGTTACTAATATTTGGTGTTAAATGATATTAATGATTAATTAAATCAACAGAAGCTCTTTTATTACAATATACACATTCAAGTTCAACAAAAAACAATAACGGAGAAGAAAGTTATTCGCATTTTTTCTCACACACCAGTAGGTTACCATTGGCGGGTTAAAGAGCCAATCCTATGATAAATCTGTCCTTGAATTGTAAAAGTAGGTGAAAATCCAGGCATAACAACTTCATTGTCTACTCCGAAAGATGTCATTTGGAATCACGAATTATATTTTCTTATACGGCTCAAAAATCGCCGTGATTCATGTTGTCATATAAAAACAGAGATTTTAGAGGTTCTTCTGGCTCGCCAAGTAATGGGAGTGAAACTTTACCACCAGAACAACACATGCCCGGAGTTTCGTCTTTCCATTTTAGTGCTTCACAATGTGTGCACTTATTATCCATCCGACTAATGAGAACTAATCGACTATTTAAATTAAGTAAGACTAAAAGGAACCAAAACAAATAGAAATTAAGTAGCTTTACATACCGTTTATTATTTTAAAATTATTATTTTAAAACTAAAAAATAAACACGCGTTAATATTAAGAGAAAACTGACTTAAAACTACCTACCTACTTCTCGTAAATTAAATGATCAAAGACAAACCGAGTAAATTATTAAGTATTAAAGAAACAATTAAATTTACACGACAAATAAAATATTTGCCGGATTTCTCTGTAATTTGCATACGTCCGACAACGGCATGTCCCCTCACGTGTGTGCCCGTTCGGGTAGACCCACTCAGTGATGTCCTCCCCCCGCGCCACCACTTGCGTCCTCTACCGCGTAAGCGAACAGATTCCCCGGAAAGTAATTTTTGCCATGGGAATGCGTTGTTTCCCGAGGTCAAAAGTAACTCGTGTACTTTCTTAAGTCTCAAACTATATTCTTACCAAATTTTATTTAAATCTGTTTAGTAGTTTAGGCGTAAAAGCGATCGGCCCACCTGAATTTTCTAATGGAAATGCGACATTTTCCCGTGGTAAAAAGTAGTCTATGTCCTTTCTCGGGTATTAAAATATCTCCATACCAAATTTCATGCAAATTGGTTCAGTAGTTTAGGCGTGATTGAGTAACAGACAGACAGACAGAGTTACTTTCGAATTTATAATATTAGTATAGATAGTATAGATTCTTACAATTAAGTTTCATACATTGTTTTAAAGCCAACATTCTGTTTTATTAGCCAGTTTTTAATTCAAGTCAAATGCGTAGTTTTTGAAAAATTTAATTTTAAACTCAAAAATTGAGTAAAAAAAGTTAAAAAAAAAGGTTTAAAGTGTAATTTTTCAATACTTCAAGATTATGTACCATTGTTTTTATTTCAGAATTTATTGCTCTTATTTGTTTTCGATCAAAAACTGAAAACTAGATGATTTTATGTCTTTTAGTTTTTGAGAAAATTGAAAATAACCACAACTACTATTTTAATTTAATTCTTTTTTTTTTTTGCTTGAGTGCTCTTATATTGATAGTAACAATGGTAGGTGCGAGTTTGGGAGGAAGGTGTGTGCGAGTTTGGGTGTATGCAACAGTGGGATCTGTAAGGGGGGCATGCTGCCCCCCTGCAACCCCCCTGCTGGGGAACACTATAGGATTTGGGGTGGGTTCAAGTTGGAGGTGGGGAGGGGGCAAGGTTCGGTGGGTGCAAGATGGGGTGCATGCAAAGTTTCTTTTGCATTTAAATAAGCTGGATTTAAGAAAAATTAATTTACCCTAGGTGTATCTTAATCCATATTCGATGATTACTATCAAAATAAGACTACGTTAATACTTAAGCAAGGAAAAAGTAATTTAATTAATTTTCTCAAGAACTAGAAGACATAAAGTCATCTAGTTTTCAGTTTTTGATCAAAAACAAATAAGAGCAATGAATTCTAAAAAAAACAAACAGTAGATAATTTGAAAGTTTTGAAAAACTACAATTTAAACCTTTTTTTTAATTTTTTTTTGCATACATTTTTAGTTTAAAACAATTTTTTTTCAAAAACTATGCATAGTTTTGACTTGATTTAAAAACAAGCTAATAGACAAAAATTTTTGCTTTAAAAAAAGGTATAATACTTAATTGTAAGTATTACCGTTATTTTTTAATTATTTTTTTCCATTTAGTGTACATATTTTTTCAAATTGCCCCTACCGCCTAAACGGGGGGAGATAGACCCCCCTCCCATAGTAAAAAATGCTTGTTTTTAACTGTTCTATACAATTCCGGCATTAAACTTTGTCGCCTAAGTTATCGTACTCTCCCCAATTTAAACAATAACTAAGATATGCTATTACTAATTTGGAGTTTAACAAAATTTATAATTTTCCTTTTAAAGCTGTTGTAATTGGTTTCGGATTTTAAATCATTTGGCAAACTGTTGAAAATTCGAAGTCCTTTAAAGAAAACACTATTCTGGGCTGCACTTGTTCTTGCAAATGGAAGGCGGAAGTCTTGGTTATTTCTCAGAGAGAATGGTTGAACATTACCTACATAGTTGAGGGAACGAGAAAGATAAGCAGGCATTTAATTATGTTTTATTTTAAAGACAAACAGTAAAACATTCATTAAAATTCTTTGTTCAACGTTAAGCCACATTAACATATCTAACATATAAGCTATTGGAGTATAAATATTGCACTTTAAAATTGTTCGCATTGCTTTATTTTGGAGAAGTTGAAGCTTATTAATCATTTCTTGATTGCACAAAAACAGAATTGATGGGCAGTATTCAAAGTGTGGTTTTATTATCGCATTGAAGATATTTATTGCACTAAATAACGGTTGAAATATTTTTTCGAATTCTTCTCAAGAAGTTAGTCTTTTTTGATATTTTTTCCCTACATAGTCTATGTGTTTACTAAATGAAAGGTACCAAAAGGCACCAAGGTACCAAGGTACTTTACTTCTGTTATTATTTCTAAGTTTTCATTATCAACTTTAATGTTTGTCACACTTTGTATTGTTACCAATAATCATCAATTTTGTTTTCGATACATTTAATTTTAGCTTCTTTGCTTTAAGCCAAACACTTAGATTATCCAAATCTTCCTGCATTTTAGCGACACCTTCTTTTAAATTATCACAACTAACATACAACAACCCATCATCCGCAAATAAAGCATATTCACTGTTTTGTATTACACTGCCGATGTCATTGATATAGACGTTAAACAGAAAAGTGCAAAGGATGGACCCCTGTGGTACACCAATATCATTAAGATTTCTTCCGATAAAATGTTGTTCACTTTAGTCTTTTGCGTTCGACCTGATAGAATACGAAATCATCCAAGATAGTGATTTATCACGCACTCCATAACTTTCAAGTTTTTGAAATAATATTGATCTGTCTACTGTCTCAAAAGCCCGCTTTAAATCAAGAAAAACACATATTATTTTTGTTTTTGCGTCGAGTTGTTGTTTCCAATTTGCAATGACCATATTAAGTGCACCTTCACAAGAATGCTGCTTTCTAAATCCCGACTGGTTATCAATTATCAACTTACTCGTATGTCAATCGAAAAAAGATTTCAGTTGGAAGTGAACAACTTTTTCAAGTACCTTCTCATAGAGAGGGAGGGCATTAATTGGTCTAAAATTTTCACACTTAATTGATTTTTTAACTTTGGGGATCGGAGTAATTTGAGACACTTTCCATGAGCTGGGGAAAATACCGTCACAAAAGGATTTATTTATTATTTTAGTTAAAGGGGGTGTTATGACATTAAACACATCTTTGAAAATTTGTATATTAAGGTAGTTCGGATCACGTTTATTTTTTATTATTATCAAACACTTTCTTTAAATCAGCACACTCAATTTCTTGAAAACGAAAGGAAACAGGATTTCTTACGATCTGGTTATTAAAAGGGACAAATGGGATCGAGGCACTTATTGCAGTTATGCTGTCTACGAAATACTTGTTAAACTTGTTTTCTAAAAGGGTATTTTCACTGTAAGTTATATTTTCGAAAACAACTTCGGTTATTTAAGCTTGTTTTTGTTTTAACACAAATTGTTTAATAGTTCCACATTGACTTCTGATCTACTGAATTATTTATTTTATTTTTAATAAAATCACTTTTAGCTTTGTTTATTTCTTTTTTTAACTGATATATTACAATTTTGTAGTTATTCCAGTCAATTGTACTGTTTGTAAATCTAGCTCTATCATATCCTACTATTTTTTGACATTTCAAAACTCTGAGATGATTATTAAACCATTCTTGTTCATCCTCACGCACAGATATTGTTTTGAGGAAAAAGGTCACTGTTTCTTCAAGAATGTTTTGGAATATTAAAGCCATTTGATTTGGATCACTTAAATAACAAATATTATAAATATTGCTCATAATTAAAAAATTTCTGATATTTTAAAATTCGTATCGTTTTCCTTTTTAATTGTTTTTTAACGTTTACTTTTATTTCGGCGAAAATAGTTTCATGGTCACAAATTTTCAAACTGGTAATCGGTTCTGCTTTGATTTTTTTCGAATTAGTTACTGCAAGATCGATTAATGTTTTTGAGTTCTGAGTTATTCTAATGGGTTTATTAATAAAACTGTTTAAAACTATTATTGATTAAATATCTTTCAATATTTCTTTTATACAGTTCACTAGACTGCATCCAGTCAATGTTAAAATAACCAATAACAAACACTTCATATGGTAACTCATTTAACTCATCCATCCATTCGATAAACTTATCACAAAAAACTCTTTTTGAACTTCTTGGAGATTTGTAAACAACGACTAAAAGTAAAACAAAAGCGTCACAAAAAACTTTAAGTGCAAGCCACCAAATATCTTTATCAATCGCATACCTTTCAAATAAATAATGACTCCACCAATATGTCTTGACTCACTATTACACCTGTATATATTATAGTTGTAATTTATTTATTAGCATTAAGTTTATTGTTTTTATCCGAAAATTGCTTTGACATTAAACCGATACAATTTTGGCAGTCTTCAGTCTTCACACATAAAAAGAATCATTATTATGAAATTTAATAAAAATTAGTAAAAATCTCTTAGGATTTAATAATGACACATGTTTTTTAAAAGTATTAAAATCACTTAGTACTCGTAACAATTAAAAATAATTATTAATATGTAATACTGGGAGAAAATACTATATCAGTTTTCAAAACAGCCTTTTGACATTTAACGTTACGTTATTTACTTATCTTTTGCTACTTTCACATAGTTTTACTAAATATTTCTAAGTAATCAACAATATTCATCTTAAAAGTACTTCATGAAATGAAGAACAATAACAATATAATACTACGAAAGTTAACTATCCCAGTCTTCATAACAGCCTCTTAACATTTTTATATAATAATGTTATAATACTTAACTTTTATATTATTTTGAGGTAATTTTAATTAGCAGTGCGTATTTTTATAATATATCAAGTAAATATAATAAGCTATGCTTTAATAGCATCTAAAGAGATAGTAATACTTAAAATAAAATATGTAAGATCGTTTTCTCCACAAAAAACGTATTTCAAAAATATAGAATTAATTTTTGAAAACATCAGTAATTTCCTTAAATTGGTAAAAAACTCTCTTTCCTTTTTTAAAAAGGTTTGATACGGGTAGTTTTTTATTATTTGATTTATGGGAACATCTGACACATCTTTTTCGTCTAATCAGGCGCGATACCTGCCACAGGGCTGACGCCAACGGACTGACGAAAAAGACAAAATTTGAGGTTATAATCAGGACTAATGTTTTTTTGTAATTTCGAATATCAACAAACTACATTTTAACAAATCATAGTCTAATACAGCGGTCAGCAACAGGTGGACCGCAGTTCGTTTCCGGACCGCACAAGGTCAAACTGCGGACCGCGGAACCACGAAAGGTCAAACTTAGCTATACTACCGTTTCAATTTAATAACATATATGTATATGTAAATTTAAACAAAATTAGAAAATGCTTTACTAACACACAAGCAAGTGCGTTTGCAACTCCTTTACGCAATTTTGAATATGGCGGCTAAGCACGTATTCACAATCAAATAAATTAAATTGACATACAAAATGTAAACAATCGTTTTTTTGTAAGTAAAATTCTCTCCGCAGTCGAATTGGTTGTCAGTCTTATTGTGAGATCTAATTACAAAGCTTTCGTTCGATGTCGATTGTTTTATAATTTTTCGTGTTTTAAAACGTTTCGTACCAATAAAATTAATCCAAAAAACAAAAACCGAAAAGTGGACAGTGAAAATAAGAAGTTTCTGACCGAGTGAACTGAACAATATTGTTTTACGCTGTTTTTTTCTGAATGTAAAACGGCGTATTCAGACTTACTGCAACACAACAATATTCGTTGGCTAAGTAAAGGTCATTTTATTGAACTTTTGTGGATGATTAAAGAGCAAGTTATCTCCTTGCAAAACTTGGATACGACGGAAGTAAGAAAGCACTTGGAGTTCATAACTAAAGAGCGCAATGTACTAGCTTTGGCTTTTATAAAAGATGTTCTAAAATATTTAAATGAAGTTACAAGAAAATGGGAAATTAATATGCGATTTAATACAAAGCGTGTCCGCTTTTCGTCGTAAGCTGGATATTTTCGAAAAATATATTGCTAAAAAAGAATTTATTCATTTCCCAACAATTCTTGAATATTAAAAGAAGAACTCTGAAGAAAAAGACATTGCAGTGTTTTCAAACTTTTTATCCGATCTTAAAAGCGAATTTGCTGTAAGATTCCAAGATTTTGCAGAGATTGGGAAGCTATCTCAATTCCTTAAATTGCCTTATGAAGTCATTGCAGTAGCAGAATCCGATCTTTCAAAAGCTTCATTACAAATGGAATTAATTGACCTTCAAGAAGATATTTCCCTGCAAATGTTTAAAACTACATCCACTGAAGAATTTTGGGGTAAGCATGTTCCAGAAAAATATAAAAATTTCAAAAAACTAGCTATCAACTTGGCTACTATGTTTGGCTCGACATATGTATATATACATATGTATATGCAAATCGTCTTTCTCAAAACGAATTTTTTGAAGAACAAATATCGTTCGAGATTATCAGACGCCACCCTTGATGATACTCTTCGCATTTGCTGCTCCCCGCGTGAACAAAACTATAAAAAAATTGGCTCAAGACCATCGTTGTAATTTTTCTCATTAATTTAATTAATTTTACAGTTACTTAAATGAAGCAAAATAAAAACTACAAAACTTTTTTAGTTTTTTTTCTTCTGGTCCTCGATTAAAATATTTTCAACCGTATCTGGACCCCACTTAAAACTACTTGCCGACCCCTGGTCTAATATGTACCTAGGTATAAATAAAAATAAACTTCAGATTAACGAAAAAAATAATGACTCACCATAGGACTGACATGTTGACTGGCTTAGCACGTGTATAGACAACAAACATAACCCAAACTCTGGTACAGTTATGGTGGCCGTCAAATTGTACGAACCGCAACTAACTTTATTAAATAAATAAATTAGGTGGCTCAACAGTCCATGAAGAACCAGGGCCTAGTGACTTACAACTCTCAACCATTCCTGTGTGCGAGTAATGTTGTCAGAGATGGAAGGGACCTACAGTTTATATGCCGAATCCGAACGGCTAGTTTGAGAAAGCACTTTTCATGACAAGAATTACTCTTGGAGAATTTGTCAATTCCTCGCAAGAGGCAGTACCCGTGAAAAAAGTTAGGTGGCACAGGCAGGGATTGAACCCAAGACCCCTTGCATGAAAGTCCAACGCACTAACCATCACGCTACGGGTACTAACTTTATTACCAACATTAAAATTCAAAGTGGGATTTGACGTTGAGTCGGCGATATTTGGCACGAATTTTAAATTTAAATAACACACAACGGACTGACGAATGAAACTAAACACAAAATTTCTTATTTTTTTAAATAAAGTGGAGAACACTGCATTATGAAAGTTGGAGTATATATTTGACTATATACATCACAGATTGTAGTAAATTGATAAGTTTTCTCAAATCAATGATAATGTTTAATAGACAGTCACTTAATTGTTGGTTTTTGGGGTTGTGACATGCCAAAGGACTGACGTTTTAAGAATTAATTGTTTTTTTTTATAACTTGTATTCAAAATGAAGAACTGAAATTGAGTGACTAAATAAAGGCCTTTCAATTGTTTTAAAAATTATTGTAATCTCAATAAAATATAATAAAACTTTGTATATATTGGTTGATGACATCGAGTTACCCAACTTTTGTATAATCACCCATTTATAAGCTTATTACCGTTTTTCGCATAAGAAGTCTCTTAATTTTTCCTAACAACTTACACCAACAAACTTCCCATCGCCTCAAAAGGAAAAAGAAATATTGTATTTATTTATAGAACTTCTAATAACCTACATACTCGTATTATTACATACAAAAAAGTATTGACCGAAATAGATGCATACTAAATTAACATTTTTAAATTGCTATAATTTTCCATACATAAATATGTACATTCATATTTAGAAAAATTTAAAAAAAATGTTATTGTTTTTCTGGAAATTATTTATTTTTCTCTTATTGATCAATGAGTCAATTTACTTGGAAGTTAGGAAATTAAACAATGAACCAAAAAGTGTATCTGTTTATATTAGGGTTTCTGACTCACTGGGAAGTTGGCCGCCTGCCAAATGAACATAAAAGACTATATAAGAAGAATCGTTTCTTCGATGTACATACATATATGATTTTATAAAAGCTATATCAGTGGCTAAAAATGATAACGTGTTTATTTAAAAGAGTGTTTTTATAAAGTGTAAATAGAACCAAATTAGAAAAGAATCAGTTTAATAAGGATGTTATTTATTTCAAAAACACAAGTCCAATCAAAAATTAACGCACGCACGCTAAGTATTCTATGTTTTCTTAATTATTAATGGGTCTATTAAAATATTGATTGTTTATTCATATCGATACAATGTTATATTAATTAAAGTTTATAAAAAAATATGTTTTTTTTCAAAGAAAACAAAACATTCGTTACCATTCAGATCAGTTTTCGAGAAGTAAATTCTCAGAATAATAAATTTAACTCGTAAAAGTCAATTTAACATAAACTTTACTCTTAGCAAAAATGTGTTGCAATGAAATGAATTCTAATTTGAGTATATTGTTTATAAGATTATAAGCTTAGACATGCCCTTATGCTTAATAACAGCGGTTATTCTATTTGGCATAGACTATATCAATTTGGTGACTTCGCATCCAAAATCTTACCATTGTCCATTTAAGGCATTACATGAAGCGCATTCATAAAGCTGGTGACTACGTAGTCAAAATACAACTAGCTTTGTGAATGCAAAATTACACTACAAAGCTAGCCAATCCGAAACGTTCATATTAATGACAAATATACCAAACAAGAAACATTTGTGTTTTGAGAACTTTAAATCATCTTTTTTGTTTTCTTATTCAATAAAATCAGGGATAATATAAAATAAGTGATTTATATTTGTATTTAGCTACTAAACGACTAATTTCATTTTGAATTTGTGTGTCTTGAGCAGCTGATTGTAAAACGTAAAAATCAGTCCACTATACGAAATTTTTACACTACGTTCGGTTGTAATTCTCCTAGGTAATTCTTGCGTTTTTGAACTAGAGCAGGGCATGTACTTAGGAAGTGAAGAACTGTTTCCTCATTCATACAGCTTCTGCAAAAGTCATTTGAGAATACGTCTAGCTGCGTAGCATGCTTTCTTATTAGACAGTGCCGGGTTATGACACCGATTATCGAGCTTATATGCGATCTGCTTAAGGTGCGTGTCCATTTGAGAGTAAGCGTGCTGCGAGTCGCTCTCAAGCTGCTCTTGAGAGCGATCTCGCATGTGGACATAGTCTGGCGAGTAGCTTGCGGAGAGTTGACTAATTACTCTCGACATTCGATCTTTTTGAAAGTCACTCGCAAGTGGACACATGTGTTTACCACTATCCGAGATAAGCTCTCGGAATACCAACACAGTTCGTATTTTGCGAGTAGCTGTCGAGAGTAAACATGGCAAAGCAGTGGAAACTATGTCTTTTTTTCATATAAATTTGATTTGAAAATACATTTTTACCTTCCCATAGGAAGTTATTGTAATGGGTCCAATTAGTCAAATTAAAATTTTTGTCATTTCTCGACGTTTCAAGATCCCTAGAGTCGAAATAAAAGATTTTTAGAAAGATGCCTGTGAGTGCGTGTGTACGTACGTTCGTACGTCCTTACGTCCGTACGTTCGCGACGTTTTTTCGTCGTCCATAGCTCAAGAACTAGTAAAGATATCGACTTCAAATATATATACAAATAATAATACAGAAAGATGCAGAAACGGATCTCAAGAAAATTGAGTGGGTGGTTTTTTTACCATAGCAGTTTAAATAAAAGGTGAAAATGTTAGTTAACCCCAAATATCTCACGAACCAAAAACGCTAGAGAATTGAATTAAATATTATATTATATATTGTAACGTTATACCAAACAAGTATATTTTATGAAAAAAATCCAATTAACAGTTTTTTATAAATCAAAAAAAAAAAACTGAAAAAAAATTTGTCACCTCGAAAATTGTACGAATAAAAAATGATTTTATCTCCAAAACAATTTGGTGCAACGAAGAATAACGTTTTTAACATATTTTTTTAACAAATTTTGAGAAAAATCGAATTGACAGTTTGTTTTATAAAAAAAAAACCTAAAAACTCAAAGTTGTTACAAATTGAATTTTGACTCAAATAACTTTACAAACATTTGAGGTTATGGCTTCCAACTTATTTTATTTTATAAGAAATATTGTTTTCAACATTCGGTAAAATTTTGAGAAAAATCGAATTGACATTTTTTTAACAAAAAATAGAAAATTAAAAGAAAATTTAACAAAAGTTGGTAAAAATTCATTTCCGACACAAATATCTTTTTAAAAATTTGAGATTATGGCTTGCAAATAATTTGAACTTATAAGAAATATTGTTTTCAACATTCATTTTCGATATTCTGTAGTTTTTTTTAATAAAAATCCATATTTTCAAAAAAAAAAAAAAATCTACAAAAAATAGTACGCAAATTTGGTAAAAATTGATGTTCGGTTCTCGATATCTCGTGAACAATAGAAGATATTGACTTTAAATTAGATTCATTCATCCAATTTGTATTTATTTATTTAAGAAATAAATTTTTTTAACAAATGCTACTAAAATTGGTAAACAAATTTTTTCGACTAAAAATCTCGTTTACAAAAACAGATTTTGAAATCAAATTATTTCATCAAATGCAAAATGTTGTTGGTAATTTTTAAATCTTTTAGAATAATTCAACTAACAAATTTTTTAACAAAAAACGAAAACCTACAGACCTTTTAAGCAAGGCAAATCGACAGACGGGATGGGAAGTTATCAGTGTGGATAAAATACATGTCCAACTGATAATATGCTAGCAGAAGAAATCTATCAAGTGGGCACGATTATGAGAGTACTCTCAGCAAGAAAACTCTCAATATTCTAGCAGAGAGCTCGCGATAGCAAAACTTCTAAAATTTGGCTCGCAAATGGACAGTCTAACGAGAGTTGCTCTCGATATTTAACTAGCAGAAGTACTCTCAAATGGACACGCACCTTTAGAGATAGCAAGACCTTAATCGCTTTAAATCTAGTGTAGGTCAGATGTTTTTTTTTGACCTGACACGGTGGTGATTTTATTCCACCTGATGTTTGCCTTCTTCATAGCGTCTTGCATTAGCCAGCATAAGCCAAACGTGGTAGAATGGGTTGTATTGTACCATTTCTGGCGAGTTCATCTGCCTTACAATTTCCTGGAATTTCTCTATGGCCCGGTACCCAGAAAAGGTGAATATTAATCTGTTGTGCCATCTCCATTAAGGTGCGTGTCCATTTGAGAGTAAACGTGCTGCGAGTCGCTCTCAAGCTGCTCTCGAAAGCGATCTCGCAAGTCTGGAGAGTAGCTCGCGGAGAGTTGACTAATTACTCTCGACATTCGATCTTTTTGAAAGTCACTCGCAAGTGGACACATGTGTTTTCCACTATCCGAGATAAGCTCTCGGAATACCAACACAGTTCGTATTTTGCGAGTAACTGTCGAGAGTAAACATGGCAAAGCAGTGGAAACTATGTCTTTTTTTCATATAAATTTGATTTGAAAATACATTTTTACCTTCCCATATGAAGTAATTGTAATGGGTCCGATTAGTCAAATTGAAAGTATTGTCATTTCTCGACGTTTCAAGATCCCTAGAGTCGAAATAAAAGATTTTTAGAAAGATGCCTGTGCGTGCGTGTGTACGTACGTTCGTACGTCCTTACGTCCGTACGTTCGCGACGTTTTTTTCGTCGTCCATAGCTCAAGAACTAGTAAAGATATCGACTTCAGATAAATATACAAATAATAATGCAGAAAGATGCAGAAAGGGATCTCAAGAAAATTGAGTGGGTGGTTTTTTTACCATAGCAGTTTAAATAAAAGGTGAAAATGTTGGTTAACCCCAAACATCTCACGAACCAAAACCGCTAGAGAATTGAATTAAATATTATATTATATATTGTAACGTTATACCAAACAAGTATATTTTATGAACAAAATCCAGTTAACGGTTTTTTTATAAATCAAAAAAAAAAACTGAAAAAAAATTTGTCACCTCGAAAATTGTACGAATAAAAAATGATTTTATCTCCAAAACAAAGTGATGCAACGAAGAATAACGTTTTTAACATATTTTTTAACAAATTTCGAGAAAAATCGAATTGACAGTTTGTTTTATAAAAAATAAAAACCTAAAAAAAAACATTACTCAAAGTTGTTACAAATTGAATTTTGACTCAAATAACTTTGCAAAAATTTGAGGTTATGGCTTCTAACTCATTTTATTTTATAAGAAATATTGTTTTCAACATTCGGTAAAATTTTGAGAAAAATCGAATTGACAGTTTTTTAACAAAAAATAGAAACTTAACAGAAAATTTAACAAAAGTTGGTAAAAATTCATTTCCGACACAAATATCTTTTTAAAAATTTAAGATTATGGCTTGCAAATAATTTAAACTTATAAGAAATATTGTTTTCAACATTCAGTTAAATTTTGAGAAAAATCTAATTGACAGTATTTTTTACAAAAAATAAAATCCTAAAAAAAATAACAATACTAAAACTTTTTATACTTTTTATTTATTACTACTTTTTATTTCACAGAAAATATTGTTTTCGATATTCTGTAGTTTTTTTTAAATAAAAATCCATATTTTCAAAAAAAAAAAATCTACAAAAAATAGTACGCAAATTTGGTAAAAATTGATGTTCGGTTCTCGATATCTCGTGAACAATAGAAGATATGACTTTAAATTAGATTCATTCATCCAATTTGTATTTAATTATTGAAATAAATTTTTTTAACAAATGTTACTAAAATTGGTAAACAAATTTTTTCGACTAAAAATCTCGTTTACAAAAACAGATTTTGAAATCAAATTATTTCATCAAATGCAAAATGTTGTTGGTAATTTTTAAAACTTTTAGAATAATTCAACTAACAATTTTTTTAACAAAACACGAAAACCTGCAGACCTTTTAAGCAAGGCAAATCGACAGACGGGATGGGAAGTTATCAGTGTGGATAAAATACATGGCCAACTGATAATATGCTAGCAGAAGAAATCTATCAAGTGGACACGATTATGAGAGTACTCTCAGCAAGAAAACTCTCAATATTCTAGCAGAGAGCTCACGATAGCAAAACTTCTAAAATTTGGCTCGCAAATGGACAGTCTCCCGAGAGTTGCTCTCGAGATTTAACTAGCAGAAGCACTCTCAAATGGACACGCACCTTTAGAGATGATCGACAGTTATGGACTATTATTGAGTTTGTAGCTACAGAGTCCAGGTCCAGATTTGATAGCGGCCTGACTATCTGAGAAAATACGGATATCAGATGTTGTCGTAGGGGTCATGAACTCCCCCCCCCCGGGGAGATAATTTGTTTGCTTTTTCGTAGGAATTTCATTCAATTCAAAACTAATCGTATTGCGTCAATGGCTATGACCCCCATTATATATTGAATTATTTATTTTTTGTATATGAAAACAACATTTGTATTTTACTTCCTTAAAATTTGTTACTAAAAGTACTACTTTTAACTGAGGACTGGACCAAGAACATAATATGAATCGGAAATTCAGCCTATTCCAAAAACGCAGCACAAATTCATCAACTTTTGACCAACTGACGATCCAAGGGAGGGTCATATGAGCCATAAAGCTTATACAGTTAAGTTGTATAAGTAAAGATTTCATCTATAGATTTATTAGTAATTTAACGAAATTCACCAAAAAGTGGTTTGCTGTTAAAAACAACTTAAACTTTTGTTTTTACTCAATTTAGAATTTGAAAAAAAACTTTAGTACCTAATGCTTTAAATTAATTTCATGAAAATTGTTTCTAAGAAAAAGAGCAAATATTCAGGTTCTTAAGAAGAAACCTAGAATAAGAGATCATCAATTTTATATTAAGTTGCCTTTAAATTCCTTAAACTATAGCCTCCAATTTTATTATTAATTTTTTTTTTGACACATAAATAGTGAACATTGAAGTGATTTTTACTTGCGAAATATAGGAACTTTATGGTAAGTTTTGCATTAGTAAACAATTTCGAACTAGAGCTTTTAATCAAATAGGACATTACGACGGTAGAGAAGTCGAAAAAAGTGGGTACCCCGATTCCGTCCGTCTGCCTGTCTTTCCTGGCTCCTACAGTCCAAACAATTGTGTTGATTGAAATTAAGGTTTTCAGCCGATTAGCGTAAGGCGTTTTTTTCATATTTTTAATACGAAAAATAACAGCAGTCCCCATAAAAATTTTTTTTGTAAAACATGTGATTTTCCTAAAACTTTCTCTAAATTTTGTGTTCTTAATTTAGCTTCTTTCTACAAGAAAAATATATTTTGGTATTGCTCCAGAAGGGTAGGTACCCCTCAAAACCCTTTATTTTTGTTTTTAAGTTTTCTCAAGAACTAATGGAAAACTAATTTCAATAATCTTCTCTTTCTGTGCAAGCTCTTTTTGATGATCAAATGATCAAATTGATGATGATTTTTTATGATCAAAAATGTATTTTTTTTTATTTTTAAAAAAATATTAATTTTGTTTACAAACTCGATATCTCAGAAAGAGGTCAACATTTTTTGACCAAATTAAAATGTAACATATATTTATAAGCCCTTTATTAAGTGCTTACCAAAAATATTTTTAAGACAAAATTTAAAATGATTTTCGAAAAAAAATAAGTTATTCTAGATTTTTTGACAAATAAAATGGCATTTAAATTTTTAAGAAAAACTTATTTTGCAGGTAAAATATAGGAAATATTTTTAAACAGACTTTTTGGAAGAAATTAGCAAGTTCTAGTCGTGCATTTCATTTATTTCAAAATTGGTTTTCTGTTGAATACAAAAGATCTTAAAAAAATAAATAAATCTACTTTTGAAGTGAATTTGCTTTGAATGCTCTAGAACTGAGATTTAAACACGAACTTCAATAATATAAATGTCCCAAAAACAGCAAAAGTGACACTTGTTAAATTATTGGCTACTTGAATAACATCATAATCGGGTCATATCTATTGATATACAAGCCTTGAATCTCTTGAGATTTGAAGTGAAAAGAGATTCTTAAACGTGTAATTTGTGAGTGCCACACATTCTTCCCAACTTATTTGTTTACCTTAATTTGTTTTAATTTAATTATTTAGAGAAATTATGTACTTAAATACACCTATTTCCTTAAATTCAAGAACCAAACATTTTTCTCTATAAAATTTTTAAGTTTTGTTGACTCTTTTAAGATCAAAATACGAGTAAGCAGACTGATAGCGATAGTAATAAAAATAATAGACTCCCGAAAATTGAGTTCGAAACAAATTCGTCAAAAAAAGCCCTATCATTTTCTGGGTTTTTGAATTTTTTTAGCGTTCTTAGCATAAATAGAAATGGATACAAGAAAAGTATATTTTATTTTTGGAAAAAAAGCTACGTTTCAAAACAATTTCTTTCATTTCTGATTGAAATGCAGCAAAAACCCTCTAAACTATTGTATTTTAGCTCTTAAATATGGCATATTTAGAAAACTTTTGGAATCTAGGAATGCTTTCATATGTAGGGAGTCATCCAAACTAAATATGTAGTTAGACCAACTTTGCTGGACAACAGTGTTCTAAAATAATTTGATAACTAAAGTTGTCATTTTAGCAATTGAAATGTGTAAAGGTTAGGTTAATATACTCATACACATTATGTTATTTAAATTTTGTTAGCCTCTTTTACAAAACATTAAAGAACATTTTTAAACGGTGAGTAAAATCTCATCTAAGTGTGTGAACCCCCCCCCCCTCATGATGAAATGTCTGGATCCACCCTTGATAACCAATGCGTGAATCGGGGTTGTAAGCCTTACTTAGATTCGTCTGAGAACTTTAATTGGATTCCTTTAATATAGGGAGGGTTAACAAATGGAATTTTGTATTTCCCCGAATATAGGACTAGTCCGGTTTTGTGTAGGCTAACACCCAGTCTACACCAATCAGCCCAAAGTATTAGTTTGTCTAAGGCATTTTTTAAAAGTGCTTTTAGGGTGTTAACATGCTTTTCTGAAACCGCTATAGCAACGTCATCCGCATAGGCATACTCATACTCTGAAACCCTCCGCATCCAGACCAGTTAGGATTTCATTTACCACCAGGTTCCTGAGGAGAGGGGATAGAGCACCACCTTGCGGTGTCCCTCTCTAGCAGAGGAGTTGCCCATCTTTGAGTTTGTTATTATGCTAGTTAAATTAATTAACTCCCCAAACGAACTTTCTACGTTCAGAGATGTTAGTGTAGATGTGATTTCAGATGGGTCTACATTGTTAAAAGCGCCTTCAATGCCAAGGAAAGACACCATAGTGAACTCTCTATGGTGGAGGGAGTATTCGATGGTGCGTACTAGTGGGTGTAACGCCGTTTACACCGATTTACCTTTACAGTAGGCATGTTGAGACATAGACAAAAGTCTTGTATCAATACTTGCCCTTAAATGGATATCGATTGATTGATTCTAAGGCCATAAGAAGGAATGATGATAGACCTATAGGTCGTAGATCTTTGAGGTTGACTTGCGAGCATTTACCTGCTTTGGGTATAAAAACAACTTTCACTTCTCTCCATGCCGAGAGAATATGGACCAGATAAAGATAGCTGGTAAAAATTACCTCAAGGATTGGTGCAATAATGTCTGATGGTTTTTGTAGTTCGGCTGGTATTATTCCATCTGGTCCTGCAGATTTAAATGGTTTGAAGCTGTTGAGAGCCCATTGTTGCTTGTCCCTTGTGATCAGACCTTGTGGATATGTTGTATTGCCAGGAAGATCGCATTAATTTCGTTAGTGCCTTCTTGTAAATTCTTAGGGATTCTTTGTAAGAATCCCAGTGAGAGGCTAGTCTTGCGGCTTTGGCTCGGTTGAAAAGTTTCCTACATTCTCTTCTGAGCGAGTCAAGCTCTGAAGCCTACCATTGTGGTTTCCCCTTTCCTCTTATGAGTATAATTGGACAAGCAATTTCTAGCGATCTGTTCATAGCTGAGGTCAGGTCATTGACTTTGTTGTCAAGTTAGTTAGCGTTAGAGGAAGGATTAGATAGTCCAGGTTTTAGTAAACTTTGTAATAAGTTCCAGTATGAAACCCAGTCAATTTTCCGATAATCTCGAAAAGTCAATGGACTAGGGTTTTCATCCACATTGATATTGAACTGGATATATCTATATGATACTTTCCAGTCCAAGATCATATGGTGAATAGTATCGGAGACAAGAGTTATTTCTAGGACTTCTTTTCGAGTTTTAGTGATGAAGGTTGGTTAATTTCCAACATTACTTACTAAGAGGTTAGTACCAAGAATATAATCAAAAAGATACTCACCTCTGTCGTTGATATTCGTACTCCCCCATACCGTGTGATGAGCGTTAACATCGCTCCCGAAGATATTTCATTAAATAAAATCTTTTCTGACAAATAGAAAAATTTGTGTCAAAACAAACAATTGCTTTTCTAATTATAACTATTTACAGAATGGTATTCCCCAAGGGTCTCCGTTATCAGTAGTAGGTACTGTTTTTGATTGCTTTTGATGAAATAAGTTATATAATATCAAACTATCCACAATTTGATCATTGTATCTATGCAGATGACGTCTACATATTATGCAGGTATAACAGTCTTGTTGAACGACAAAATTTATTTTCCAGCGTTCTTTCAACATTTTAACTTGGTCTGATACTTCTGGAGCAAAATTATCTGTATAGACAAATGCAAAACATTACACATACATATGCCGTAAAACATCTTGTAAAAAATATACTTTTAAATTTAATAGTGTAAACATACAAAATGTAAATACGTTAAGTATTTAGTGATTGATGAAATTTTAAAAACCATTGCATCGAATTAAAAAAAAGCCTAGCTGCTAGAGCTAATATCGTTAAATATGTATCATCTAATAAATCGAATGCTGATTTAAACACTCTATGTAACGTTGCAAGATCTCTGATACTAAGTAAGATTGATTATGGTACTCTTATCTATGGTAACTCCCCAAAAACAACTATCAACATTATCAAAGCCCCGTATCACCAAGCAGTACGAAGATGCTTTAACTCTTTTCCTACCAGTCCTATAAGTTATATTATGGCTGAAGCTGGACTTCCTTCAGTTGATGAACACATTCTTGAGAGCAGAGTAAAGCTCTACGTAAAACTCTCATTTATACAAGGCTCTATAATAAATGACGACGTTAATTCAATTTTCCATGCTAAATATCCCAAGCGAATTCCATCAGCTTTATCAATTGCAATAAATACCGCTATTTCAATGGAACTTCCTGTGGTTAAAAACAGTAAATACTTCCCAATTTCCCCCAATTACCAAAACTCATCTTTTATAATGGATATGACAAACCACACAAAGTGTAATACATCTAGCAAAATGTACTGGGCATTATATCATGACGTATCGGAACAACTTTATTGAAGTCGAATGGTTGAACCACACCGACGTCGGCGTAAGACTATCAGATGGCTGGTGTAAATGCTGAAGAGAATCGGCGAATTCACCGCTCCCTGTTGAAGACAATTTTTAATTAAGAATGTTGTAGAAGTTACATTACCACTTTTGACAACAAACTTTCTACCGTTAAGCATATCATGAGGTATATACAACAATGGTTTGCTTATGCCAAGCCTGCTCAGTTTTAGGTAAAGACCCTCTAACCATACGGTGTCAAAGGCCTTTTCCAAATCAACCAGAACAGCACCTGTGCATTGTTGTTTTGTTTTATTCCATTGGATATCAGAAACGAGTTTAGACGCAGCATGAATTGTGTCATGACCCGCCTTGAACCCGAACTGTTTATCCGTAATTATTTTGTTGTCCGCAGCCCACTTAGTCAGAGCCCTATTGATGTTTTTTTCGAAAACTTTGCTAATGCTCGGAAGAAGACTTATCGACCGAAGATTTGACGGGTTGGAGTTGTCCTTTCCCTTTTTCGGGAGAGGATGAACCACAGCGGTCTTCCAATGCACTGGATAATATGCATTATTCAGTGCATTATTGAAGAGTGTGGTGTAAATGTCAATTGTTACCGGAGCCTGGACAACCACGGCTACCGGTTTGCTCCGATTCCGCTGGTCTGCTATCGTTCTGGGTTCGTGCTGCTAGTTTATCTTTATATACATATATATACTTCTGGACTTCTCCAGCGAAACCAGGAACTCAGTGAACTTTCCTGTCTATGATCTCTGGACAATGCCCTAGATTTTTATGACAAGAATAAATTTAATTTACCTACATATATTTATATATAAATAAATAAATTGGGTGGCGCAACAGTCCGTTTGAGAACTAGGGGCTAGTGACTGACAACTCTCAACCATTCCTGTGTGCGAGTAATGTTGGCAGGAATGAAGGGGACCTACAGTTTAAAGCCGAATCCGAACGGCAAATTTGAGAAAGCACTTTTCATGACAAGAATTACTCTTGGAGAATTTGTCAATTCCTCGCAAGAGGCAGTACCCGTGAAAAAACTTTTAGGTGACATAGGCAGGGATCGAACCCAAGACCTCTGGCATGACAGTCCAACGCACTAACCATCATGCCACGGGTACTACATATATATATTTATATATATATTGATATATATATATATATATATATTGATATATACATATATATATATATATATACATATATATATATATATATATATATATACATATATATATATGTATATTTATATATATGTATTTATATATATGGGTGATTATACAAAAGTTGGGTAACTCGATGTCATCAACCAATATATACAAAGTCTGATTATATTTTATTGAGATTGCAATTTATTTTAAAACAATGGAAAGACCTTTATTTAGTCACCCAATTTCAGTTCTTTATTTTGAATACAAGTTATTAAAAAAACACAATTAGTTCTTAAAACGTCAGTCCTCTGGCATGTCACAACCCTGAAAACCAACCATTAAGTGACTGTCTATTAAACACTATCATTGATTTGAGAAAACATATTAAATTAATACAATCTGCGATGTATATAGTTTAATATATACTACAACTTTCATAATGCAGTGTTCTCCACTTTATTTAAAAAAATAAGAAATTTTGTGTTCAGTTTTATTCGTCAGTTTCTTGTGTGTTATTTAAATTTAAAATTCGTGCGAAATATCGCCGACTCAACGTCAAATCCCACTTTGAATTTTAATGTTGGTAATAAAGTTAGTTGCGGGTCGCACAATTTGACGGCCACCATAACTGTACCAGAGTTTGGGTTATGTTTGTTGTCTATACACGTGCTTAGCCAGTCAACACGTCAGTTTTACGGTGAGTCGTTATTTTTTTGTTAATCTTAAGTTTATTTTTATTTATTCGTATTAGACTTTGATTTGTTAAAATGTAGTTTGTTGATATTTGAAATTACAAAAAAAACATTAGTCCAGATTATAATCTCAAATTTCGTCTTTCTCGTCAGTAGTGTGGCGTCAGTTCTGTGTCAGGTAAATTGTTATTGTTCTTCATTTCTTGATCATTAGTACTTTTAAGATGAATATTGTTAGATTTTGTTTGTTGATTACTTTGAAATATTTAGTAAAACTATGTGAAAGTAGTAAAAGATAAGTGAATAACGTTACGTTAAATGTCAAAAGTCTGTTTTGAAAACTGATGTAGTATTTATATTTAGATTTAGATTTATTTATTTCTTATAATTTACTCAGTAAGATACAATATCTTATAAATTAGAATAAACATCAGTACCTTAATACTATAAGTATATTCGTTATACAATTGCTTAAGTGACATTTGATATTTAATTCAGGAACAAAAATGAAAGAAAATCCTTTTTATATCATAAGTATCTTAAACATTAGAAAAGGAAAAATAATTAAGCATATCCTTAAAATATTAAAAAATTAATATAAAAAAACAAATAGAAAAATTATCATCATCAAAATCTCTCAAAAAATTCTCCTAGTATTACATATTAATAATTATTTTTAATTGTTACTAAGTGATTTTAAGTGATCATTATTAAATCCTAAGAGATTTTTACTAATTTGTATTAAATTTCATTATAATACTTTCAAAACTGTGTATACTCGTCAGTCCTCTGGCAGTTAAATTATGAAATTTTTAAATATCTTACAATGTACTCAAAAAAGTGACTGGCCCGCTTGGGAACAATATATTAATTAGATTAGCTATTTATAGAAGTTTGATTTAAAAACTATCGTAAACAAAATATTCTCAAAAGTTACCCAACTTTTGTATACTTTAATCACCCATATATATACATATATGTGATTTCAAAATCTTTTTTTTCCATCACTTATTCATTACCTTTCTGGAATTTTGATTTCCGCACCTTTTTCCTGGCTCTGCGAGTTCTTATTTTAGTTTTAATTTATTCTTTGCTGATATTTATGACCGTTTAAAAAAATCGAATTGATCTGAATTGGTCGATATAACCGTTGACCGTTGCCTTATTTGAAAAAGACTCGATCTTGTGGCGTGCAGATAACAAAAGAAAGAGATTTGAAAATTTCTTTTTCTTTCGGCTAACACTTTCCTATCAACATTTTGTGATGAATTAGCAAAAAAAATCTGCTAAACAGCTAAAATAAGTGTTCTCTGGATGCATTTTATAACAATCTAATACCAAAAGAAATATCACTCATTTATTTCATTGAGATTTCTCATTAGCTTTCAGTGTCACAAATCCCTATTCTCCGAACCTATTCTTAGCACAAATATCGACGGTAGTGTACTACCGACTCGCAATATCGTAGATTTCGATCTCGTTTATGTCATTTTGACAAGTCAAGAATCAAAATCAGACTCATTTTTGTTTGTTTACGTTGGTCGTCGTCGTCGGTTTTCTTTAATGTTTATTATCGTGCGTCGTCTTTTGTTATTTAATAATTAATCGCGAATGCAATTCTTAACAAAATTATATAAATTTGTCAAATCACACAAGATTGAAATATAAACTTTTAACTCTAATCTTTTTTTTCCATAACACATGTAATATTGTACAATAATTTAACATAATTTTTTGTCATTTAAGAGCCAGAAACTCCAAGCAGCTAGTGCTCATTTATGCATTTACATGTATATTTTAATTTTATCTTTATAAATTATAATAATATACCTACCTATTGTGAATCGAATTGTAAATACACACCCTACGAACACAATTCACAAGTTTATTCACCTAAAATAAAAACAGAACTTCCATGTGAGGTGAGCCCGCAGTTTGTGTCTGATTTATTATTTTCAAAATACACCAAATATACCCTGCTTTTAGGTTCTCTTTATAAATAAAATTCTCTTTTCCACAGTTTGAGAACTTCTGACATCAAAAATCATCATTTTAATTTCCTAGAATTTCTTTGGAGACTAAAAAGTTGTTTTGAAAATTTAATCTAATAATATAAGATCTCATAACATCCCCGCAAACTTCGAGTACGAAGAACAACAAAACAAATATAGATTTTATTAAGTTTCGTGACAAAGCTTTCAGAGACAGAGAAAAGTTTTTTACTACGCTGAAATATAAACTAGCCAACTTTTGGCATTTGATTGTTTGACATTTCGTTTCATTACATTTACTTCTAGTGAAACATCATAGACATAGGCAAGGCAGGAGGAAAATATACAATTTTATTTTATTTTACAGACTTAAATGGCAAAATAATTTAATAAATACAATATTTTCAATTGATTGTGCAAAAAAGCAGATAGTTTCATCAAAATAATTTATATTCAAAGTGAGTGTTGGATTATAGACATTTTATCTAATTAAGAAGCAGTTTATTATGTGAACTCGATTTTTGGAATTTATCCGCATTTGGTTCAATATGTCTGGTGAAATTTAAATGTTAGGTCAAAGTCGTGGGAACTTGAAATTACTTAAATAAAATTAAATTTGTATGTTTTAGTGACGTCATTTAGACACATTTTTCATGTTTTTGAATTGCATATTATTTATTCCAAAGAAATCCCTATTTGTAATATAATAGAATTTTGGTAGACCACATTTAATTAAAAAGTGCCAAAAAAGGAATCACCCATTAAGTTTTTTTTTATTTATGTATTACAACGTATTATATACCTGAAAAGATAAAGTTTAAAGTGACTCTTGAAATACTAACAACAATTAGGGTGTGCTTGCTAACCGATTGATATGATGTGATGTCATCAAAAATTGTGAACGTCGCTCGGTCAATTTCATTTGAATCATAAAGACAAAGCAGGTGACTCAAAACAGCATCCAACTCCTTATTACTTCTTAGGAATGTTATTATTTATCATAATGATTAAAAAAGCTTTACTTTATCGATTGAATGTAGGTAATATAATTAGAAGCTTAGAAAAGAATGTGCATTATTTTGTGATAGAAATTAAATATCGTTGCAGATATAGCTCCGATAGTTCCTCATGTCAAAAGCGAAACCACGATTCAAGCCTAAAGCAATAAACTCTTGAAAAATGTTTGTTTATTATTCAGTTAAGATCCAAAAGCTTTTGCTGCTTCTTGCTTTTCTTTTATATGCATATTAATGACAACTTGTCTTTATTGATATTTTAATTCAAATATTATTAAATAAAAAATGCCGCAAAATATTTGGTTTACTTTAGTCGATGCAAGAATTTTGTCTCTCTCTCTCTAATCTGGCTGTTTTCTTCAGGACTTACATACATATATATGTACGTCCAAAGCTTGAGTATAATTCCTATCTCTGAATGGCTTAATACGAGTAATTAAAATCTTTATTTCGAAATCAAATAATTTAATTAATTAATAATACATAGAAATTAAGCTAAGAACTGTAAAATGTGTAAAACTGAAAACTAAATAGCTTTTAAAGATAAACAAAAAAAAATTCAATTCAATTGAATCAATCTCTGAACCACTAGTTTTCCTGCAAATTATTTAAACCTCTTGGACAGTGTTAAACGAAGAATATTCAAATTGATTGGTGATAATTTCATCGTTGATTTATTTACGTCGCTTGAATATTGTCATAAAGTTTCTCGTCTCATCCTTTTTTTTCGTTATTTTGACGGATTTTTCTTTAGACAAGTAGGCAGCTTTCCCAGTCATTGCAAGGTGCACTGACACCTCCTTCCATTATGTGAGCTATAATTGTATTTTTATTTTATTAATTTAACATTGAATGACAAATGTGGGGAATATAAATAAAGATTAAATTTGCCATACAAGTATAAAAAGTAATTTTACATGAAATGATAGATTTTAAAAAATCTGGTAATACAGACATTATTTTGATGATTGATACGGTGATGCTTTGCTTTAACTGATGTAACTAAATGGGTACAAAATCATGTATACAAATTATGTATGTACTTAAAAAAAGCCAATTAAATCGTTTCGCTTTAATGCTGTTACTAAGACTATCTATTAAAGACTATTCTTATAAATGACAATCATGATAAATGTATAAATATTAGGTCCATTCGCGTACTTTCTGCACTAAAATTCGTAAAAAGAAATATTTTAAAGAGTGGGGGTAAAATTCTCTCACAAAAAAAAAAACTACAAAAAAGTAAGCGAACGGGAAAACAACAAATTTTTCACGCAACATTACTGTCTTGTTGCTGTTCTTTGAAAATTTGTTTTTAAATCTTATAACTGACAGCTAAAGCGAGCAATTTATTTAATTTATTTGAATTTCTATCAAATTTGAAATTTTCACAAATCAGCCCAAAGAAATTTCTTGGGCTAAAATTCGTAGGCTGGGGAAATATTTTACTCTCTCGCGAGCGCTCTCTTTTACGAAAAACTACGAAATTTTTGAGTACGCGAACAGGATTTGGTTAAATTTCGTATTTTTAGTAAAATTGGACTGTTTTAGGAGGGTACGCGAACGGCCTATTTATTTTTTGTAGAAACATAATACAAATATAATGTTATACAAATTAAAAGCTAAGTCCAGGTTAAGCTTCTTCTATCAAATCCAAACATGATTATGTATAAGCTTCGAGTCAATCAAAGAAAAGCACTGACATGCTACATAGCAGTTGGAAAGTACGTGATAGCTTTAATACAAATAATTCAACAAACATAACACTCGTGTTTTTAATGAAATTTGATCCACTTTTTAATAATTACGTTGAAAAGATTGATTTTTAAGCCAAATTTTATGAATTCTAACTTGAGATAATGATGCAACCGCAACTAGTATTACTTTGTATTATTCTCTTTCTTTCTTTAGTTTGTGTGTATATATGTATACATATATAAAACTTGGGTAATGTGAATTAAATATCTTAAAACTCCACCACAAATATTTCTAACGATTTGTTTTGTTTGTACATCCTAATTGGATTGTTTAAAAAAGAAAAAAGAATATCTGTGTTGTTCTCTTAAAGCGTTAATTTGGATACAATATTAAAATTTCCAATGTTTTTTGAATATAAGTAATTAACTTTCATTTATTTGAAATATAAACATTATATTAAGGTTAAATAAACAGTAATTTGTCTAAAAAAAAATACATACAAAGGCGAATGGGCTTCTTGGTCTACCTATTGCTCACAATTGAGATTTATATTTTTGGAATTCGTTCTTTAGCCCTACTACGCGAATGTAGAATGCCTTTGGCTCCATATTGTGCACCGACACCTCCTTTCAAACTCTCTCCCTTTAATAATACTCATACTGTGTCTGCATATTAAGGGTAGTAATATCCCCTTCAGTATGCGCTTATTATACAAAAGAAAATGTCTTTGGAAAGTTTAGCCCTATTAAATTTTGTTTACATAAACAGAAAGCTTTAAACCATGTGGTTTTAAGCAGTGTATGGTAACAAATGTTGCAATAAGAGCACGACAGCATTGTTTACATGATGTATTACTATAAACAACAAAATAAATTAACTTTTGCACCAACGGCCAATATTAGCAAATGATATCATGGTAGGCGAACAAATTCGCTTAACGGTATGAAAATGTTCTTTTTTGTATTCGATTAATTTATTTGTTATGTTAGAAAGCTTATGAGCATCAATTTTGATTATGAACACAAAATTGTAAGGCATGGGCCTTAGGCAGAATACTACAAAAAGTCTTACTTTAACAGTATAAAATTCGTTTTTTTACTGCTAAAAGAAATGTTTTTTGTTGGTAATTTATGTCATACTCTTACTAATTCGTTTATCCATCATGAGTGAAGTATTGTTTAATAACGAGAAAATATTTTTGGATGGAATTATGCATTTAAACAAAAGTAAAAGAACTTATTTATTGAACAATAGTTGAACGAAGAATGGAAAATTAAAGAACAAAATAATTTATAATGAGCAAATACCTTGTATTGCTTATGGATATTGACATATGAGAATAAATCAATTTCCAACACATCCACTCTATAGTAACAACTTCTTTTCAAAGATAAGTGGTAAGTTGCTAAAAATGTCGTAGAACAAGATACAATAGTTTGTACTTTTTGATCAACGTAAATAGGAAGCGGATACATGTTATTATTATGTTGGGGCTCACATCGAAACATATTCATAAATACATGATATGGGTTTCTTGTCTCCAAGTTGTGTTTTATACTTATAAGAATAAACAAATAAAGTAAAATAGTCTTAGTTTAATTTATTTTAATTTTTAATTTAACAACTTAAGTTTTATTTATTTATATTTTAATTACACTACGCGTTTCGGGGCTACTGCTCCATCATCGGGTGGAATACTTATGTCGCTACTGTTGTTGGTGGTTGACCTAGCAAGTTGGCTGAAGCTATGGTCATCTATTGTTGTTGTTTGTTACTTTCTTTAATATAGTTTGGCTTTTTTATTGTGATATGGTGTTTTCTTTCTTTTTGGTTGGTTTTATTGTTGGTTTTATTGTTTGTATATTTATTTAAGCTTTAGTGTATTATGTTGTCTTTTTTCTTTCTTTTTTTATTTGTGTTTAAATTTTAAATTTTATTGCCGTTTGGTTTGATGGTTAATTTGTCATTTAGTATATTGTCTTGTTCTAGTTTGTAAGCTTTGTAGATCTCATAATCCTCTACTGCGTCAAGTAATCTGCCTTTTCTGCATATATGTAATGTTTGCAAATTAGTTTCTATGTCTGTATAATTATGGTTGTTTTCAATTAAATGTAATGCATATGTGGATTTGGTGTTTGGTTTGGGTTTATGTTCTTTTAATCTTTCTTCGAAGGTTCCAAAGGTTCTACCTGTTTGGCCGATGTAAAATTTAGCGACATAAGTATTCCACCCGATGATGGAGCAGTAGCCCATTTTATTTCTTTAAGTTCCATATAATTAACTGAAAATTGATTTTTTTTTATGAAAATGTTTAAGACAAATAGACCGGTATCAAAATAATTGAGAATTTTTGTTTTAAGTTCTTATTAACTAAATATTCATATGCATATAAACCAGATTCCAACTTTTAAAAATTAAATTCCAAAAATCGAGTATATCTTAATTAATTTATTTATTTCACGTAATTACATTATATATTCTTTTTCAATTTCTCCAAAATCCATTAAAAAAAAGAACTGTATGTGCATATCTGAGCACAAAAATGGATGAACTAAAGGGTTTCTTTAAACAAGCCGGCAAAGAATTTCTAAATGCTGCCGGCGAAGCGGCGGCCGGGGCAGCGAAAGAGATCGTGGGAAGTGTAATCAATGAAATTTTTATTAAAAAAGAAGCCGAAACAAAAAGAGTTCTTCCGAGCATAAAGAATATGCGTGTCGTAAGTAATTTATCTTAAATGAATTCAGAAATAAAGTTATTATTCAATACAAATATAAGGAATACGTTGAAAGTGTTTTTTTAATCTATATTAATCACCAAATCGGAACCCATTGAATACTTTTCAATATTGTTTGTCAACCGCCTCAACATCTCACGATTAAAAATATTTGAATGGAAGGTCGATTCATGCTTATACTCTCATAGCTTTATTACAATCTCTACACAATAACAGTGTCTTCCTATTTGTTTCTAAGCATCCACAATTTCTAAAATAATTGTCTGTTTCGTTATCGTTAGTCTGACCCTCACACATAAAAGCAATTAAACTTTCCAAAAGAAATAATATTTTTATTTTTTAATATTGTTTGAATTTCCACTTTGTCTTGTTAGAGTTGTAAATATATGTAGCTATTAAAAGATCTATTCAAAGCAATAATTCAGTCTGGGTGCTTCTAAATAAAACAAGGCGGCGCCTTTTTAAGTGAAATTTGTGTGTTTGTGCATTAGACTGATTCAAAAAATATAGAAAATATCTGCGTTTCAATGCAAACTTGCTTGTCCAGAAATAGGAGATTGTAAAAAATCGAAATGGGAAATTCGTTTTGCTATGTTCACTTTGTTTGTTCAATCATTTTGATGGAAATAACTGATTTTTAAAATTATTTTATAAGGAAACGTTGTTTAAAATAATATTTTTACCTTATGAAGTTGTATGTTATAGCTAATTTGAATGGATTATCTAAATTACATTGGCCAAGAATTGTATTTCAGCCTTTAACAATTTAAGAATGGGTACATTAATTGCAAAAATGTTAATACTTCTTTTTAAAAAACTATGATTTAAATATTATAGGTTCTAAAGTAAGAATCAGTCTAATGTTACAGAAATATGTTTGTTCATTTTTCATTTTCTAACTTGCTTAAAAACGGATTTTTACAGAGCTAAAAAAATATTCGTTACTCCAATTACACTGGTCTACAATGTTTTCTTCCTGGCAATCAAAATGCACTTTTTCAATAGGTTTGACATCCTTAATTCAAATCCAACTTTTATCATGTAAGGTTTTTGAGATATTTCTTTTTCAAAATAAAAATAAAAAACACATTGTACGAGGCTTTTGGTAATCTAAATTCATGATGGTTCTCCAAATCTGTAATCCTTTACTTATGTATTCAGTTGAAATATTTATATTATTTCATAAAATATTCGAAAAATGTTCATAAGTTGTTAGATTTCACGTGACGCAAATTAATATGGAAGAAACGCTGAACCATTTGTGTTAAAGCGGTTTTCAAAAAAAAGCAAAACGAATTGCCCTTGTAACAAATCCGACGTCTTAACAATTCTATCATATCAAGTTCTTGAAATATACTTAAAAACGTAGAACTAAGGTTGAAATCGGATATAATATCTAGAGACTGAAAAACAGCTCTAAAAATAAACTCCAGAAAGTATTTTTCAAAACTATAAAAGTGTTAAATTCAATGCTCAAAACTTTATATAGAGCCCATAAACTAAGTAAGATATAAAAATGATTGAATCTGTATCTAGGTCATCATATAAACCCCATTTTTGGCTGTCTTTAACATTTTTAAAGGGGCATATTTTAAAAATCTGATGTAATTGAAAAATTAAAAGGCAAGATTCGAATTGAGGACAATTAATGGATAATGAAGTATTGTTTAGTTTGTGCAACAAAAAAAAACATCATTTTTTTGTTATAGGACAAATATTTCGTTTTTAATTATTTGAAAATATTTTCTTACTTTAATTACAACAAAAATAAAATACAAATGGCGTTGCTCTTGTTCTCCATTTAGCAAGGATTTTAAACATTTTATGTAAGAACATGTGGGCATAAGATTTACTTTTATAGTTGTAACACCGACATATGAAGATACATACTTTATAAATACCCAATAAGCAGTATACACACAATTAAAGAAGCACAAATGAAGTACCAAAGATCCAACTCTAATCCGAGCACAAATTGTAAAACATCAAAGGTTAGGTTAGGTTAGGTAGCAAGGGGTGTGCACAGCATGAAGCTGTTGCGTACACGGGGGCCTATTGGTCCATTGTGATCCCCTGTAAAAGTAAAAATTTAGCATCGATGCTCCTCAAATCTGTCGATTAGCGTAGACTGGCTCGTTAACGAACCAACCTGTGCTATCTATAAATTTCCTCATGCTTGCCATTGAAACCTGTGCTAGATCATCCAGTTCTCCAACAAACCTGTTTCCGAAATGACGGAGTCGGCTGGTTTGGAGATTCGGACAGTCGCAGAGCAGGTGTTTAATGGTTTCCATTTCCTCCTCATCCTGACAGCTCCTACAAAAATCGGGTGCAAATGCACCTATTCTGTTAGCCATTGTGCCAATGGCGCAATGACCTGTTAGTACACCTGTCAAGATTTTAATATTCTTTTTACTCAGCGATAGAATATACCGAGTTTCCTTTTCATTTGTGTTAGGCCATAAACTTCTAGAGATTACACAATCATCCCTGGATTTCCAGGAGATGTTGATTTTCTCTTTTAGCTTAAGGTCTATCTTCCTCTTGAGTACCCCAATCGGGACGAGGGGTCCCCCAACTGAGTGGTCGCTACTACTTATGTCTGCTTCTGACCCTTTCCTGGCTAGTTCATCTACTATATCATTCCCTTCTATATTGCTATGTCCGGGAACCCAGCAGAGCTTTACCTGGTTAGTGTGGCAGATTTTGTTTAATTTCTTCCTACAGTTTAAAACTGCTTTTGATCTTATGGTCTCACTGGCTAAGGCTTTGATAGCAGCCTGGCTGTCCACGAAAAAAGTAATCTCCGAAGAGCTTAGATTTTCTTGGTGTGCCAATTCAGCTGCTTTTGCAATGGCAAAGATCTCGGCCTGAAAGACACTACAGTCAGCCGGGAGTGTATATGACGCTCTGATGTTCAGAGATTGGCAAAACACTCCAGCACCTGTTCCTGATTCCATTTTTGAACCATCAGTGTAGAAAGGGATACCCTGTTTACTTATAAGTGAATTAGGATCCCAACCCTGTCTTTCTGGTATTAAAATAGAAAATTTCCTGTCGAAATCCAGTAAAGGGGGGATGTAATCGGTGGTCTCTCTCAGTCCTGGAATCGTGTCATATCTTTGTAAGATTGACCCGTGGCCATAAGTGCTGTACCTCCAAAAGCTCAGTTCTCTTAAACGAATTGCAGTTTTGGCTGCCGTGCACTTTATGAACTCATCCAGAGCCGGGAGGTCCAAGATCATTTCCAATCCAGCTTGTGGTGTGGATCTTTGAGCCCCTGTTATTCCTACACAGGCTAGTCTCTGTACCTTATTCAGGTTCTTGAGATAGCTTGATTTTTCCACCGCTTTCCACCATACAATAGATCCATAGGTAAGAATGGGTCTGACTATCGCTGTGTACATCCATTGGATGACTTGCGGTGTCGCATACCCCAACGTACACCGAAGGTCTTTTTGCATGTGTAGAATGCACATAGTGCTTTTTTCATTCTTTCCTCCGTATTACGCTTCCATGTAAGCTTGGAGTCAAGGATTACTCCTAGAAATTTAGCTTCCTTAGAAGGTTTTAGAGGAATGCCATTTAGTTTGGGAGGGTTGAAGCCCTCCAGTTTCCTTTTCTTCGTGAACAAAACTAGCTTTGTCTTGGTGGGGTTGACCCCGAGACCGTTCTTAGTTGCCCAAGAAGATAAATCCTTTAATGCATTTTCCATAATGTTTTCGATGATGGTAAGAAACTTGCCTGATACCAAAACCACTATGTCATCTGCATATGCTACTATTTTAATGCCCTGATCTTTGAACTTTGTGAGAATTTTGTTGACTACGAGGATCCAGAGCAGGGGTGAGATGACTCCTCCCTGTGGTGTGCCTCTAGTAACTGTTTTCTCAATAGTACTAACTCCTATTTTAGAGTTGATAATTCTGCCATTTAACATGGTGAAGATCCAATCGACAATGACAGATTCAACCCCAACTTCAACTAAGGCAGTCTTGATCGATTCCGTTTTAACGTTATTAAACGCACCCTCGATATCAAGAAATGCTGCCAGGGTATATTCTTTCTGTTCAAGACTTTTCTCAATATGTGAAACTACTTCATGCAAAGCAGTCTCCACTGATTTACCTTTAAGGTAAGCGTGTTGGTAGTTGCACAAGTTGTTTTCGTTGAGAAGTTCTCGAACATGTAGATCAATTATCCTCTCTAGTGTCTTAAGGAGAAACGAAGAGAGACTTATTGGTCTATAATCCTGAGCGGTCGAGTGAGTCGGTTTCCCTGCTTTTGGGATAAAGACTACCTTAACCTTTTTCCAGCTATTAGGGACGTATCTAAGTTTGATACAACTTATGAAGATTACCCTAAGCCACGGAGTTATTACTTTGAGAGCATTTTGGAGAAGAGCTGGAAAAATCTCGTCTGGTCCCGCTGATTTATAGGGTTTGAACGAGTTTATTGCCCAAATAATCTTCTGCTCAGTAATAACCTGATTTAGTTCTAACTTTGATTCCGTGTGAGTAAAATCCAGCGTGTTCGATTGCAAGCAATCCGAACTTTCTGGGTTTTTACAACCGGGGAAATGAGTTTCCATGAAGAGTTCAAGCGTTTCCAGGCTCGAGTTCGACCATGATCCATCAGGGTGTTTAATGTACCCCGGGATCGTGGGATTAAGGGCCAGGGTTCTACGGAGCCTTGCCGCCTCGCTTGTTTTTTCAATGGATTCACAATGTTTAGCCCACGAATCCTTTTTGGCCTTCCTTAACTCTTTGGTGTAAGTGTTAAGTGCGGCTCTATAAGACTTTAAGTCCTCGTCTAATTTACTCAGTTTAGCTTTATTGAAAAGTTTTCTAACCTCTGTTCTACGTTTCTTCAGTACCCCATTCCACCAGGGTGGGTTAGTGGGGTTATTAGAACGAGATAAAGGGCAGTGTTTTTCAAAAGACATTCTCATTTTGCTAGACAAGTTTTGGACAACAGTGTCAATGGTTGAAGTACTTAGACTTGTATTGTCCTCTGGTGGATCAATACAGTCTTTCAGCCATTTTTCGTACTCTGTCCAATTCGTTCTAGTTGGGTTCCTGTAAGGTTTCTTTTCAGTAAAGTTCCTGTCTATAGAGAAGAGTATCCTAAAGTGATCCGAAAAAGATTCTTTAGATTAGATTAGATTAGATGTAGTTTATTTAGCAAATTAGCTATTTTTTACAATTTCATTACATATTTATCTTAAAATTACTTAAATTTAATAATTATTTTTTACAAAAAATAGTACCCCTCTTTTAAATTTTATTAAGTTACTTTCAGTTTTCACATTATTAGGCAGTTCATTGAAAATTTGTATTCCTTTGTAAAATAACATATTTTGAGTCCTTGAATTTCTGAATAATTGCACATTTAAGTTATTATTATTTCTTAAGTTATATGGCTGAACATTGGCTCTGGTTGTTATTCTTCTACTTAAGTAACTGGGCAACATATTGTTTTTAATTTTAAATATAAAAATAAGTGTACCTAAAACTATTCTTTGTTTTACATTTAACCAATTTAGCATTTCCAGCATACTTCGAATGGATGTATATCTACTACAATACAAAATAGAGCGCATCGCTTTGTTTTGAAGCTTTTGTAAACTTTCCAGCATACCTGAAGAACCCAACAATAGTATTGTTGGACAATACTCAAAGTGGGGTCTTACTATTGTATTATAAATTTTTATTGCCATTGGAATACATAGCTTTTTTCTTATTTTACGAAAAAAACCGATTTTTTTGGCAATTTTTTTAAATACATATTCGAAATGTTTTTTAAAATTGAGTCTGCTGTCCATTATAACTCCTAAATACTTAATTTCATTTATACATTCAAATTCTTCGATTTGATTTATCACATTATTTTCAGGTAACAACATTATTTTTGTTTTTTCAACGTTCAACTTAAGTTTATTCATGTTTAAATAATTTTTTATATTTTTTATTTCATCAGTTAGTTTTCTTATACAATCACAAAGTTCACTTTCATCAATGTATAAAAGCCCATCATCAGCAAAAAATTTAATTTGGCTATATTTAATTACTTTTTTAATATCGTTAATGTAAAGCAAAAACAAAAGTGGACCAAGGATAGATCCTTGAGGCACACCTAATTCTGTTTCAACTGATTCAGATAAATTATTGTTAAATTTGACAACTTGCCCACGTCCAATCAGATACGATTTGAACCATTCATATTCCACTCCTCTTACCCCATACATATATAATTTCTTTAATAGAATATTCCTGTCTACTGTCTCGAAAGCCCTCTTGAGATCAAGGAACACTGCTGCTATTTTTTTATTGGCATGTAGTTTCTCTTTCCAGTCTGCTATCACGAAGTTTAGAGCGGATTCACACGAATGTTTTTGCCTAAACCCCGATTGCTCTTCCATAAGTATATTGTTCTCACTAATGAAATTTTCAAGTTGTATTTGCACTACTTTTTCCAAAATTTTTTCATGCAAAGGAAGCATATTTACCGGTCTGAAGTCTTCACTTTTGTTGGAATTTACAATTTTTGGCACGGGAACTACTACTGATGTCTTCCAATTCTTTGGGAAAACTCCACTTGATAATGAATGGTTTATTATATTCAAAAGTGCAGGGCCAACCCAATTAAAACTGTCTTTTAACATTTTTTTGTTCATAAAATTAAAATCACTTTTATTTGGCATCATGTCTATAATTTTTAAAAGATCTTCGATAGAATTCAATGTTTTAAACTTAAAACTGTTCTCACATCTTTCAACACTGTTCACCCATGGTACCACTGGAATATTGTCATTTATTTCCTTAATACTTTTAACAAAATATTCATTAAATTTATTTGCAATTAAACTATCTCCTTTGGTTTTACTGCCATCAAATTCTATAAAGATTTTTTCAGTTTTTACATTTCCTAAAACTAATGTTTTTATGCATTTCCACATTGATTTTTGATCGTTTGCTCCACTTAACTGATTTTTGATATATTCGCACTCTGTTTTATTTAACTTTTTTTTGTACTCATTTCTTATATTTTTATAAATCTCCCAGTCCGTATCTTGTCCTGTCATCAAAAATTTTAAATGACTTTGAACTTTTTGCGACTTCTGCCTACGCAGATCATCATTAAACCACTTTTGTACATCACCGTTTATAGTCTTTTCGACAACAAATGTATTAATTATATTAAGCATTTCATTTTGAAATATATCACTCATATCGTTGTCAACCTGGGTTGAGATACCTATTCCATTTATTGCACTTCTCCTTATTGCTTGTGTAAATTGAAAACTATTATATTTAACAAATTTTATCTTTTTTGATTTATAGCACTTGTTTTCGTGTTTTATTTTAAATAGAATCGTTTCATGGTCACTAATTTTTATGTTATTTTGAACCTTTGCTTCACAAGTTTTTATATCTGTCACCACATAATCTAACAACGACTTGGTAGTACGAGTTATTCTCGTTGGCGTATCAATCAATTGTTTGCAAAGTTTTTCAGTGAATAAACACTCAAGTTCTTTTTTATAAATACTATTTTCAAGCCAGTCTATGTTGAAATCACCAAGTATCACAATATTTTTATCTGGTAGGTCATCTATCCAATCACCAATGCAGTTACAAAAGTCTCTAATTGAAGTACTGGGTGACCTGTATACTGTAAGGAACACAATTTCTTTATTTTCAATCTCAACTTTTACTATCAAGAGCCACACCATTAAACCGATTTGAACACTTTTAATAATAGTAGGATATTCGTAACAGTCCCTAAGGTATATTATCACTCCTCCTGTGTGTGAAGATGTAGTTTCACATCTAATTAAATGGTAATTGTTAACACTTATTTCTTTATTATCTGTTTTAGTTCCAATATGAGTTTCGGTCAGTACAATCATATCAAATTTATGTTCGTATATACTATTTTGTATTTCACTAAAGTTAGACATAAGTCCTTGAATGTTTAGCTGCATGCATATAAAAAACTTTGATTGCTAATAAGCAATTTTTTCTCGCTCTCTTTCAACTCTTCTCAAATACACTGGACAATTTATGTCCCTAGCATCATGACAAGGGTCAATATCAAGATTGAGTTTTTTAATAGTTAAAATGCAATTTACACACTGTGTTTTTTCATTTGGACATTCATCCAATTTGTGCTCCTCACTGCATTTAGGACAATTCGTTTTGTTTGTACACTCTTTACCCATATGGTTAAATCCCCAACACTTGAAACATCTCGTAACATTTATTTTGTCATACACTGTACATTTGTTCCACCCAATATTGAGGCAGGGCTTTTCCACCTCCAATATATCTTTAAATAATTTATTATCCACTTCAACTATAGCGTTGTACTTATTAGTATCTTTATAATTATTATAACATCTTATAAGCTTTAAGCTTCCATTTAATTTATTCTGCTTTTTTATAATTTCAATAAGATTATCTTCAATAATTTTTTTATCCACCCCAATTATTAATATTTTAGGATCATGTAAAGATGGTACATTAACTTTATAGTTGTCACCTAGTTTTTCTTTTACTTCACTTTCCATTTTTTTTGTAGATTCTTCATTTTCACATCTTATAAACACTGCTCCATTTTTACTTTTAGATATTCCACTAATCTTAATCGCAAGATCGGCTGGATTAATCTTTTCTTTTAAATCTTCTTTTGTTTTTTCACAATTCTGACTTGTATTTGGCATCACTACAACCGGTGGGATATTTTTGACAGCACTAATTTCTGCATATGTTTTCGGTTTGTTTACTTTTTTTACTTCATTAGTTGACTCTTTTTCACTAATTAACTTAATACAACTCATAACTCGCTTTATTTCATCTTCTTGTTTATTTAATGCAGCTCTATTTTCATTTACCACTTGTAACACATCTTCAATTTTATTTAAGGCAATTTTGTTTTCGTTTACCACTTTGAGTACATCGTCCATTTTGGAAATTATCAACTTCAAGTATTTCCTGCACTCATCGCAGATAAACATAACATTCTTATGCTTCAGAATATTACTCTCATATTGCCCTAAATTAATGCATTTATTACAATAAGTTTTTTGGCAAAAAGCATTGCATATAAAGCCGCTTTCTTGTCTTCCAATTGTTTTATTGCACTGTGCACAATCACTCATCCTTCCCCCTTTTTTTTTTACTTCTCTTTCTTTATTTACACTACTACAACTTCACTTCGATCGGTAATATCTTATTGGTCTTTGTCCATTCAATTCACTCATTAACGGCTATGCCGATTAATTTCAATTTCAATTTTAATTTCACTTAATATTTTAGTATTAAATTATTTCACTATAATTATAAAATTTAGCAATAAACTTCCGCGATTTATTATCACTTCAGCAACGCCCGCGTCGCTTCCTTTTAACAATTTTTAAACCTTTTCCTTAGCAGCTCGAATACACGTCTGTTCTCCACGGATTTCACTCATTTACTCTTTAGGTGAGACTCTCCAGTCTTCAACTGAAATTTTACTATTATTGCTAATAAGGGTCAAATCTATGATTTCCTCCCTGTTTTTGTTTCGAAAAGTAGGGTGATTGCCCCTATTACATATCGATAAATTAGAACAGAGAATATATTCAAAAATTGACTCACCCCTTTTGTTGATATCCTTTGAGCCCCATTGAGTGTGGTGAGCGTTGGCATCACATCCTACCACCAAAGGTGTGCCGCTTGCTGTGGCATGGACCACAAGATCACGGACAGTTTTTGATGGTGGGCTCTCCTCCTCATACGGCATGTACGTCGACGCTAGAATGAAGTTTCCTTCATTTGATTCGACGCTGATTGCCGTGTTGTCCTTGTTGCTGTACCTAGATAGGAAGAAAGCGTTAATTGATTTTTTCACTAGGATGCAACTTCTAATATTACTTACATCTGACGTGGAGTGGAAAAGGTTGTAGTGCTTTGACCTCAACCCACGGATTCGGTTTTTGCCTAACCATGGTTCCTGGATCAAGGCCACATCCACGTTCTCGTGAGACATGTAGAGCGTAAGGTCGTACGTTGCTGCTTTAGCGTGGTGCAGGTTTATTTGCACCACTTGCAGCTTTTGACTCCCCTTTGCCTTCATGCCTCTTAACCTTTACGGTTCCGAGACCATACCTCAACACGTCTTTTTTACCTTTGAGCAGAAGGTCAGATTTCTTGTCTGCCACAAACAAGAGGTCCTTCCCTTCGCCTCCATGACTCTTTCTTGAGTGTTGGAGCTTCCATTCTAAAATGGGAAGCTCTTTGTTCTGTTTCGCCAGCAACTTTATAATGGCTGCGTCCTCATGTTCTGCAGGAGGGGGGATCCATATGCTAAACTGCTGGCGGAGTGGTAGAGCTGCGGCGGGTAGAATCTCAAGGGAGGAACCTTCCCATAGTTCGCCAATGTTGGCGATTGTACGGTTCAGAAACTCCCGTGATTTCTGGTCACCGCAGCAGACCACTTTAACTCCTCGCCGCCATCCGGCACCATCAAAGACATAGTCTTCCGAACTATCGTTCTCCGATGCCTCCATCGGAGGATCTCGTTTTCCACAAGGAGCCAGTTTTTTGCCGAGATTTTCCCATCTGGGTCGTCACGGCTTATTATGGCAATTTGTAGGTCAATCGGGGTGGTGTCGAAGCTGCTGGTTTTCTGTTTTTTAGCACCATCTTGCTTGACCGCCTCCTCCGATCTTTGTCTCTTGGACGTTCCTGGCTTCGTTCCAGAAGAGGTGCTTGCCGGTGCTTGGTCTTTCCTAGCGTTGGCTTGCTGTTTCTTACTGGAAGTCGCCTGAACTTTACCTTTGTCGTTCCGAGCGGTCGAGTTATTGCCAGCCTGTTCACGATTTGCCTTTTTAGGGACAGACCTAGATTTGGCAGCATCTACTCCTTTGCTCTCCGACTCTTTGGTATTCACTTCCTTCGCTATTTCCCTGGGTGCAGTGACAGTCTCTGCCAGCTGCCGCTCAAAGTTCCTAACTAGCTTCTTATGCTTTTTTAAGAGAGCCTTGTCTCTCGAACTGAGCGTCGCAGGGTCTTTCAACTCGGTCATTTTCACGAATCTTTTGGAGGATCTGTAGTTGCTGCGTTGCCTCGTAGCTTTGAGGGGTGCAGCAGACTTCAGCATAGTCTCTTCTTGACTCGGTTCCATCAGTAGCTCGTCCTCGGTTTGACTGCCTATGGAAGGAGGTCTGTCCGAGGTCTCCGTACCTTTGATAGTTAGACCATCTAAGTCGGGGAGGAGATCCACTGAGAGAATGACCGGTTGTCTTTTTAGCTCTCGTTTTCCTTTCTCCAAGTTTACATTTGTCACTGGCGACTTAGCTTCTTGCGAAGCCAAGCCCTCGCCGGCAGCCGTGACTTCTGCCGACACTTGAACGTATATCCCCGTTCGATTTACTTCAATTTGTAAACTTTTGTCCATATTTATTAGATAAGCATCTCTGCTTTTTGTGGTTTTCTTAGTTGTCTTACTCCGCAGCTGGATTGCTGAAGAGTTAGACGTAAGCCCCCTCGCCACAACAAGGCGAAAACCGTGAGGGAAAAAAAAAAAAAAAAAAAAAAAAAAAAAAAAAAAACATCAAAACATTGCCTGACATTTTATATACATATGTACAATATACATATACATTTTTAATTTGTTGCTAATTTGGAAAACAAAATATGAGTTTGTGAAAATCCTCAGTTTCTAAAAAAAAAGGTTTTAATTTATAAAATAACTTTATTTACCACTGTATTCCACCCAATACTGCTCTCTGTGGAACTTTTTTTTGAAACGATGCCAAATACTAACTACTAGCATAATAACAAAAGGGTGTGCGTATATTTTTTGTGTAGTCAAATGGTTTTCATAAAATAAAGCCAACCCTTCAAGAGTACGATATCCATTCCAGCCAACAAAATGAGTTCAACAAGTTTACTATTTTCATTGTCATGTTTTGTTGTCGTTTGGGGAACGAATTTCAAGGGACGCACCCGCAAATTCCAACTTTGTCTGCCACTTATCATTTATACATGTACCTATGTATGTTGATAAAAAGTAAAAAGCCGACGCTGACTCACTAGTTCCCGAATCCATCATTGAGCGAATAAGTACATAAGAATATCCTTCAGGACTAGGTTGTGTTAGATTACTTTAGTTTATTTCATTTCAGTTAACACTTGTTTGTATTTAAGACTACACTTGAAGCTTAACAATCAATTGTGTATACCAAAAGACTGCATTCAAAATTCTTGAATAAAATAAATACAAAAACCGCGTTATTTGATAAAGAAATAATGAAATAATTTCAGTCTAATTTTTTTCGTTATCGCTTATAACCTTATGGTTAGATAAAAATAAAATAAAAAAAAAAACTTTCTATGGTGTGAACTTCACATCCTTTAGTCAAAGTCTTGCTCTTGAAGAATCTCGAAGTAAAAAAATGCCATTTGTTACTAAGTCCGAAGTGACATTTTTAAAGACCTTTCGCAATAGTAACAATGAAAGGGTTTCACTGCGAATTATTTCTAAAGAAAAATTCTCAGAAGATGTGAAAAAATGTAATACATTAAATTGTGAGGGTGATGACGATAGTTTGCATGAGAAACTCTTTTCAAAAGTAAACATTAGGGAAGCCGAGCGTGCATTCGATTTGTTAAAAACACCTTTCGTTGATTCGTGTTTAAGTTTAAATGCAAGAGGTGATAGTTTTGCCCACATCGATGAGGCAAAAAGTGAAACAGATAGAAATAAATCTCCTCATAATAATACAAATAAGTGCCGAAAAAAGACTTTTGATGGAAAACCAATATATCAAGTAAAATATTGAATTAAAATTGAAATTTTTTTGAAATTCGTATTATTCATTTGATGAAAATTTAATATTTTTGATCTTGACTTGATCTTTTGATTTGTTTAGAATGTTTGAAGAGAATAAGTCTTTCGAAAATCAATTTTGAATAAAAATACAGATGTTTCATAATTTTTTATATTTAGATATCTGCATACACTAATATGTACTCATACAAATCAAACACTTACTTAATGTTTAAGTACAAAAATATAATTGCAATTAGTGGTGGTTAGAATCCATTGGCTTTCAGAGAATAAATACACGAATTTACCGTCTGTCTATTTTTAAGTGACATTATTGATTAATATATAATTTTATAATTATTATAAATTATTTTATAATTTTATACCATTTGAATTTATTAGTTGAGTTCCGGTTTTATCTATTAAATGTACATATATTTTAAATAATTAAAAAAATAATATATTGTTTATTTTTTAGCTTGGCGAAAAAGCTAGTGGCTTACGTGTTCATTCTGATGTTCAGGATTTCGAAAGTCTTCGCGAACAGTGCCTCTCATCGGGATCTCTTTTCGAAGATCCCATGTTTCCGGCTAATGACGAATCACTCATGTTCTCACGTCGTCCAGATCGTTATATTGAATGGATGAGACCACATGTAAGTTCTTCTTAGGTTTCTTCTAAAGAGTTGCTTACCTAATTGGTCTCACATTAGGAAATATGCGATGATCCTCAATTCTTTGTCGAGGGTTATTCGCGTTTTGATGTACAGCAAGGTGAATTGGGCGACTGCTGGTTGCTTGCAGCTGCCGCAAATCTTACTCAGGACCAAAACATATTCTTTCGTGTTGTGCCAGTAGGTCAGGATTTTGACAACTATGCTGGTATATTTCATTTCTGTTTCTGGCAATATGGGAAGTGGATTGATGTTGTTATTGATGATAGACTTCCAACTTATCGTGGAGAACTACTTTACATGCATTCGACGGAGAAAAACGAATTCTGGAGTGCACTTCTGGAAAAGGCTTACGCTAAGTAAGACATCAAAATTATATCAATTTTCATGACTTGGACGTTATACATTTTTAGACTTCATGGTTCCTATGAGGCGCTTAAAGGCGGTACTACATGCGAAGCGATGGAAGATTTCACCGGTGGAGTAACAGAATGGTATGATCTCAAAGAAGCACCTCCAAATCTATTCAATATTCTTGGCAAAGCTGCCGAGCGTAACTCTATGATGGGTTGCAGTTTAGAGCCAGATCCAAACGTAACTGAAGCCGAGACCCCACAAGGCTTGATTCGTGGCCACGCGTATTCCATAACGAAAGTGGCTCTCGTTGATATTGTTACACCAAATCGAACAGGAAAAATTCCGATGATTCGTATGCGTAATCCATGGGGTAACGAAGCTGAATGGAATGGTCCGTGGAGTGACAGTTCGCCCGAATGGCGCTATATCCCAGAGGACCAAAAAATCGAAATTGGTTTGACATTCGATAAGGATGGCGAGTTCTGGATGTCATTCCAAGATTTCTTGAACAATTTTGATCGTGTCGAGATTTGCAATTTATCACCAGATTCACTTACTGACGAGCAACAGAATAACGGCAAACGCAAATGGGAAACTTCCATGTTTGAGGGTGAATGGACAGCTGGTGTGACTGCAGGAGGGTGTCGTAATTTCCTTGAGACATTTTGGCATAATCCACAATATGTTATCAACTTGGTTGATCCCGATGAGGACGATGACGATGGAAAATGTACTATTATTGTTGCATTGATGCAGAAAAATCGTCGATCGAAACGAAACCAAGGCATGGAATGCTTGACTATTGGTTTTGCTATTTACCATTTAACTCCACGGGACTTGGGTACAAAACCCCAACCATTGAGTTTCTTCAAATATCGGGCATCTGTAGCACGTTCACCACATTTCATTAACACTCGTGAGGTATAAGATATGTCGGTTTTGTTAATTGGCAATTCTCGAATGTAGATCGAACACTTTTTCCTTGTTCAAAACTCATTATATTCTTTTTCAATTTGTCAATTTGGATTTTTCACATTTATTGATTTTATTTATACGCGAATATATAATATAATATATATATACATACATATATATAATTATTCATGAATCCCCAAATGACATGCTTATAACAAAGCATGAGGAAGAATATATTTTTTATTTGCTTTATGAAACAACCTTGAGTGATTGTAGTATTTAAAAACTCAATTACTCGTGTTTTGCATTATTTAAGAGAATGTAATAATATCTAAGCTATTGCGCGAAGATTTTTTGAATAAGCGTCGTGCTACATGAGAGTTTGTCAAATTCCACAAACCAGCAGCATAATGAAACTTCACGATATTTTTTTAGGTTTGTGCCCGCTTTAAGCTACCTCCTGGTCATTATCTTATCGTACCCTCAACTTTTGATCCCAATGAAGAGGGAGAGTTTATTATTCGTGTGTTCTCTGAGACGCAGAATAATATGGAGTACGTATTCAATTCTCTTTCGTATTTGTATTTCTGTACTAAATATTTTGTCTGCAAAACCAGATGCTAATTATTTATTCTTCTAATTTTTTCTTTTGGTTTTTTAATTTCTACTAATATCATTAAAGAGAGAACGACGACCATGTTGGATATGGAGATGTGGATGACAGGGTGAGTTATATTAAGACAATTTATATTAAATTTACATTTATTTTTGCGAGCAGATTTTGAAATAAATAAAATAATACAAAATTGCAGCTTCATGCTCAAATATTAATAATATCCAGCTACAATGAATTTTAAAATAATAAAAACAAATGTTAATTTGGATGGATATATGGTTTTATGACATAATGAATGAGTAAATAAGTACTTTCTGACAGCTAAATTGTCAATTTTTCAAAAGAAATTTGCCATAAAAGCATTTATTTATAGTTAGTTATTTTTATAACAAAACAATTAAAAACTCTGAATATTATATTTGTATTTATTTTTATTAAATACACGTCTTGCTTTAGTCCTGCCTGACATGCAAACAAGGACGAAACATTAATTAAATGTGTCGAGATAATATGTAATAAGGTTCAAATGGCAGCCACAAATAACTCTAGCTCTGTGATCAAATTAGCGTTAAAGTGTGCCATTTTGATACAATAACTCTTTTGCACAAAATTGATTTTAAATAAATAATTTAAAACTCAACCTCTTAGCAGATGATTATTCGCCCCTTTACTTCCAGAACAGTATAACAATATAAGCAAAGTTGTATGTATGTATGTCTGTTATAAAATCCTTGAATTAAATTGTAAAAGCTACACCAACACTGCACTGACTTTTAAGCTAAATTCACCAGAGTGCATAGAGAAAAAACTCTCACTTTCATACATAATCCTATATGAATGTTATAATTCCACTACGCCAAATAACTTTTAAAGGAATTTTAAGGACAATAACTTAAATAAGTAATGAAGCTCTATTTAAAACTGTGACAAGCTTAAGCCTAAGTATTTGATTAAAACTAATAATTAGCTCACCTAATAATGTATGATATCAACGTAATACATTACGAATGTACCTATATCTTTAGAATTAAACAAACCACTTGCATGAAAACAATCTATCATTAATTAAAAAAAAAATGCCCAAAGCTTTGTGGTCTCATCTAAAAAAAATTAAAAGATGCATGCAAAATACACATTGCTTTCATGAGACCACTTATTTTAACTGCATGTTTACACTACGCTAGAATGAATCAATGGTCACCAGTATTAATATGCTTTAATTCAATATCTATATATAGGTTGGCAATTATGATGGAAGAAATAATGGTGATGGCTATCCCGAAGTAAGTTCCAACGGCTCCAAAATATGCCAAATTTTGTTTATTTAAGTGCTTTATTTTGTTAGTTTTGAATTTGTTTAAGTACTTAAATTTTAGATAAATTATGTATTTCCTTCCATTTTTAATTTAGAAACATTTCAGTTGTTAGAAAAACTAAAATTTAAAGTGTAAATTCATGATACTATTTTGAGTTAAAAATAAAAAATGGGGAGGAATGCAACGTTTTCGACCTTGATATGCAAACGCATCTGGTACATTTCTTATTTAGGGCTGTTGGAATATTATGTCACAAAATGCACGAAAAACGTGTTGCAATATGGGTGATTATACAAAAGTTGGGTAACTTTTGAGGATATTTTGTTTAGGATAGTTATTAAATCAAACTTCTACAAATTCGGGTGTGTATGATAGCTAATCTAATTAATATATTGTTCTCAATCGGGCCAGTCACTTTTTTGAGTAAATTGTAAGATATATAACAAATCAGAATTTGACTGCCAGGGGACTGACGGGGTAACATAGTACTGATACATGTTATACACAGTTTTGAAAGTATCATAATGAAATTTGATACAAATTAGTAAAAATCCCTTAGGATTTAATAATGATCACTCAAAATTACTTAGTAACAATTAAAAATAATTATTAATATGTAATACTGGGAGAAAATACCATATCAGTTTTCAAAACAGACTTTTGACATTTAACGTAACGTTATTCACTTATGTTTTACTACTTTCACATAGTTTTACTAAATATTTCTAAGTAATCAACAAACAATTTAAACAAAATCTGACAATATTCATCTTAAAAGTACTAATGATCATGAAATGAAGAACAATAACAATATACCTGACACAGAACTGACGCCATAGGACTGACGGAAAAGACGAAATTTGAGATTATAATTAGGACAAATGTTTTTTTTTTGTAATTTCGAACATCAACAAACTACATTTTAACAAATCGAAGTCTAATATGAATAAGTAAAAATAAACTTTAGATTAATTAAAAAATAACGACTCACCAACTAACTTTATTACCAACATTAAAATTCAAAGTGGGATTTGACGTTGAGTCGGCGATATTTCGCACGAATTTTAAATTTAAATAACACACAACGGACTGACGAATGAAACTAAACACAAAATTTCTTATTTTTTTTAAATAAAGTGGAGAACACTGCAACTTAACGTTAAAAAGTTTATGTTACTTTGGTTTTAAAATAAATGGTATAAACTTCAAGTTGAGTAAACTTAAAATTAAAAAGTAAAAATATTTTGTTTTAACTAATTATATAACATTATATTTTCACTTCCACTGCAGTCCACATTCAAGTAATGTTTGCCCAATTCCAAATGCCTTTGTTGTCATAGGTTTGAGCCCCGGGTCATTATTGTGAAATCTTCATTTCATTTATGTTTAACAAACTTTGTTTTTATAATATCAAATTAAATCATTTATTGAATCAAATCAATCATTAAATTTGAATCAAAATCATTTAAAATTATATTTAGTAAGTTAATTTCAACTCACAACGAACTGCAAATTAAAAGAAACAATGAGGAATATTAATTCATTCGAATGAAATTGAAGCATGTGCACAAATATGATTGAAATCCTAATTACTGACACTTTCCTGTTTAAAAAAATATTGTAATTCACTTGAATCACTTATTATTTTTATTACAAAGTTAGCTTAGGAAAGACATACATAGCTAGTGATTCCAATTTTAAAGAAAACGACTTTCGTGCTTAGTTACATTTTCAGTCTTGGTGAAATGAAGTTGTTGCTTTTTTGGAATTGCCGATGAAAAAATTGAATGTTTAGATATTTGAGCACGATTTATTGTGCTTAAAGCAAAGTTGTTGGGCCATAAATGTTAAGAGTAACTCTCGTATAAACAAATACATACATAATGTAATCCATATAAAGTTTCAAACCTCATCAAGTTTACGTCGAACTTCATATGTATGTATGTATATGATTTTTTTGTTTTTTTCCCCGAAATTACTTTTTATATTTGAAACATATGTACATATATACAAATTAGTTAGGAAAATAAAATAATTTGAAAGATATTTTTCTAAACTCAAGATTATAAGCTTAATTATTTGTATTTATTAAAGATACAGATTTAGGATATTTTAAACTAATTAATAAAAATGTTGTCTTGGCTAAAAATGTACATGTAGTAGTAGAACTGCTTCTCAAGTTAAAAAAATTTGAAACTTTGAATAATTTTGTTAACATTAATTGTTTTTATTTAATGGAAAATTAATAAATCTATTTTTTTAAATATTTATTAACATATTTAGCTGCTTTTCATACATAACTACTGCTTACTTGTAATTACTTTTGTTTCGGTTGCTTTCAAGGGATTGGGTTATTCATTGTAAATCATTTATATAATACTTATATAAAGATTTTAATTTTGTGGATTTTAAAAGAAATGAAAGTAGATTCTTATGTATACCATACACTCTTTTTTATTGTAATGCCCCTGCAACTTGAAAAAAAAATTGAAGAAAGACGAAAATTTTATATTTAAACAACTTTTCGGTTACTTAATTTATCTACAGTCAGTGGTGGAAAATAATTTAAGAACATTTTTTTTTGTATTTCAAAATGTTCTTTAACTTCATTTAAAAAAAAAAAAAAAAACAAAAAAGAAATTTTTGTTTTCAGTTGAAAAAATAATTAAAAACATATTAGTTGTTAAGATCCAAACTTAGAGCTAACCAATTTAAAACTTTCAAACTCATTACAACTTCCGGTATGGTTTATGATGTGATTGGGCCATATGTCTTTCGATTCGCGCTATAGGACCAACAACTCGCTTGTTAAACGCTCCGAAAACCGTCACATTTCATGAAATAAACTCGTGGTTAATTGGACATCGCTCATAACAGTCATGTGATACAAATATGTTTACTGCTGATTTATCACTACATAAGATCTATTTCCAACTTGATATTGTTTTCTCTTAATTTTCTAGCGCAAACTCCAAACAACGTTTAAAGTTTTTTGTTGAAACACATATAGTTTTTGACAAGCAATACCTACATCCCCGCAACCTTTTGAAAAGACGATTCCTTATAGTCCGTGCTGTTATTCATAGCTCGATCGGGATGAAATGGCATCGCGAATTGCTGAAAAATTGACCCTACTTTGTCGGACTATGAGATTTTCTTCTCTTTAAGTTGTTTTTTAATTTTTCTCTCTTTCCTCTTGCGGTTTTCAAGGCTTTAATTTTCGGTGTAAACCCCTACAGCTTTATGTACCAACTTTATTGAAAATTTTAAATGGTTTACAATGGCTTCTTTGAAAGATTTTCCTGAATAGTACATCTGTACAATGAGCTTACACATTTCATTTGTGTGGCTTTTGTTTTTAGTTACTCGCGTACCGGATATAAAGGTTTATGAATTAGAAAGCTAAATTAGGAATTTTTCGAATCCAATCATTCACCACGTTTCCAGGTAATTAACAAAATTAAATCCGTTTCTAATTATTTTTCCAAGGAAATCGATTATTTTTTTTGGGAAGAACTAATTTTTTCCTTTTCTGTCATTAAACAAAAATCCACATAAGAAGAGACTAATAAGAGTTGTGTTTTCCACCACAGTATTTCAAATGAAAGCTGATGTTTTCTCTTAAATATTATATCGTTATTAATTAAAATACATTAACCCGTCGAAGATAGTTCATACAAACTCAATAGCATACGAAATTAAGCTCGCTTTGAACTACGTGGACGTTTCTTTTAAATTCCATTAAATTTAAAATATTTAACAAAAAAAAAAAAACAAATACGAAGAATATTTTTAACATAAGTTTTATTTTGCATTTCCCTAGGTTGCCCCAAGCATTCCTTTACAGCCTCTCGATCCACAAAGAGAAAGCTTGCGACGTTTATTCCAAAGCATTGCTGGATCTGATCAAGAGGTTGATTGGATGGAATTAAAACGAATTTTGGATCATTCGATGAAAGACGGTGAGTTGGAAAACTAAGTTGGGCCAAATTAAGTTATAGATTAATAACCTAGTGAATTCTTATGATAGTTGGTTTGGAATTATTACAACAATATTATAACTTAAGAATGTGCGGCTTTAATTTGTTTTCATATAAACTTTTATCAAGAGTAGAGTCTCAGGGTTCTAGTTGTTGAAGAACGAGGTAAGAATAATAGATGTATAGTTGTAGAACGTGGAAATCTAGATATGATTTATGTTGCCCAGTAGTTGTGTGAAATAGAATAGTTTAAAGTTTACATTTTATGATTCCAAACAATCTGCCATAGGCGCTAATATACATTTTTTTCAAAATGGGCTTGAAACTCATAATGCTACCTTTTCAACTCATTTAACTTAGTCTTTTCTGAATTAGAATGTTATTTGTGTGACGATATGTTATTTGCGTGCCCTTTATATTTGTTGGTTAAGCTTTAGAAAAAACAAAGAAGCCAATTAATGTTTTGAAAAAAGTTTTTTTTTCTCCTAAAAAATTTGCGTTATACTTCCTTTTGTAATTTTACACACTTTGGAAAAGCAACTCTTAATGTTGTAAATACGTTTTCATCTTCACTTTCCCCATACAATCTAATTGAAAACCACCCATAGGTCTATTATTTCTTTAAAACTTCAATTATAAGTCCCATGAATCGTATTTGATAAACAAAACTTCTTGTGGTCCGTGCCTCAAGAGTCCATGGTTTAATTTTGATACAAAAACAAAGTTCGGCCTCTGTCGCCATACAAATTGATTTCAAACATCTCCATGTTTTGGTTTTTTTTTCAATAAAATTCATAATTATTGGCATTTGTTTGGTTGGGCAGATAATTAGTTGTCTACTTCTCTTAAAAAATGAATTTCTTTGTGTTTCAATTTTTGATTCAGGGCCGTATGCTAACTTCATTTTAAATTAATAAGTCCAATGTATCATATCTGACATGATTTATTGTAAATTACGCTGTGGTCCACAAATAGTGATAATCAATATTAAATAAGTTAATAATAATTGTAGTTACAAACATTCATTTGTCTTAATAAATACATTCAGTCCGTTTTTTTTTATTAAACATGGGTTTTGAAAAACATTTTTGGCTTGAAAATTCATAGCAGTCATCACCTACATAGGTATCTTCTTCAAAGTTTTTGCCTCGGGGATAAACCTTGAGCCGAGGAAGAGATAAAAGTCACTGGAAGCCAGGTTAGGCAAACAATTCTAATCTAGTTTCCTATTTCAAACTTAGACATGATACATATACGTCTTTAATTTTTTTTAAATTAAATAACAACAATACGTTTCATTATGTTTGATACTTTGTTTGGCATATCCCAAAATGCTACAAAAAGTTTTTAAGTTAGACTTTGTAGATCTTAAGATGATCTTTAAAATGATTTTATTCAACTTTTATTTCTACGAGCAAGCATTTAGAACTTATAGCGGTTTAAAAAAATGTAAAATGTCGAAAATATCACCTGAACGCTACTTTGTATAGAAATCGACAGATAATAATTCTTCACTTAGAGTTTTTCTATTCGAAAACCTATTTTTTGTATCATTATTTTTTTAAATGTAATAAGTGTATAATTTTTCGTAATATGGCAAATGTTAAAAAACATTTTTTTTATTTTTCATAGCTTATTGATTATGTATGTAACTGTATACGAATATCTAAATTCTTATTTTTGGTCTTGTTTCAATTCAAAAAATTGTTATTGTTTTTGTTTTAATTTCATAAGTTTCTATTCGTTCCTGTTTTTAAGATTAAATTGTGTTTCTTAAAAAGCTTCTTTTTTATATTTAAATTGTTCGTGCATTTTTTTTAAAAAGCAGGCGATACATTACCTTTGCATGATCATTTAGTTCTTAGGAATTTTTTAAAAACATGATTTTGTATCGAAAATGATACATGGAACTTATGGATATTTGTCCAAGAGAAAATTATGAATTTACAGGTACAGACAAAACGATAGGATCACTTTTAGTGTGCAAAGATGTCTTAAGAACATTTTGTATCTTTAAATAATATACATATTATTATTTCTTGAACTGTTACGAATATAATTATAGTTAAAGTAGTCAAGAAAAAAACAATGTATTTAAAAAAGATAAGATATTAGAAAAGATATTGTTATAAAAAAGTGGCTACAAAAATAGGGCCACTTTAAATAAAGTTTTTAATTTACTATAATATGATGCTCATAATTTATAGTTAAAACTTGAAGTTCTGTAATGGAGCCCTCGTATTGTGCTATTTAAAGTATTTTTAAATGTATTAACTTACCCAGTTACTGCCAAAAACTTGTCCTAGTAGAACATTGTTAATTTTTAATATTGTTTTATTTTGGGTACAATTGTTTTGGATTTCTTAGCACTTAAAGACTTGTGAGCATGCAGTACAAGGAAGATACTCAACCATACTATTATGGAGTTCAATAGGTTATCTCCATTTCAATGCTCTTTCAAGGCTGCGTTATCATTATACGTCGGCATAAGTTTTTCAAAATTGTGGGTAGGATTTCCAACTGTTTATAAAAATTTTATGAACAGAAACATGTAGATCGTAAGTTAAAATTAAAAAAATAAATTAAATTAAAATTTAATTAAATCTATGTTTTTCCACACGACTAATTTCGTCGACTTTGCTCTTACCTGCTTTTGCAAACATCAGCAGGCACCAGTGTGTTTTAAAAAGCTCTGCCATAAGGCCTGTACCGCATATTCAAACTGAATAGAGTATAGCTCATTATTATGGGCCTACATACATACATGTGATATTTTACGTACAATAAAAACACTGTAAGGACCTGAAGTATACGATGTACAGCAGCAGCAATGATCATTTATCATAGACATCTATCATTTAAGATACATATTACGTACACGAGAAAGAAATGCGTGCTAAACATGTACAATTTATGTAATTTATTGCTGATAATTATTTTATCATGTTACAAATTTACTTTAGCATTTTGGCTTTACAAATTTATTTTCAGCATGAAATAAAAGCTTTCCTAAAGGCCTTTTTCTTGCACAATTTTAAAATCGTTTGAAATTGTTATTTTTAAGTGTTCAAGTTAATCAAAGGATGAAATTGAATTAAGTTCTAATTCCTTTAAGTCGATTTTTTAGGAAAGATTATTTTCACGATGTTTTCGTTCTTAATTAATAAACCAACCAAGAAAAAACAACTGATTTTAAATCGTATTAAGTTTTAAATAATTTTACAATTCTTCAACGGTTTTTAAAGCTGCATTACATAAATTAATACTTTCGTTAGTTTTTAAAACGTTTGGCCTGTGGTTTTATTTTAGATTTTCCCTAAAAGCACTTCATTTTATACTTCACAATTCGAAGATACAAAATTGAGATCTTAATATACATACATATACAGCTACACCTTAAAGTCTCAAAGTTTAGCATTCAACTAGCTATTTGATAATAATTTTTATAATTGTACAGCTAGACGGTTTTAACACTAAACAAATTTATAATTTATTGATTTATTGGTGCAATACATATAACACTGTGCTAGGTCTAAAAATAAACAGACTGAAAATAGGGCTCCTAAATATAATAATTTAAAGGCGCTGATCACGTTAGTATCTTTAATTATTTTATGTTAGTTCATATAAGAAAGGTATTTGGGTTAAAAGTTTTTCAATACCTTTAGGAGCTCTATCCGCAGTCTTGTCAATCACAGTGTAAGTAATGCAACCAGGGTTACGTGGAAGCGAGAAAAATTGTCTTTTGTATAACTGTTAAAAACAAAGTGATTAAGATAATGATATATAACATCCAAAATGAAAAATACGTTTTATCAATAAATAATAATAATTAATATAAACAAGAAATTGCACTGTCATCGGTTCTATTTTTTATTATTATATTTATTCCTAATTGTATGGACAATTGTATTTATAGTTTAGAACCAAACATTTATAAATATATATATATATTAAGATTTTAAAACCCTACGATTTATGTTTTGTTGTGTTTTTTCCTAAAAGCATTTCATTTGTATAGTAATATTTTTTGAAGTGATAATCAGTAGTATGCATTTATATATGTACATTTGCTTTTGATAATTGGTTTCGATAAAATTTAGTAATGTGTTTGCTTTATTTGCCTTCTCTTATTACATTTCTAAAAATCGAACATCAACTCATATCGTCGACGCCAATAAATGCTAAAATCAAAAATGAAACCAATGCAAACATATAGACTTGCCAAAGCATCCGTCAAATGGTTATAAGCAAACATCTAATAATCAGTTTGTAAGTGGAGGTCCTGGATCTGGAAATAATGATGATGATGGTGGCGGCGGTGGAGGAGGGGGCATGGATTTGTTAGCCTTGCTCTGTGGTCCTTTCTGCAAAGGAACTCCTCTTGAAGGAGTACTTGGTTTGGACCAACAACAGCAGTCTTACACTAGTATGAATCCATTAAATGCAGATCCTGGTGAGAATAATATGTGACATTTAAAAACCCTCTGTTCTTATGTTTTTTAAAAAGAAAAGTTTATGTGGAACAGCGCTACATATTAACATATCGGACAAAAGCCTGCAATTCTGTTTTTTTTTTTTAATCCAAGATAGTGATAGAATTATTTTCGAGTTAATAGCAGGTATTTTGATATATGTAAGTAATTGCTATTAACATAATGATAAACCTTTGGTATGTGTATAATAACTGTCTGTGGTCAAATGTTTGCACTCGTTTAAGAATTCATCTTAAATGCGGAATTGTGAGTAAAAAGTTAATAGTTTTTTTTTTTGTCTTTATATTATTTATTAATAACGAAATAACTTGTTCCGAAGTAGAAAAGAAAGATGAATCATTCAACTAATGGAAAGCAATCAAAATTTAAATTGTAGCACCTGTCCAATTTTATACGTTTTATTTAAAGCCAATAAAAGAATTATAATCTTCTAAATTGAACATTTCCTATTGAAGTGAACTACTAGAAGTTGTAGCTATGGCATTTAAATTTTTTGATAGACCTCGAAAATCTAAAGTTATTTAAATAATTTTTTTCACATTTGCGTTATAAAATATTTTTAGTTTTCTTATTTATTTCACATGATATAGGGTTAGAAAGAGAAATTCGTTTTGTTTTTAAAAATACATACTTTTTGGAACAAATAATAAAATAAGGGTGAATGTTTTGGGTTGAATTCAAATTTTCTTTTGGTACCTATATTAAACTTTCAAGGCCACTTAGACAGTGTTTTGAATACATTTAATTTGAATGCTTGTTATATAATGAATATACTGAAAAATTGTTCATCAAACTAAGAAAAATATTTTGGAACTGTGAATATTTTAAAGATAACCTCAAGAGTGGTATTTATTACATCCGTAACATATAAAGACTAATAACTTATACGTATTCTTCTTTTAATAATTAAGATAATAAAAATATTTAAACGGAATATTGAAGCTAGAGATTGTAGCTTTGAAAGAACATCACGAATTTTCTTGAAAAAAATACTTTATTACAAAGCCTCAAAAAACGTTTTATAACATTTTACGAATTTTAAAAGGTTATATCTTATTTAAAAGTTGCATTGAATTAAGGCCATCAAAAGCTATCCCGCCTTGTCCAGTGAATAAAATGAAAAAGCCAAATTAGCACAGCACCGATTTTTGAAATATGACAGAATAAGTGAAAACAAAAAAGTATTAAACATAATATTGTCATACATATACAAATACAAGTTTAATTAATTCTTATTAGAAATATTGAAAAATCAGAAAAATTATGTTGATGATATTTAAAGGCATTTTCTAAATAAGCGATAAAATATAAATTTTGTTTTGTCAATAATGAAATTTATCGGAAAAAAATAATAGAAACAACGAAAGGTCATTTTTATCTTCAAACGATATTAATGAACCCCTATGAAAACTTATACATAATCCGGAAAATGTTATAAGTCGACCATACAGGAATAAGTCATTAACACCCGCACGGCATGCGGCGAGCTATTTGTTGTCTCGTCGTGTTGGTGAGAAAAATTTTTCATCTGAGTAAACAAAATACAAAAGTTACAATTTTTGCAAACAAAGAAAGTACACCATGGAAATTTAAATGGAATTGGATGGGAATAATTTAGATGGCCTAAAAATTGACCAGAGAATACTGTCTGCAAAGTAGAATACAATTAATGGAACGCTTATCATGGTTCTTTGATCTCAACCTAATATAACATCTATGGTTGAATTTAAAAGGAATGCCAGAAACGAAGACGTCTTATTGTCAAAAATATAAAGTAAATAGTACTCCATACCTTTAAGGATATATGCTATGTCAAACACAAGGGTGTAAAGAACAAGTGTTTAAAGAATATAAATTCATTTTAACATTTAACACACACATACTTATTTTCATACTCTTCCGTAAAAAAATCTCCTTTCTATTGTTATTTTAATAATGTGTTTTTATAATTTAGTTATTTTTATATGGTATTGACATATTTTATTTTATACAAATAAGTCATTAGTCTAATTAGTCATTCACCCAACTTTGAAGTGAACATTGAACTTTATTAAAAATAAATTTCATTTAAGTTTACTTTTGGTCTATTCTTTTTCGAACAATTATTAACTATTGTTGATATGTTAAAAAAGTGTTGAAGTGTCACTGTTACGAATTGTTAGAATTTGTTAAAATTATTTAGGAACGACAATTGTTAAAAGTTGTTGATCTGTCAAACTGCCAATATCAAAAATGAAAAAACAAAATATTTAATATATGTACTTTGAAAGCGAACAAACGAACGAAAAAAATTGAAGCTGCTCCTTCCTTCAAAATTAGAATAAAGAAAAATGGTAAATAATAAAACATTTCCTGAACTAATTTTTTTTATTTTCTTAACAAAAGGATGTAAAGAAACAAAAGCTATTTACGAAAACCATTAGTTTATTCTATGTATAATGAAAATTTGTTGTCCGATTAAGATGAAGATATGCTTTTAAATTTATTGTTTTCTGTATAGTTAAAAAAAATGCTTGTTTGTAAATAAATCATTCACTTTGACAGTTCAACACTTTCAGCTCAGCTTAACGCTTAGGAAAAATAATATTAACTATTGTTAAAAATAGTAAGTAAATAAATAAATAAATTAGGTGGCGCAACAGTCCATGAAGAACCAGGGCCTAGTGACTTACAACTCTCAACCATTCCTGTGTGCGAGTAATGTTGTCAGAGATGGTAGGGACCTACAGTTTATATGCCGAATCCGAACGTCTAATTTGAGAAAGCAGTTTTCATGACAAGAATTACTCTTGGAGGATTTGTCAATTCCTCGCAAGAGGCAGTACCCGTGAAAAAAGTTAGGTGACACAGGCAGGGATTGAACCCAAGACCCCTTGCATGACAGTCCAACGCACTAACCATCACGCTACTACAAAAAAAATAGTAAGTAACTATTGTTAAAAATAGTAAACAATGGTTAGAAAAAAACTACCGCGTATCTCTTAAAAATAGGTAAATTATTTTTAATTCCTAAACCGAAAATAAATAAATTCGAGATAGCGAATCATTTTTCGAAAACAAAGTTTCTCGTTATAAGGCTTCGTTTTCAACGTTTTTTATGTTGTGACAGGTTAGACGTATTCAGATTTCAAAGTTTTTTTTTTTAAATGGACAACCAACGCGAAATCAGAGCAGCCGAATGTCTCTGGACGTTATAGAAAACAAAAATCGTGTTTTAAGGTAGAAGCACAATAGACGAAAGCCCACATTTTAATTTCTCTTGTCTGATTTTAACAAATATTTCAGAGCCGAATGTCTCTGGACGTTATAGAAAACAAAAATTGTGTTTAAAGGTAGAAGCACAATAGACGAAAGCCCACATTTTAATTTCTCTTGTCTGATTTTAACAAATATTTCCAACTAATCGCGATGCAAAAGTAGCAGAAAATGGTCCGAGTTTTTTAAGTTCTCTAAAGGGACAATAATGGCTATTAGCAAAATCCATCAGTAAAATGTTTTTTTATTTCATTTGTGAAAACATTTTAAGCAAAAGATTGATGCAATAATGTGTATTCTGATTTCAAGTATTTTTTGGAAAAAGTGAAAAGTGAAAAAAGCTCAGGTATAATTATTATTCTCATATAACGCGAGATAACCGTAGGCATGAATTTCAAATTAGAACTTGGGTTAACAGCAAATGTATTTTGACTGAAAATTAGTTTTCAATAAAATTATTATTGAATTGTGGTAAAGTACCATCTTTTCAAAATTCACGTGTGACATTAACACACTAATAATTAAAACAATGTCAGCCAATGGTCTATTGTTGCAGCACCATATCCACACATTTGCAGTTATGTCTTCGACAACTCGACGAATTCAATCAAGGGTCTTAAATCTGAAACATTTGTTTTACAGATAAAATTTAAAAGTGTCATACTCGTATCTTAAATGTCAAAATCACGATGATGTTTTACTTGTGGTCAACTTTTTAAGAAATAACACGATAAAAAAATGTCTTCCAAAATTTCGATTGTTTTGTGTGGCACGTAGCGCCCGCCGCCGCCTTGTTAAGGAAACCCTGTCTATGTCAATATCATCCCATTCAGGCCCTAAAAAATATTGATCAAAGCACGATGGCGCAATCCATTCACCGTAAATGAGACATATCTGATTAATAACGTAGGCTCAGAGGCGAAAATGCGCCTCATCATTGAAGATTACTTTTTTTATTATAAGATTCCGAATCATTTTGATGCATTTCAATCACAAAATCTGCGAAGATACGGCACTTTCCATTACTGGTGGTTGACAAGCTTGCGTTCTAGTGTTAACTGAGCTTTAAAAATCGTCGATACTACAGTCTACTACAATGCTGATTGCGAACAATATTTTTATAAAACAGCCAATTAATACATGTTTAGAATATATGGGTTGGCACCAAAAGCGCACATTCAAAAAACGCTGTAACTCAGCAAAAAAATATTAAAATTAAAATTTAATGAATTTATTATGTGGAGGTTCCTGTTATATTTGTTATATTTTAGCTAGAATTCCCAGACTAATATGTTTCACGGGTGCCAGCAAATCCATCATCAGATTCCTGTATTTGTGGTACTTAGTCTTTGATTCGTTCATATTAATTGAAACAAAACTTTTCTGCTGTCGCGTCACTGAGCTTCGAAACCAAGTAGTTCACGGAGCCAATGCACTACGCATCACGCCACAGCAGCTGGCTTTTTTACTAAAAAGAAACCTAAACTTTTGTAAAGCACTTGCTTCATGAGAAGTTGCACCTTCTACTGTGATTTAAGGGGACTGACAATCATCTAAAATGATTTTTCAGCACACCAAATGTCTTCTCCGAATAAAACAACGTTCTTTCAAAAACTTAAAAACTGTGCTCCGATACCAGAGTGCAAAGAACCACACTTTCTGCAGCTTACTGTCATGTGCATCAACACAATGCAGATAAAAACACTAATGTTTTATATTTATTTATTGGAAAACAGATCAAATAAAAACATAAGAAATTATACAAACTATGACAATGAACCGAATTGTTTATCGACTGATATACAGGCCAAAACAAAAGCAACTTTAATTGCCTCGATTATTAAATAATTAAAAAACAAATTAAGACTTTAATTATTGTATATTTTTGTTTTTAAAATTTTAATAAATATTTACAGTTTCTAATGGAAAATAAAATAAAATTGTTTTTGCAATAGTTCATTAAATATAGCACAATAAGTACAATTAGTAGTACATATTTGGTTTTAATCACTTCAGCACATCTTCGAAGCGTGTAGTCAATAAAATTGCTTACAATGCTGTTTGGGATACTTTCCCAAGCCAATTTGATTTGATCAAACAGATCGTTTTATTTTTGCAATTAATCCTTACAATTTGTCGATCTAAAATTTCCCATAGATTTTATATGGGGTAGAGATCTGGGGACTGAGCTGGCCATTGTAACACGTCAATCCGGTTTTCTTGAAACCACGTCTTAACCGTATTGGAAGTGTGCTTTAAGTCGTTGCCCTGCTGAAATATCCACTTCAGAGGCAACTGATCATCAGTGTGTGGCAGCATTATATTTTGCAAAATATCACGGTACAAAAAACGATCCATTGTACCATCTATTTGGTAAATCGGTCCCAGTCCATGCCCTGAAAAACATCCCCACACCATTACGTTACCTCCTCCGTCTTTCACAGTAGCTTTGGTGTAACGTGGATTTAGTTCGTGTTTGGCTGGTCTGCGAACACGATGGAAACCATATCGGAACCCTAGAAATTGAATTTGGAGTCGTCCGAAGAGTACGTTCCTCCATTTTCTAAAGGTGCAGTTGATGTGGTCAATTTTAAATTTTATTCTCGCCAGCTTGTTTTTGGTGGAAATAAAAGACCTTTTTACAGCTTTGAAAGATTTAAGTCCACCATTGTCTCGTCTCCGAATTGTTTTCGCTTGTACGTTCACTTTATTCTCTTGTGGTCTATTTAGAAGTAGATACATAATGTATTGAATTTAAAAAAAAATATTAACATGATTTGAATTTTTTTAATGACATAAAGATGAAGGTATTTTTAGTTGCTAATGTTTTGGCCAACACTGTATGTCAGGTGGTTTAATTTCATTTGAAGTGTTTTCGAAAAGTATCCGAAGTTATGAAATCGATCAAAAGATCGATGAAAACGATTTCACTCGATTTTCAATCTAGATTTCAATTTCATTTCACTGGATTTTGCGAACCTTGCTGAATGTCTTCCTCCGCACTGAATAATACGATCCATCAAATTGGTGTTCATTTCAACTTTCACTTCAATTCTTTTGTCAACTGAATCTTATTAAATAAAGATAAAGCTCGTTTCTCTAAATGCTTTGGACGAAACTTTGTGGCATACTCAATTGCTGTGAACGAGGGCGAACAGACTTTCTAACATTGTTACTACGTTTGCTGGCGATCGATTGTAATGGGTGGCTTTCATGTTTATCTAACAAACGAATTACAATTGTTTTCATGTTTCGTTCAAAGCTTTCGCAAGGTTTCAGCGACACACATCGCTTTTTCATTATAGTAACACTTTGTTCAAATGTGAACCTCTCCATGAAAACAAATGCCAAAAACTGCCAAAGTTAAGAAAAACATTGGAAACTGCTGCCAACATAGAAATAATAAAATCCCGGAGTTTTTAAAATGTCCGCTTCTGCTGGGACACCTTGTATACGAATTGAATCGAAGTTGCATATTCCTTATGAATCGAATTTACTACACACGATCCATTAAATCTAGAAATCGTAGACAATTATTCTCTCTTAAAAGTATACTTTAACAAACTTTTGGCCTGTAAAACAATTCAAGATATAACGATTTTTATTAAAATGTAATGGACGGCCCTATGTCGAGACCAAAAACAGACAATATTTAAGTGTTTTCCTGTCAATAAAATTCAAGTTTATTTAACTTCTTATTTTTATTATTGTGTAACGTGAATATTAATAACCTATTCTTTGTTTAATGCTACCTACATGTAAGTACCCACGTCCAAACAAATATATTTATTGTAATGTTATATTTGTACCTTGTTTTAAGAGCACAACTGCACTGAAAACATCACAATATAATACTTACTAGTTTATTGTACAATTACTCGCAGTTAGGTAGGAAGTGAGAGATTCGACCAAAAGTTAGATTCAATACCCAGCAAACGAAAAAATTCAAATGACGAACATAAACAAATTTTACTTACCTAAACAGATGCGAGTTAAAGTCTAATAATTTCCATTCGTTTACCCCAGACTGATCTCGTTTCCCAAAATAAGGGATTAAAAACTCAATATTGAGATACCATTTCTTGATTATTATTTTGATTTTGAAGCAATCTTGCGATGGTTTTGATACGAAATCAAAGCTCATAATTTTAATTAATATTTAAGTTAAAAAAACTGTAATTCGACCATAACTTTGATAGTAACCGATATTGAAACATTGTAATTCACGTTGACAAAGAAGCTATTTATATCCGGCCTTGCTAAAATTAAGTATTTTATTTGCTTATTCCCAAACATCAAAAATACGTTTTGTAGACAATACTTTTCTACTACAAAAGAAGCTAAAATCATGTTTAAAAAAGCTTTTACGTGGAGTGATTAAAATGTTTCAAAAATTGGTGGAAACGCATGAAAAATGTATTGATGATCTTGGAGAACATTTTAAAAAAACAATAAAACCATTAAAAATATAACTGTGTTATTACTAAATAAATAAACTGAAATATAAAGTGCAACACTCGTAGAAGGATAGAGTCAAAACTAATTAATGTTCTTGCCAAAGTAATTATTAATCATGAGATTAATTTGTGGTGGACATGATTTTAGCTTACTTTTATAAATAGAAGAGAAGTAAAACTATTGAGAATTTCCAGTCCTTTCATATAAATTTTAGTATATCTATTTTATTAATTTTAAGTATATGTATATGGAATGTTGATGATATAAAATAATATCTTTTGGGTATACATTAAGCATACATTTAAGTTAAAAAAAAAAAAATACAAGCTTTCCACTAAAGCCTTAAACCGTTGCTTTCGGATAATAGGCATTCGGTAGTTCTTGCCACAATTCTATTAAATTCTTCTGTGTTTTCTTTCGACTGACGCAGGCCACCTCAAAACATCAAATTTATCGACTTTCAATTAATTTCTTATACAACTTTTTAAGTATTCCTAGGGTCGCCATAACAACGGTAAATACTCTTCCGCGTATGGTATCATATGGTGCACAAGGATACTCTTGTCTTTCATTTGCGTCATGCTAGTTTCATGTTTTGGGTTACTATAAAGTCTTGCTTAAGACGAAATGCGTTAAACACTAGCTTTCTATCCCATTTCGCACATTTGCGACTGTATTTCCTTGATAATCTCTAAGGTCTTGAATTGTTTGTTGAGCATTGGTATAGACCTTGGTTAAGTTCATAATTGCATTGCTCTGTTGCCCATGTTTTGTCCAAAATATGCTCAGATACGTTTATGAACTCAAAAACATCTACAGGGTGTCTTACGGGAACCGGATCAAAAACAAATGAATGTAACTCCAAAAGTTAAAGTCTTAAATTTTTTAATTAATATCAAAAGGTAGGGAATTAAATGCCATTTCCAGTTTTAAAAATAACGTCGGACAAATGGTGCCCATCTTGTTCGTAACAGGTGGCAAGACGGTCCAAGAAGTTTCGGTGGACGCGCTCCAGTAGGTCTTGTTCAATTGACGCAACTTCAGACGTTATTGCTTCCTTCAACGCTTCCAAAGTGGGGGGTTTCGACTCGTAAACGCGTGATTTTAGGTATCCCCAAAGGAAAAAGTCACACGTCGTCAAGTCAGAACCAACAGAACCATTGAGATGGAAGTGCGCCTCATCGCTCATGAGCAGCAACATATCGTCATTCACTTCAAACAACGAGAGCATCTCCAATGCGAATGAAGAACGCTGTGCGTAATCAGTAGTTTGCAACTTCTGAACGATTGCCAACTTGTACGCATGAAACTTTAAATTATGCTTGATAATTCGACTCACTGAAGAGGATGAAATGTGCAGTGATTGAGCTCGCTTGCGCACGGAACGGCCAGGGCTCTGGAGAACAGCTACCCTCACTCGGTCAACGTTTTGTTCAGTTGCAGCTGTAGGTACGGGGCCAGGTGCTTTCTTTTTCATTACACTGCCCGTACTCCGAAAAGAAGTTACCCATCTCATAATTGTGTTTCTTGAAGGAACAGTACCGTGACGTCCAATGTTGAATCTGATTCGGAAAGCCCGCTGCACTGCCACCACCGATTCATTGTTTTTAATAAATTCCTCCAGTGCGAAAACACGATGAACCGCTTCCCAACGATCCATTGTGGTAACTAAACGGCACTACCTGAGGTTTCAAACGAGCCCATCCCCACCTCCCTCGACCGCACCAGTGAGGAGAAAGGGCCCCCTACTTTTCGTCCGGTTCCCGTGGGACACCCTGTACATGCGTGCAGTCATCATACTTTGAAATCAGGGGTGGAATCTCATTTCTTCATCAGTTTTCAAGCGTTAGAACTCCGATTTAGATATCAGTCTGAGATAGAACTTCGATTTATTAGACCCTCAAGTTAAGGGGTTTACCAAATCAGATCAGAACTCGGTTTAGAAATGTTTTTACTTACTTCTTTCAACGATAGCATGAGATAGAACTTCGATTTATTAGACCCTCAAGTTTAGGGATTTTTAGAAATGTTTTTACTTCTTTAAACGATACCACATCCGATTTATTAGACCCTCAAGTTTAGGGGTTTAGCAAATCAGAACTCACTTTGAAAATGTTTTTACTTCTTTAAACGATACCACAATAAATGTTTAATGTGCAATGATAATATATTATTCGAATATTCATTTATGGATGTGGACAAATCCTCCTCCCAACAGTTTACGTTACTCACTCAACACCTAAAGTCTACCTCGCCACCGCGACCTCTTTACCCTCGCGCCCTTCCACGGTACAGACATCAAGACTATGAACGTTAAAAGAAGGCAGAAGGCCCATGACTGAACCCTATGACAATTTATGAAACTAAGTTATGTAACCTAACAACTTCAAAGATTCATTTTCGAAAATTTGTTAAAACCAAATAAAATTTAAAAAAAAAAAACAAACAAATGACAAAATGAAAATTATTTTTAATCGGCAATATATTTAATGACAAACATTCAATATTATTTATGGATAGAAGGCCAGAATGTATAGTCAAATCATACCGGGTGCTATGCAAGTAGTAAATAATTCTTAAGAACTTTGTTTTATAAAACCGAGTTCTAAGGAAATTACAGAAAGTGAGGAAATGCTCGAATTCTAAATATTTAAAAGAACAATTTTATATATACCAAGAGTTATAAGATCGATTTTAAAAATTGATTTTAAATTTTGTCAGGAAATTGTATGTAATCAATGCTAGAAATAATTCTATACTTTTTAAGTAGATTTTTAAACTCATTATTGTTAGTTACGTTACGTTAATCAGAAGCACTTAATTGTTTGAATAAATTTCATAAACATTTAGCTCTTCACTTTAAATCCTAAACTCTGCTTAAAAAAAAGCTTAAGATTAAGATTTTGAGTAGAAATGAATCTTTATTTTTTAAAATGAATGTGTAGGGTGTATTTCATTTTTGTATTGGATAGAAAATTATTTTTTTTTAATATTTAATTGTTTCTAAAGATGATAGACCGCAAATGACATCCACGCTCACTCACACATATGGGGCTTGATCAAAAAAGTGTTCATTGTGTCCTGAAGGGTTGAAGTTGGGATTGCCTTAATTATTGTCATTATGGACTGCTTCAATTCAGGCAAATTCTTGTGTTTAGTTTTGTACACCTCCTGTTGGACATAACCTCATACAAAAAAAGTCTGGTGCAGTCAGGTCAGGTGACCTTGGGGGCCAGCGTATAGTGGAATTCCTGCAACAAATTTGTTTGGGAATTTTCGTTGGAGCTCCGCCGTAACTGGTCTGGCTGTATGTGCAGTTACTCTATCTTGCTGGAACCAAATACTGTTCAATGGAATGCATCTTTAAATAACGGTTATAATTGACAGTGTTCTGTTACACCGTTTTCTTCAAAGAAGTATGACCGGGACAAAACACCTTGATAAAACTGCGCACCACACAGTTACTCGTTCGGGGTGTAGTTCCGTCTCTTGGAGCATTTCTGCATTTGATTCACTCCAAATACGGCAATTTTGCTTGTTTACATTGCCGTTTAGGTCAAAATGAACCTCTTCGGCCATTGCAATTATTTTCGGCAAAATTCCTCGCGAACAGGAAAACCCTGAGGGTTGTAACTTGCTTATAATTTGGACTTTGAACGGAAACAAGTTTAAGTCATCTTGAAGTATTCGCTGTAACGACCGTCTGCTAACTCCAATTTGCCCCGACAAGTTTCGAGTCGAAACGCTTGGATTCGTCTGTATTGCCGATGCTACAGCGGCGATTTTATCTTGAACACGTACATTGGGATCTCGATGGCACGGTCTTCGTGCGATGCTTCTCGATTCGGCGAACATGCTCGCTACCCTCATAATTGTTGAGTACCGCCAAAATCCCGCCTAAATTTGCTTTGGTCGAAAATGACGTACAGCAAAGCATGGTACCGCCAAAATCCCGCCTAAATTTGCTTTGGTCGAAAATGACGTACAGCAAAGCATGGTACCGTTGAACTATCCAAATTTCTGCAACATCAAAAAAAAATAAGCCGATTACTCACAAAAAAAAGTTATTACGTTTTATTTTTGTAGCACGATTCACCTTGTACATGTTTTTAGTATTCTTCCGAGGCAAAGAAATCTCCCGCCCGTAGATCTTTTGCCTAACCGTAGAAAAGAGGCTGGGAAAATTTAAATTGTTATATATATGTATATCATGTTTAAAAATGGAATGAAACCACATAGAAAACTTTCGATAGTTGTCTCCATGGCAACAAATCTTTAAAATAAGCTTTAGTGAGTTTTGGTCTTATTGTATTTGTTATTATTATTATTATTATTATTATTATTATTATTATTATTATTATTATTATTATTATTATTATTATTATTATTATTATTATTATTATTATTATTATTATTATTATTATTATTATTATTATTATTATTATTATTATTATTATTATTATTATTATTATTATTATTATTATTATTATTATTATTATTATTATTATTATTATTATTATTATTATTATTATTATTATTATTATTATTATTATTATTATTATTATTATTATTATTATTATTATTATTATTATTATTATTATTATTATTATTATTATTATTATTATTATTATTATTATTATTATTATTATTATTTTTATTATTATTATTATTATTATTATTATTATTATTATTATTATTATTATTATTATTGTTGTTGTTATTATCGACTTTAGGGAAAACTTCTCAACTCCTATGGAGTTGGAAATCACCTATTCCGGGCTATGCCAAGGAATTAGGCTCTGTTGGAGCTTAGACCATGTTCTAGCCCTTTGATTTTGGTTGGCTGGATCACGGTTGATGCAAGAATTTGCAAAAAGTTCTGCAAGTGTTTAGGATGATGGACTTTTATATTTCATGCAAGAGATGGTCGCATTGCTTTTTCCTTAGTTCTTCCATTACATTTTTCCCAATTATTCTGGTACTAGATATGACAATAGGTATAATCCGTATGCTTCTTAATCTTTCTCGTTGCTTAATTTCATGGGCCAGATCCGTATACTTAGCTATCTTTTCACCAAAAGTTCGATTCATATTAACTGTTAATGGCACCGCAATATCTATTATGAAACCACACTCATTCGATTTGTCTATCCACACAATATCTGGGCGGTTCGCCATAATTGTGTGGTCAGTACTCATTTGGTGATCCCAATAAAGTTTTGCGAAACTGTTTAATAGTACTTTATCAGCTTCATACTGGTAATATGGTTTCCTGCAATTAACAAATTTTGTTCTTAGGGCGAGTTCTTGATGAATTATCTTTGCAATATCATTGTGCCATTTAAGATATTTGATATATGATTTGCCATCATTGAGCACCCATTCAAAATATGTTCAACCGATTCTACAGTTTGATGGCACATTCTACACATGCTATCGATGTCCTCGTGAAGAATCGCCCGGCGGTACTGTCTTGTTGCAATGACTCCATCTTGAATGGCTATTATAAAACTTTCAGTTTCAGGGAACAGTTCACCTCTTTGGAGCCATATAGTTGAACTACATTTATCGACTTCTGATGAATTAAGCTGGTACGGGTACTTTCCATGAATTGCTTTTGTTTTCCATTGCTCTATCCGATGTGTGGTCGGCTGTAAATCTCTATCACTGAGCTTTAAGGGAGTAAAGTTTTTGTCAATTCCCATGATAGCTTGATACCTGGTGTTGCTTTGGGTCTCCATGAAGTATCGCCAACACTGAGTGTTGTGTTGGCTTACTAAATCTGTGATGCCTTGACCACCCTCATTTCTTGGCATCGTCGTTCTCTCGATCGCCGACTTTGGATGGTGAATTCGATAAGATGTCATGACCACCCTTATTTGCCTTTCAAGGTCTTACAGATCAGTTTCACTCCATTTAATCAATGCAAATGAATACAAAAGTAGAGGAATCGCGTACGTATTAATTGCCTTTGTCAAGTTTCCACTATTTAATTTTGTTTTACACAACTTCTTTATTCTTTCAATGAAGCATGTTTTTAGCTGGTGCTTCATTGCGGTGTGCTGCATACTTCGCATTTCATGGACTCCGAGATATTTATAACACTCATTGTCTTGTAGAGGTTCAATGGTACCTTCCTCAAAATAAAGACCATCAGATCTTTGAATTTTTCCACGCACCATTTCTAAGGTCTTGCATTTATCAAACCCAAAGCTCATCTTTATATTTTCACTAAATTTTTTGACGATATTAAGAAGGCTCTGAAGGTGTTTTCTGGACCTTGCAAACAATTTAAGGTCATTAATATAAAGAAGATGGGTGATACTGATTTCTCGCTCAATTCTGTATCCATTCGGTGATTCATTGAGTAATTTACTAAGAGGTGCTAAGCTCAAGCAAAACCATAGTGGACTAAACGAATCTCCTTAGAATAAACCTCTCCGCACACATAATTCTCTGGTTTTAGTGCCTCCCACATATACCGTCGTTTTCCATTGACCCATAGCACTCACAAGAAAATCCACTACTTTTCCGTCCACTCCATGAATGTGTAAGGCTTCTATTAAAGAAGAATGTGGTACGCTATTATATGCCTTCTGGTAGTCTATATAGGCAACACTTAAGTTGCGATTGTGATGAACATAATTTTGGGCTATTATAGCGTCAACTGTAATCAAATCCTTACATCCTCTTGACTTTTGCACATCCTTTTTGCTCACATGGTATCAGGTTATGGGCCTCACAATGCTGCCAGACTCTATTACTAATAATGGATGTAAAAACCTTATATGTATAGTGTTGTTAGACATGTTATTGGCCTAAAAGCACTTGGGTTTTCTGAGTCTGTGTTCCTCGGGATGAGAAAAGTTCTTCCTTTTGTAAAGTACTCTGGAATTCTTTGTTTTTTATCGAGCATTTTGTTAAAACACCGAACAATATGAGGGTGGGAACTCGTAAATCTCTAATTCCAGAAGTTTTGAAGTTCATCTGGGCCTGGGGCTTTCCAGTTTTTGGAGTTCCGAAGCGCATCTCTTCAACAGTAATTGGACTGCTCGCCATATGTGGTTGCTGCTGCGCAGTGGTTAACCAAGCCGCTTGGTCATTGTGTGTTTGGGATTTCTCCCACACATTTTCCCAAAACCTCTCAAAAGGAGTCATATCATATATTAATGGGCACTGATTTGTATTATTTCCGTTTAGATTTGCGTAAAACTTCTTTTGATTAGTTCTAAATGCCTTATTCTCCTCTTTTCTTTGTTGACTAGTAAGATATCTCTTCAATCGAGCGCTTAATACCTGAAGTTTCTGGGTCAACCTATCAATAAACATATCCACGTCGATATGATTGAGGTCTTCAGGGTCGTACAATTTGTTTTATTTTTTTTCGTAGTAGTTTTCGAGATCTTATACCTTGCTTATACATTACAAGGCGACCAATATTTGCTCTGAGATCTGAAATTTTTCCTTCCAATCTTGCCTGCGCTCTCTCCGTTGAGATGCCTCTTAGACTTGATTAACCCTTAGCCCCAAAGTTCTCTCACTTTGGACATAAGTTATCTCATGCAAGCTTTGAATTTGTGCTTCAAGTATATTATTAAGATGACTTATTACATTTATTGTTTTCTTATTTATATGGACTTAGTATACTAGGTCTTAAACTGGGTCCATGCCTTCAAACTCAATACAAGCTGCCTGGAAATTATCAAAAACTATTTGAAACAATACATCTCCAGGTCCTAAGGAGGCTCTATAGCTATTCAAAACATCTTCAGCTTGATTTGGTGGTTCTAACAGCATAGGTTCTAAATCATTTATATTTGAAGCTTCTCCAGCTTGAAGCGGCATATCAGGTGCACTATGTTCTACTTCAGAAGTCCTTCCCAGGAGACTAAGTCTATGGCGTGGCCTTAATTCTTCTAAAATTTCTTGCTCAATCTCTATGATTTCAATATTTGGCAGAAGGAGTCTTTTTGTAATTGCTCGACATCTGTCCGCAACATTTTGCTCAGTTAATCTTTCACTGAATTGTGGATATAAAGCAATGAAAAATTCATATTGCCTTACTCTGTACCCTTCTTCCGCACTTTGTAGCTCTATAGTGACAGCGCATAATGTCTTTGTTCATGTCTGATGACCATGCTATGTGTTGTCTTTGTCTTCCAGCTCGTGTGGTCTCGGATGTAAGTATCCTCGAAACAGTCGAAGCTGGTGCAGAAAGGTTGGATGGTATTTCTCTGCTTCTAGGTCGCAGTTGTTCGGGTTATCCCGGTGCGCATATCCTGCAAATCTGCAACTCCAGCAGTAGCTCCAAAGTCAGCCCGGACGCCCCCAGATGGCGGCATTTGAATCGTTCTATTTCTTAATTGTCTCTCCATTATTTTGGGTTTGGTTTGCAGTTTTCCTTCAGATATGTATTTTAAATTCGTTGCCAACATACTAGGAAGTCTTGATGAAATGGGTCTAAAGCACTTCACCTTCATATTTTTCATTGATCCAGAGTGGATTTTAGTCGCCTCTTACGACAGGCATGCCCAAAAACACTCTATTACCAACACCGGAATCTTTCGTACGTTTCACTCTCCAAAACCCGTTTGTTTACATTGTTGTATTTGTAATTTTGACAATTAGTCCATGAATAGATGTGAGCACAAACAAAAAAAAAAACGATGCCGTGGGCTAGCGGCACTTTGCAAAGCAAAAACAAAATGGAGGGGTTAATAAGTTTTTTTCAGGTTTTTCTTTTTACTTTTTTCGATGAAAAAGTCAGTTTTAAGCTTTAATTTTGCAGGCATTTTGTGGATAGTGAACCAATGTACCTTCTTGTCTTGAAAAAAGCATGTTCAACATCAGTTTATTATAATTAATTCACTAATTTACAGTAATCACTACGAAATTCTTTAAATTTCATAATAATCCCCGGATTTTTGTATCAAAGATGCGTTCGAAGAACCATCAATTTAAGGGTGCGAGTGCAATTTTTGTATTGAATTCTAATAAATTTTCGTTAACGAACGGCCCAAATATTTTGTTTGCAAGTAATTAAAATCTGTATCAATTTAATTAATCCAAGTATATTTATAGTTTGTATATTTAAAAAAAAGAGTTATAATCGAAAAATATCTTATCCATAACATTCTTGATTGATGGAAGCATACATGTATTTGCTATCAAAAAAAAACTATGCATCAAAGGAACACAAATGTTTTAAAAAAGTAATCAGAACGATTATAGCGAACCTGTTGAATAAATGCAGAGCAAATAAAATGTAAATTTTGACATATATCACAAAATGAAAACGTCTTAAAATCGTTCTGAATTCATGCACAACTAATTCAATAGAACATTAAATCGTCATAAATGTTTATTGTTGACGTACAGAAGTTTTTTTTAGTGAATTTCCACAGTTTAACGCAAAATATAATTTTCATTCATTCCTTAGAAATGTTTAGTTACCAAAGTTCAAGTTTACTTATTATTGTTTGAAAAGTATGTTTAGTAAAAATGCTGCTAATAATAAAAAAAATTAATGAGTTTTACGTATATGTTTTTGTTTTTCGTTTCCCTCGTTTCCCCATACTGGAATAAAAAACAGTTACTTAAATCTATTTATTGCACTCATTTAGTTGGTATTGTGTGTAAACATATTGCCTTTTTCTATTCCTTAAAGATGCTTTACACAAAGCAACTTATTTTTAAAACATGGTTCCCTCAAATTTTTATTCCAAAATCTAACTACAAACAAAATTCCAACTCTAACATAGTCCCTTAAAAAGAAATTTTCAGGAATATTTCTGCAACAAACAAAACTAAAATTTGGTCTTGCAACTACCGAACTGCTTAAATGATAAAAATACTAATCTAATTGAGGAATCTGAACTAGCTAAAGTTGGCAATGGAACTTCACAAGTATGCTTATCGTAGCATTGTCTGTACAAAAAAATACGGAGGCATCCGCCTATTGTTTCCACCTGAACTTCTAACGTCGCCAAGAAAATGCTCTAAACAAACTACACCACCTGAAAAAATTGTCTGTTTTGTTGTTTTACAAAGTATTGAGTTACACTTTTGTCCATTTGCAATAACTATACTTAACCGATTGCAGCGCATGTTGCGTTCGCAAATTATTTAAGTAAACAAAATAAATAACAATAAACTAATAAATCATTAAATAATATGTATTTGGTCAATTTTATTTTATTTAATATACATTTACAACATTTATTTGGATGGAAATTAAAAAGCTTTACAAATCTTCCAATTTAAGACCATGTCAGCACTTCAGATTCCGTTGGTTAGGATTGTTTAGTTTTTGAACGAGGCCATGAAACATTCAAAATGAAGCATTTAGATGGGGCTGATTACTATAATGAAGCGTTTTGATGGGCCGAAACACTAAATGTGAGAATGTGTTTGGTTTTTTGCATCATTTCACGCACACTTTCTCACATTTAGTGCTTTCTAGCTTGTAGGCAAACCGAAATGTCAGTCTGAGATTCCGGTCTTGGTAATGGAGTGTTTTTGGGCATGCCTTACCTCGGGAATATTCTGCCCCCCCCCCCCCAAGGCAGTCTTGACGAAATGGGTCTAAAGCACGTCACCTTCATATTTTTCATTGACCCAGAGTGGATTTTAGTCGCCTCTTACGACAGGCATGCCTTACATCGGGAATATTGTGGCCCCTTACCCGTAGGGGTTTTATTGTTATTATTATTATTATTATTATCGACTTTAGGGAAAACTTCTCAACTCCTATGGAGTTGGAAATCACCTATTCCGGGCTATGCCAAGGAATTAGGCTCTGTTGGAGCTTAGACCATGTTCTAGCCCTTTGATTTTGGTTGGCTGGATCACGGTTGATGCAAGAATTTGCGAAAAGTTCTGCAAGTGTTTAGGATGATGGACTTTGATATTTCATGCAAGAGATGGTCGCATTGCATTTTCCTTAGTTCTTCCATTACATTTTTCCCAATTATTCCGGTACTAGATATGACAATAGGTATAATCCGTATGCTTCTTAATCTTTCTCGTTGCTTAATTTCATGGGCCAGATCCGTATACTTAGCTATCTTTTCACCAAAAGTTCGATTCATATTAACTGTTAATGGCACCGCAATATCTATTATGAAACCACACTCATTCGATTTGTCTATCCACACAATATCTGGGCGGTTCGCCATAATTGTGTGGTCAGTACTCATTTGGTGATCCCAATAAAGTTTTAAGACACTGTTTAATAGTACTTTATCAGCTTCATACTGGTAATATGGTTTCTTGCAATTAACAAATTTTGTTCTTAGGGCGAGTTCTTGATGAATTATCTTTGCAACATCATTGTGCCGTTTAAGATATTCATGATTTGCCATAATTGAGCACCCATTCAAAATATGTTCAACCGATTCTACAGTTTGGTGGCACATTCTACACATGCTATCGATGTCCTCGTGAAGAATCGCCCGGCGGTACTGTCTTGTTGCAATGACTCCATCTTGAATGGCTATTATAAAACCTTCAGTTTCAGGGAACAGTTCACCTCTTTGGAGCCATATAGTTGAACTACATTTATCGACTTCTGATGAATTAAGCTGGTACGGGTACTTTCCATGAATTGCTTTTGTTTTCCATTGCTCTATCCGATGTGTGGTTAGTAAAATCTGCGGCTGATAATCTGTATCACTGAGCTTTAAGGGAGTAAAGTTTTTGTCCATTCCCATGATAGCTTGATACCTGGTGTTGCTTTGGGTCTCCATGAAGTATCGCCTTAATTTTTCTAACTGAGTGTTGTGTTGGCTTACTAAATCTGTGATGCCTTGACCACCCTCATTTCTTGGCATCGTCGTTCTTTCGATCGCCGACTTTGGATGGTGAATTCGATGAGATGTCATGACCACCCTTATTTGCCTTTCAAGGTCTTCCAGATCAGTTTCACTCCATTTAATCAATCCAAATGAATACAAAAGTAGAGGAATCGCGTACCTATTAATTGCCTTTGTCAAGTTTCCACTATTTAATTTTGTTTTACACAACTTCTTTATTCTTTCAATGAAGCATGTTTTTAGCTGGTGCTTCATTGCGGTGTGCTGTATACTTCGCATTTCATGGACTCCGAGATATTTATAACACTCATTGTCTTGTAAAGGTTCAATGGTACCTTCCTCAAAATAAAAACCATCAGATCTTTGAATTTTTCCACGCACCATTTCTAAGGTCTTGCATTTATCAAACCCAAAGCTCATCTTTATATCTTCACTAAATTTTTTGACGATATTAAGAAGGCTCTGAAGGTGTTTTCTGGACCTTGCAAACAATTTAAGGTCATTAATATAAAGAAGATGGGTGATACTGATTTCTCGCTCAATTCTGTATCCATTCGGTGATTCATTGAGTAATTTACTAAGAGGTGCTAAACTCAAGCAAAACCATAGTGGACTAAACGAATCTCCTTAGAATAAACCTCTCCGCACACATAATTCTCTGGTTTTAGTGCCTCCCACATATACCGTCGTTTTCCATTGACCAATAGCACTCACAAGAAAATCCACTACTTTTCCGTCCACTCCATGAATGTGTAAGGCTTCTATTAAAGAAGAATGTGGTACGCTATTATATGCCTTCTGGTAGTCTATATAGGCAACACTTAAGTTGCGATTGTGATGAACATAATTTTGGGCTATTATAGCGTCAACTGTAATCAAATCCTTATTTGTTTTTTATCGAGCATTTTGTTAAAACACCGAACAATATGAGGGTGGGAACTCGTAAATCTCTAATTCCAGAAGTTTTGAAGTTCATCTGGGCCTGGGGCTTTCCAGTTTTTGGAGTTCCGAAGCGCATCTCTTCAACAGTAATTGGACTGCTCGCCATATGTGGTTGCTGCTGCGCAGTGGTTAACCAAGCCGCTTGGTCATTGTGTGTTTGGGATTTCTCCCACACATTTTCCCAAAACCTCTCAAAAGGAGTCATATCATATATTAATGGGCACTGATTTGTATTATTTCCGTTTAGATTTGCGTAAAACTTCTTTTGATTAGTTCTAAATGCCTTATTCTCCTCTTTTCTTTGTTGACTAGTAAGATATCTCTTCAATCGAGCGCTTAATACCTGAAGTTTCTGGGTCAACCTATCAATAAACATATCCACGTCGATATGATTGAGGTCTTCAGGGTCGTACAATTTGTTTTATTTTTTCGTAGTAGTTTTCGAGATCTTATACCTTGCTTATACATTACAAGGCGACCAATATTTGCTCTGAGATCTGAAATTTTTCCTTCCAATCTTGCCTGCGCTCTCTCCGTTGAGATGCCTCTTAGACTTGATTAACCCTTAGCCCCAAAGTTCTCTCACTTTGGACATAAGTTATATCATGCAAGCTTTGAATTTGTGCTTCAAGTATGTTATTAAGATGACTTATTACATTTATTGTTTTCTTATTTATATGGACTTAGTATACTAGGTCTTAAAACTGGGTCCATGCCTTCAAACTCAATATAAGCTGCCTGGAAATTATCAAAAACTATTTGAAACAATACATCTCCAGGTCCTAAGGAGGCTCTATAGTTATTCAAAACATCTTCAGCTTGATTTGGTGGTTCTAACAGTATAGGTTCTAAATCATTTATATTTGAAGCTTCTCCAGCTTGAAGCGGCATATCAGGTACACTATGTTCTACTTCAGAAGTCCTTCCCAGGAGACTAAGTCTATGGCGTGGCCTTAATTCTTCTAAAATTTCTTGCTCAATCTCTATGATTTCAATATTTGGCAGAAGGAGTCTTTTTGTAATTGCTCGACATCTGTCCGCAACATTTTGCTCAGTTAATCTTTCACTGAATTGTGGATATAAAGCAATGAAAAATTCATATTGCCTTACTCTGTACCCTTCTTCCGCACTTTGTAGCTCTATAGTGACAGCGCATAATGTCTTTGTTCATGTCTGATGACCATGCTATGCGTTGTCTTTGTCTTCCAGCTCGTGTGGTCTCGGATGTAAGTATCCTCGAAACAGTCGAAGCTGGTGCAGAAAGGTTGGATGGTATTTCTCTGCTTCTAGGTCGCAGTTGTTCAGTTGTTCGGGTTATCCCGGTGCGCATATCCTGCAAATCTGCAACTCCAGCAGTAGCTCCAAAGTCAGCCCGGACGCCCCCAGATGGCGGCATTTGAATCGTTCTATTTCTTAATTGTCTCTCCATTATTTTGGGTTTGGTTTGCAGTTTTCCTTCAGATATGTATTTTAAATTCGTTGCCAACATACTAGGAAGTCTTGATGAAATGGGTCTAAAGCACTTCACCTTCATATTTTTCATTGATCCAGAGTGGATTTTAGTCGCCTCTTACGACAGGCATGCCCAAAAACACTCTATTACCAACACCGGAATCTTTCGTACGTTTCACTCTCCAAAACCCGTTTGTTTACATTGTTGTATTTGTAATTTTGACAATTAGTCCATGAATAGATGTGAGCACAAACAAAAAAAAACGATGCCGTGGGCTAGCGGCACTTTGCAAAGCAAAAACAAAATGGAGGGGTTAATAAGTTTTTTTCAGGTTTTTCTTTTTACTTTTTTCGATGAAAAAGTCAGTTTTAAGCTTTAATTTTGCAGGCATTTTGTGGATAGTGAACCAATGTACCTTCTTGTCTTGAAAAAAGCATGTTCAACATCAGTTTATTATAATTAATTCACTAATTTACAGTAATCACTACGAAATTCTTTAAATTTCATAATAATCCCCGGATTTTTGTATCAAAGATGCGTTCGAAGAACCATCAATTTAAGGGTGCGAGTGCAATTTTTGCATTGAATTCTAATAAATTTTCGTTAACGAACGGCCCAAATATTTTGTTTGCAAGTAATTAAAATCTGTATCAATTTAATTAATCCAAGTATATTTATAGTTTGTATATTTAAAAAAAAGAGTTATAATCGAAAAATATCTTATCCATAACATTCTTGATTGATGGAAGCATACATGTATTTGCTATCAAAAAAAAACTATGCATCAAAGGAACACAAATGTTTTAAAAAAGTAATCAGAACGATTATAGCGAACCTGTTGAATAAATGCAGAGCAAATAAAATGTAAATTTTGACATATATCACAAAATGAAAACGTCTTAAAATCGTTCTGAATTCATGCACAACTAATTCAATAGAACATTAAATCGTCATAAATGTTTATTGTTGACGTACAGAAGTTTTTTTTAGTGAATTTCCACAGTTTAACGCAAAATATAATTTTCATTCATTCCTTAGAAATGTTTAGTTACCAAAGTTCAAGTTTACTTATTATTGTTTGAAAAGTATGTTTAGTAAAAATGCTGCTAATAATAAAAAAAAATTAATAAGTTTTACGTATATGTTTTTGTTTTTCGTTTCCCTCGTTTCCCCATACTGGAATAAAAAACAGTTACTTAAATCTATTTATTGCACTCATTTAGTTGGTATTGTGTGTAAACATATTGCCTTTTTCTATTCCTTAAAGATGCTTTACACAAAGCAACTTATTTTTAAAACATGGTTCCCTCAAATTTTTATTCCAAAATCTAACTACAAACAAAATTCCAACTCTAACATAGTCCCTTAAAAAGAAATTTTCAGGAATATTTCTGCAACAAACAAAACTAAAATTTGGTCTTGCAACTACCGAACTGCTTAAATGATAAAAATACTAATCTAATTGAGGAATCTGAACTAGCTAAAGTTGGCAATGGAACTTCACAAGTATGCTTATCGTAGCATTGTCTGTACAAAAAAATACGGAGGCATCCGCCTATTGTTTCCACCTGAACTTCTAACGTCGCCAAGAAAATGCTCTAAACAAACTACACCTGAAAAAATTGTCTGTTTTGTTGTTTTACAAAGTATTGAGTTACACTTTTGTCCATTTGCAATAACTATACTTAACCGATTGCAGCGCATGTTGCGTTCGCAAATTATTTAAGTAAACAAAATAAATAACAATAAACTAATAAATCATTAAATAATATGTATTTGGTCAATTTTATTTTATTTAATATACATTTACAACATTTATTTGGATGGAAATTAAAAAGCTTTACAAATCTTCCAACTTAAGACCATGTCAGCACTTCAGATTCTGTTGGTTAGGATTGTTTAGTTTTTGAACGAGGCCATGAAACATTCAAAATGAAGCATTTAGATGGGGCTGATTACTATAATGAAGCGTTTTGATGGGCCGAAACACTAAATGTGAGAATGTGTTTGGTTTTTTGCATCATTTCACGCACACTTTCTCACATTTAGTGCTTTCTAGCTTGTAGGCAAACCGAAATGTCAGTCTGAGATTCCGGTCTTGGTAATGGAGTGTTTTTGGGCATGCCTTACCTCGGGAATATTCTGCCCCCCCCCCCCCCCCCCCCCCCAAGGCAGTCTTGACGAAATGGGTCTAAAGCACGTCACCTTCATATTTTTCATTGACCCAGAGTGGATTTTAGTCGCCTCTTACGACAGGCATGCCTTACATCGGGAATATTGTGGCCCCTTACCCGTAGGGGTTTTATTGTTATTATTATTATTATTATTATCGACTTTAGGGAAAACTTCTCAACTCCTATGGAGTTGGAAATCACCTATTCCGGGCTATGCCAAGGAATTAGGCTCTGTTGGAGCTTAGACCATGTTCTAGCCCTTTGATTTTGGTTGGCTGGATCACGGTTGATGCAAGAATTTGCGAAAAGTTCTGCAAGTGTTTAGGATGATGGACTTTGATATTTCATGCAAGAGATGGTCGCATTGCATTTTCCTTAGTTCTTCCATTACATTTTTCCCAATTATTCCGGTACTAGATATGACAATAGGTATAATCCGTATGCTTCTTAATCTTTCTCGTTGCTTAATTTCATGGGCCAGATCCGTATACTTAGCTATCTTTTCACCAAAAGTTCGATTCATATTAACTGTTAATGGCACCGCAATATCTATTATGAAACCACACTCATTCGATTTGTCTATCCACACAATATCTGGGCGGTTCGCCATAATTGTGTGGTCAGTACTCATTTGGTGATCCCAATAAAGTTTTGAGACACTGTTTAATAGTACTTTATCAGCTTCATACTGGTAATATGGTTTCTTGCAATTAACAAATTTTGTTCTTAGGGCGAGTTCTTGATGAATTATCTTTGCAACATCATTGTGCCGTTTAAGATATTCATGATTTGCCATAATTGAGCACCCATTCAAAATATGTTCAACCGATTCTACAGTTTGGTGGCACATTCTACACATGCTATCGATGTCCTCGTGAAGAATCGCCCGGCGGTACTGTCTTGTTGCAATGACTCCATCTTGAATGGCTATTATAAAACCTTCAGTTTCAGGGAACAGTTCACCTCTTTGGAGCCATATAGTTGAACTACATTTATCGACTTCTGATGAATTAAGCTGGTACGGGTACTTTCCATGAATTGCTTTTGTTTTCCATTGCTCTATCCGATGTGTGGTTGGTAAAATCTGCGGCTGATAATCTGTATCACTGAGCTTTAAGGGAGTAAAGTTTTTGTCCATTCCCATGATAGCTTGATACCTGGTGTTGCTTTGGGTCTCCATGAAGTATCGCCTTAATTTTTCTAACTGAGTGTTGTGTTGGCTTACTAAATCTGTGATGCCTTGACCACCCTCATTTCTTGGCATCGTCGTTCTTTCGATCGCCGACTTTGGATGGTGAATTCGATGAGATGTCATGACCACCCTTATTTGCCTTTCAAGGTCTTCCAGATCAGTTTCACTCCATTTAATCAATCCAAATGAATACAAAAGTAGAGGAATCGCGTACCTATTAATTGCCTTTGTCAAGTTTCCACTATTTAATTTTGTTTTACACAACTTCTTTATTCTTTCAATGAAGCATGTTTTTAGCTGGTGCTTCATTGCGGTGTGCTGTATACTTCGCATTTCATGGACTCCGAGATATTTATAACACTCATTGTCTTGTAGAGGTTCAATGGTACCTTCCTCAAAATAAAAACCATCAGATCTTTGAATTTTTCCACGCACCATTTCTAAGGTCTTGTATTTATCAAACCCAAAGCTCATCTTTATATCTTCACTAAATTTTTTGACGATATTAAGAAGGCTCTGAAGGTGTTTTCTGGACCTTGCAAACAATTTAAGGTCATTAATATAAAGAAGATGGGTGATACTGATTTCTCGCTCAATTCTGTATCCATTCGGTGATTCATTGAGTAATTTACTAAGAGGTGCTAAACTCAAGCAAAACCATAGTGGACTAAACGAATCTCCTTAGAATAAACCTCTCCGCACACATAATTCTCTGGTTTTAGTGCCTCCCACATATACCGTCGTTTTCCATTGACCAATAGCACTCACAAGAAAATCCACTACTTTTCCGTCCACTCCATGAATGTGTAAGGCTTCTATTAAAGAAGAATGTGGTACGCTATTATATGCCTTCTGGTAGTCTATATAGGCAACACTTAAATTGCGATTGTGATGAACATAATTTTGGGCTATTATAGCGTCAACTGTAATCAAATCCTTACATCCTCTTGACTTTTGCACATCCTTTTTGCTCACATGGTATCAGGTTATGGGCCTCACAATGCTGCCAGACTCTATTACTAATAATGGATGTAAAAACCTTATATGTATAGTGTTGTTAGACATGTTATTGGCCTAAAAGCACTTGGGTTTTCTGAGTCTGTGTTCCTCGGGATGAGAAAAGTTCTTCCTTTTGTAAAGTACTCTGGAATTCTTTGTTTTTTATCGAGCATTTTGTTAAAACACCGAACAATATGAGGGTGGGAACTCGTAAATCTCTAATTCCAGAAGTTTTGAAGTTCATCTGGGCCTGGGGCTTTCCAGTTTTTGGAGTTCCGAAGCGCATCTCTTCAACAGTAATTGGACTGCTCGCCATATGTGGTTGCTGCTGCGCAGTGGTTAACCAAGCCGCTTGGTCATTGTGTGTTTGGGATTTCTCCCACACATTTTCCCAAAACCTCTCAAAAGGAGTCATATCATATATTAATGGGCACTGATTTGTATTATTTCCGTTTAGATTTGCGTAAAACTTTTTTTGATTATTTCTAAATGCCTTATTCTCCTCTTTTCTTTGTTGACTAGTAAGATATCTCTTCAACCGAGTGCTTAATACCTGAAGTTTCTGGGTCAACCTATCAATAAGCATATCCACGTCGATATGATTGAGGTCTTCAGGTCTTCTGGGTCGTACAATTTGTTTTATTTTTCGTAGTAGTTTTCGAGATCTTATACCTTGCTTATACATTACAAGGCGACCAATATTTGCTCTGAGATCTGAAATTTTGTCTTCCAATCTTGCCTGCCAGGCGGGTTTCCTGCGCTCTCTCCGTTGAGATGACTCTTGGACTTGATTAACCTTTAGCCCCAAAGTTCTTGCAACTGCTACAGCTGCACAATATATTACACTTTGGACATAAGTTATCTCATGCAAGCTTTGAATTTGTGCTTCAAGTATATTATTAAGATGACTTATTACATTTATTGTTTTCTTATTTATATGGACTCTTGGTATACTAGGTCTTAAAACTGGGTCCATGCCTTCAAACTCAATACAAGCTGCCTGGAAATTATCAAAAACCATTTGAAACAATACATCTCCAGGTCCTAAGGAGGCTCTATAGCTATTCAAAACATCTTCAGCTTGATTTGGTGGTTCTAAAAGCATAGTTTCTAAATCATTTATATTTGAAGCTTCTCTAGCTTGAAGCAGCATATCAGGTACACCATGTTCTACTTCAGAAGTTCTTCCCAGGAGACTAAGTCTATGACGTGGCCTTAATTCTTCTAAAATTTCTTGCTCAATCTCTATGATTTCAATATTTGGCAGAAGGAGTCTTCTTGTAATTGCTCGACATCTGTCCGCAACATTTTGCTCAGTTAATCTTTCACTGAATTGTGGATATAAAGCAACGAAAAATTCATATTGCCTTACTCTGTACCCTACAGGGTCACTTCCGCACTTTGTAGCTCTATAGTGACAGCGCATAATGTCTTTGTTCATGTCTGATGACCATACTATGCGTTGTCTTTTTTTATTATTATTATTATTATTATTATTATTATTATTATTATTATTATTATTATTATTATTATTATTATTATTATTATTATTATTATTATTATTATTATTATTATTATTATTATTATTATTATTATTTTTATTATTATTATTATTATTATTATTATTATTATTATTATTATTATTATTATTATTATTATTATTATTATTATTATTGTTATTATTATTATTATTATTATTATTATTATTATTATTATTATTATTATTATTATTATTATTATTATTATTATTATTATTATTGTTATTGTTATTATTATTATTGTTATTAAAGGGTGTCCCAAAATTAACGCAAGATTTGAATTTGCCGCCATTTGTGCAGTGAAGTGTTGGCAACCCTGAAAAAAAAGCAATTTGACAAAATATGGTCAGAATAGTGTTTTAACTTCGTCAACTGTGAAGAGATTAATTGAAAAATTCATGGAGACTGGATCCGTTGGAGACGCCAAACAAACTGGTCGTCCAAAAACAAGCCGTTCAAATGTGAAAGTCGAAGCAGTGCGTGAGGGTGTTGCTGACAATCCAGGAACCTCAATTCGACGTCGTGAACAAGAATTGCAAATTTCAAGAACCTCTCTACAGCGTATACTCACCAAAGATCTGTGTCTTCATGCTTACAAAATTCAATTAACACAACAATTGAAGCCTAATGACCATTGGACAGAGAAGAGAGTTTGTTGAATGGATTATTGAACATCAACAAATGGACCCTGATTTTTCGAGCAAAATCATCCTAAGCGATGAAGCACATTTTTATCTTGATGGCTTTGTCAATCGCCAAAATTGCCGCATTTGGGGTTCGGAGAACCCACATGTGATTGTCGAAAAACAAATGCATCCACAACGCGTGACTGTATGGTGTGGATTTTGGGCTGGAGGCATAATTGGGCCATATTTTTTTGAAAATGATGCTGGTCAAGCAGTGACTGTTACTGGTGCTCGATATCGCGACATGATTACACAGTTCTTTCTTCCAAAATTAGATGATATTGATGTGTCCAATATGTGGTTTCAACAAGACGGTGCCACATGTCATACAGCCCGTGAAACAATTCAATAACTGCATGAGACATTTCCAGGTCGTGTACTCTCTCGTTTCGGTGATCAAAATTGGCCTCCTAGATCGTGTGATTTAACACCATTAGACTTCTTTTTATGGGGTTATTTGAAATCACAAGTCTATGTCAACAAGCCCACAACCACCCGTGCATTAAAGGAGGAGATTCAACGCTGCATCAACGAAATTCAGCCACATTTATGCAGAATGGTCATGGAAAATTTAAACAAAAGAGTGCGCATGTGCATGCAAAGCCGTGGAGGCCATTTTTCCGATGTGTTATTCCATACATAACCCTATCCTATGTACTTTACGAGTCAATAAAAATATAACTATCAAAAGACTAAAAACGGCGTTTTCTATTTAATTCAAATCTTGCGTTAATTTTGGGACACCCTTTATTATTATTATTATTATTATTATTATTATTATTATTATTATTATTATTATTATTATTATTATTATTATTATTATTATTATTATTATTATTATTATTATTATTATTATTATTATTATTATTATTATTATATATATTATTATTATTATATATATATATATATTTAGTAGTACCCGTGGCATGATGGTTAGTGCGTTGGACTGTCATGCCAGAGGTCTTGGGTTCGATCCCTGCCTATGCCATCTAAAGTTTTTTCACGGGTACTGCCTCTTGCGAGGAATTGACAAATCCTCCAAGAGTAATTCTTGTCATGAAAAGTGCTTTCTCAAATTGGCCGTTCGGATTCGGCTTAAAACTGTAGGTCCCCTCCATTCCTGACAACAGTACTCGCACACAGGAATGGTTGAGAGTTGTAAGTCACTAGGCCCTAGTTCTCAACGGACTGTTGCGCCACCTGATTTATTTATTTATATTTATATTTATTATTATTATTATTATTATTATTATTATTATTATTATTATTATTATTATTATTATTATTATTATTATTATTATTATTATTATTATTATTATTATTATTATTATTATTATTATTATTATTATTATTATTATTATTATTATTATTATTATTATTATTATTATTATTGTTATTATTATTATTATTATTATTATTATTATTATTATTATTATTATTATTATTATTATTATTATTATTATTATCCCTTTATTTCTCATTAAATGGTAATATTTAATACAATTTTAAAGACCTTAAGTCTAGATAAAATTATACTATGCTAACTATAATTATTCTTCATTGCAAGAATTTCCTAACAACATGACACGTATCTATTACCACAGCTTTCTGTATACTTTGTATTATTGTCTCTCTTAAGTTTAACATTTTAACACTGCCAACTAGGTTCTTATTAACAATTCCAACACTAGATATGATAATCGGTATGACCTTCACCGATTTCAGCTGCCATTTCGTTTTGATTTCGGTCGCAAGCGCAGCGTACTTATTAATTTTATCCAGGTAGGACTTCTCTATGTTTCTGCTTAGTGGAACAGCTATGTCCACTAAGTATCCTTCTCGAGTCTTTTTGGTGATAAGTGTTATGTCAGGTCGATTGTGTTCTCAGCGGTATGTCGTGTAGAGTGTCCTATCAAAGTATAGTTTGACACTGTCTGTTTCGAAGACTGGTTCAGGTTCATATAGGTAGTATCGGGACTGCTCTGGTGTTATGTTGTTTGCCTTTAAAAGCTCGATGTAAATGATCTTGGCGACATTGTTGTGGCGTTTTAAATAGTCGCTCTGAGCCAGAGTGCAGCATCCTGATATCATGTGGTCAACCGTCTCGCCACGCATGCCACACCTTCTGCAAACGTCTTCGTGCGCATCCGGTTGTTTAACTATATATTTCATATAGTATCTGGTTGGTATAACCTCATCCTGAATAGCGAGCATCAAACCCTCAGTTTCGGAGTAGATGTTTCCATCCGTCAGCCACTTGTTTGACAATTCCTGGTCAACGTTTTGACTGGTTAACGAATATTAATATCTTCCGTGTAAGGTCTTCGATGCCCATCTTTGCAGTTTTTGATCTATTGTTTTTGCAGTAGGCTCGATTGTATCTGCTTGCAGTTTCAAAGGCGTATACTCGTTATCTTTTTTTGACTTATATTACCGGATGTTTAGATTTAATTCTCTAAGACGATTTTAAACTTTTCTTTAGGTTTTCTTTTTGTTTCCCTTAAAATCGAATTTAGACCTAAAACAAGTTTCACTAAAGCCGTAAATTATAATATTAAAAAGCCGTAATTCTGAATATTTATGTAGTATAAAAAGCACTTGAATCACATGTAGTAGAAGAAACATACCTAACCTATCTATCATAAGCACAACAAATCGTAAGCACATTTTGAATCTGTGTATTGTAAATTTTAAAAATAAATAGATAAATTATAATATGTATTTATATTTTCAGTAATGTTTGAAGACAATACCGGCTTCTCCAAAGATGTATGTCGTTCAATGGTAGCTATGCTTGATGCAGATCAATCGGGAAAGTTAGGCTTCGAAGAATTTGAATCACTCTTGAACGACATTGCGAAATGGAAAGCTGTGTTTAAACTCTACGATACTGAAAATACAGGACGAATTGAGGGTTTTCAATTAAGAGATTCCCTTAAAGCAGCAGGTTACCAAATTAATAATCGAATACTCAATGCATTGGCACATCGTTATGGATCGAGGGATGGTAAAATTGCATTCGATGATTTTCTCATGTGTGCAGTAAAAATTAAAACATACATAGGTATTTTCACTTTTATACTTCGTGTTAGTAATTTTGTTTATTTATAATTTCTTCTACTTGTTTCAGATATCTTCAAGGAAAAGGACACAGAAAAAAATAACACAGCCACATTCAACATGGACGAATGGATAGAAAAGACATTATATTCATAGAATCTATCAAGCACCATAAAACATCATACCCAACAAACGATTATCTCTTCCCGCGTTATAAGTTCAAACCAAACAACTTCCTAAATATTTTAACTAAAGTGCTTTAAATCTGCAGTTCAGTGAATCTCCGTCGAACAAATATAATTAGTTTATTAGATCTTACCTAGCTAAAAATGCATTTCATGTGCAATTTGTGCTGCAAATTGTTTATTGAGTGGATAAAACCTTCCCACATTTTTCGTTTCTCATCTTTCTTGAAAAGCTTTAAATTAATTTTGTATTGGAAAAACTGTGATGAGACCCCAAAATGCTGGAAAGATAAAAATTAACAATCGAAATTGAGGAACATGGACTACCGATTGTAAAATAGGAATAATGAATAAATGTGTTCTCATATTATTTATCAGCATTGCAAGTCTAGATCGAATAACATCCAGTAGAAAAAAAGAACATTTTAACATACATAATTCTTTGTCACAGACATTTATAAAACAAAAACAGACCACGTTTAACACAAACGCGACACTTAATTGATGGTTGCGTTTATCCAACAGCGTTCAACAAAAAATCAGTATATTTACATGATTATACCAAAACAAAAATACAATTTACACAATATTCTCTTAAGTAATTTTTGCATTTGATTTTCTCTTTTTAAGTTTAATTGAGTCTATTTTTGATACAGTTTCGTTTTATTTGTTGTTAAACTAATCTTATTACTAACTTTTAAACAGTCGGTTCTCTCTTTTTGTTTGTATTCTAACGTTGAATTTCAATTGTTTATTTACTAAAACTTATTATTATTAATATTTATACAAATAAATAATTGTAAAAAAAAACTTTAATAGCAATTATTACTTTACTCTAAAGCTACATTGTGCTACAATACAAATATTTATATGCTTTAAAGTGGCCCAGTAGAGGTTGTAACTATGACTGTGAAGATCATTTGATAGTACTTAAATGTTATTGCCTATTTTTTGTTTAATTTTCTGACCAAATTAAGACTTTTACAATTTTAAAAGAAAGTTTTAGCAGATAAATATTGTCATTTCCTGAAGTTGTATATTAAAGATGATAGCTTCAACAGGTGATCTAAAAAAAAAGAATTAGCAATGAATTTCAATTACACCCTATAATTAACTCATGATTTAACTTTAACAGGTTCTTAAGTTATAAAACGATGATGCAAAAACGACGAAAGTTCTTACACAAATTGTATGGAAAACAGAAAAAATGGATGAGCCATCCCTAAATATTAATCCAAAAAGCTGAAATTTAAATAGTAGTATTTTGCGACACTAACCAAAAATTTAGTTACATTGAAAATCGAAGAATTTTCTATGATTATGTTAATACTCGTATGATTGAGATCGTTTAGATCGTTAAAGAAGAATTCACTATTCTTGTGTTTTTGAGCTAGAGCAAGTCATGTGCAGAGAAGGTGTAAAACTGTTTCCTCCTCTTCCTCATCCAAACAGCTTCTGCAAAAGTCATTTGAGAATTCGCCTAGTCGCGTGGCATGCTTTCCTATTAGACGGAGTCTGATTAGAGATGTTTTTTGAGACCTCACACCTGGTGATGTTATTCCACCTGATGTTTGCCTTCTTAATAGCGTCTTGCATTAGCAACAGTTTACATGTATTGATTGGTATGCCAGCATTAGACAAACGTGTTAAAATGATTACTGTTCCATTTCTGGCTAGTTCATCTGCCTTGCAATTTCCTGGAATGTCTCTATGGCCCGGCACCCAGCAAAGGTGAATACTAATCTGTTGTGTCATCTCCATTAGAGATGATCGACAGTTATGGACTGTTATAGAGTTTGTAGAGAAAGAGTCCACATATTTAATAGCGGCCTGAGAAAATACGGATATCAGATGTTGATATCACGTTTTCTTTAAGCCAGGACAAGACATCTTTTATCGCCAAAAGTTCGGCCTGGAACACGCTAAAATGATTGGAAGGCGGAATAAGATACTTAATTTCAGTCGTTCAGAGTACACATCTCCATCAACCCCTTCATTTGTTTTTAATACATCTATGTAAAAGTGAATTGACTCGTCTTCCAGGAATGTCTTATCCTCCCAGAAAGATCTGGAAGTTTCTGTCGAATTGCAGTGGATGTTGTAGTCTGTGTGCTTTGGAATTGATTCTAAATTCTTAAGAATTACGATTACATGATAAAAGGAAATGATATATAAAACTCATCAAACAAGCAAAATCCAAAGATATAAACTTTTAAATATACTAAAATATATGTCCTATAAATTTTTAACAAATTTTACATATATTTTCAAGAAACAGCCAATTGTTAAAGTTGATGGTATTATTTTAATTACCACTCAGAAAATCATTGGTGCTAAGATTTTACCAATTCGTAATTTATATTTTCAAGAAACTTCTGAAACAAAAATGTTTTACAGACAATAATAACAAAACAACATCCCCAATGAAAATTAATTCTATTATTTTATACAATTTTGAAAAGTAAGGAATAACTCAATGAAAAATCTGCTGCCATTTGCCCACAAGGAATCGGAGCCAAGATGAACTGTTAAAAAGTATTATTTGAAGCGGGATGGACAGAAGATCGAAAGTCATAAAACTTCTTCATAATCGAATCAGCTCCTGTTATTTCTTTTTATTTTTTAAATAAGCATTTTAAAACAAAGTGTTTCATCCACAATACTTATAATGTAAAGAATTATATTTGAAATTAAGTTTAAACAATCAATGAAATAGAAATATTTTAGCTATTGTTTTAATACTTGTAGGCTTTGAAAACAAGAACGGCTATTCTGTCGTGACCTCTCCAGTTGGATGGGTATAAAGGGAAGGTCATTGTTGGATAGAGCGGCGAGGAAACCATTACATAGTCTGGAATTTTTCTAAGCACTTCAGTTTTGTGGCTAAGATAATGTCCAATATGTTCTAATGTTGAGTTTTCGGAAACTAAAAAAAATGTAAGCTTGTCGATAAATATAATGTGTGTATTATGTGAAACAGTCTAAGAAAACTAGAATTTTTGCTAAATAATAGTCAATTTGCTGGCCTTTATCATCATTTTTTTTTTAAGAAACGAATTTGTAAAGCTGGGGTTTGGTCTGAAACTAAACTGAGTCGGATCAGAGTTATCAGATTAGGTTTATCATCAAATCGACTTAATAAACAAAACTCACTCAATAAGTGTACACAAATTTGGATTCATATTGGAAGCGGGTAGAAATGCTGTATTTTAAAATACGGTAAGGTCTGTATGTTCATAATACATTTAAAATACTGTATCTCAAAATTCTGTATTGTCAAAATACTGTATCTCATAATACTGTATAATACTAGATGGTTTTGACAGATCAATTAGCTTGGTGCAATTGTTGATTGTGATAAGAACAATTCATGTTAAAATGTGAGAGAGAAACAAATAGTTAAGAAGAAGAAAATGGAAAGGAGATACCAAGATACCAATTTGTTTTTATTTTTATTAGTTCAAAGACTTATGTATGAATTATCATAGATACATACATACATACATATGTTATTGCTCAAGGAAAGAATATTAGAAAATTATGCTAATGAGAAATTATCATGATGTTTTCTTTAAAAAAAAGTGTTCTGTTTTCAAAATTCTGTATTTCAAAATGCTGTTATTAGGCTAAAAATAAAAATCATTTTTATTTCATCAAAACGATTTTTATTTTTCAGCCTTATTAATAGCATTTTGAATTACAGAATTGTGAGTTACAGCATTTTGATCATGAAGTATTTTATACATACAGTATTTTGAAATATAGTATTTTGAGATACAGTATTTTAAATAGGTACATCATTATGATCCACACAGTATTTTGACCCCAACCCATTCATATTTCTTCTCCTGAACAATAAAATGTAAATTTGATACATTTAATAAATAAAACGGAAGCGGTCGAAATGCTGTATTTTAAAATACTGTATGGTCAAAATTCTGTATGATACTGTATGGTCATAATACTGTATGTTTAATATTCTGTATTTCAAAATAGGTACTGTACATTTAAAACAATAATCACAAAATGCTGTATTGTCAAAATTCTGTATTTCATAATACTGTGTAATACTGGAAGTTTTTACAAATCAATTAGTTTCGTGCAATTGTTTATGCAATTTTTGATTATGATAGGAACAATTCATGTACAAATGTTATAGAGGTATGAAACAATTAAGAAGAAGAAAATAAGAAGGAGTTACCATTTATTTTGTTTTATTTATTATTAATTCAAAGACTTATAAATTATCATAAGTACATAACATATTCATGCCTATTACCGATGTCGTCTCGTTTTTTCGACGACTCTCGTTTTCTTTGTCGTGTCGTTTTTTAAGTGGCATTCTATAACTTTTTCGACGCGACTATTTTATAGCAGATTTTTAAACAATGAAAATGTATCAGAGATCTGTCAAACTGAAATCAAATTCTAAATCATTTCATTACTCGATATTCAACAAATGTGTTTTTATTAAATTATTACCAAATAAATAAATTATTAAAATGATAAGTGTTGAAATGTATTACAACGCAAGCAGCGATAGTGACAATGATGAAGAAGGTAGAGAGCGAAATATTGCAAAGGCACAATTAATTGTACAAAAAGGACAGTGAAGCGTCGTCGGCATCTGCATTTGTAGCCTGAACTTGCTTTGACTTATGTATGTCCGCATGATGAAGACGTTGAAGTGGTTGGGAGCTGCGATACACCAATTGCATTTCCACTCGGGCTTAACCATCTGTTTATGTTTAAGTAGATTTGCAACAGCATCCTCAAGCGCAGATGGGATGTGCAATTGGTTTGGCCCCCCTCCATTTCCTTTCACTTCTTTTTTGTTGTTCTGAACAAATTTTTTGTACTTTAAATTCAAAGTCAGCGCAAACCTGAAAAAGCAAATAATAAAAATGTGTTAATGTACATAAATAGAATAAACTGATTCAAAACTTTTGCCAACCATCACCATCTTTTATTGGAGGACTTTTGCTGGTGAGTTTATCAGCGAGGTCTCATACGAGTTAGTCCCATAGATCATCGGAATCTCGATGTTTCGATATTTCAGGACTTGGTTCCCGATGTCCAATATCACTCCGTGATCTTTCATGAAATCGACGCCAACAATGCACTCGTCGTATATATCTGCTACCAGGAACAGGCCATGCCTTCTTAACGAGGTCTTGCCGTACGATGGACGCCGCCGTGGCACCGGTGTCAATGGTAGCCACACATTTGTTGCCGTTTATACTTGCTTTCAACGGTCAGGCTCTTGTTGTCACGTTTTGTTTGAGAAACCTGGATGTCGTTTCTGGGGCCATCGATACCAGAAACCAACTTCTGCCCCTCGAAGTTGGTTCTTATTCGTTTCCCGGGTGGGAAACAACTTCGGAAGCAACATTGTTGGTGTTACTTTGACCATTTGTATAACTTCTGTTTCCACAGTGTTGGCATACGGTTTCTCTTCGCTGTAATCTGCACTGTCGCTGTAGATGCCCAGTCTTAATGAAGTTCCAGCATCGTGCTGGTCCGTCTCGCTGACTCCTTTCCACAATAGCTTTCTGACAAGAGCATTCTTGGACTGCTAATTCTCTTACACGATGCACGTTTTGGGAAGGTTGTTCTACAGCTTCCATCGTCAGAGCGAAAGCCAATGCTTCTGGTAGTGTTCGCTTTCCGGCAGTGCGGATAGCTCTTTGGAGATTTATATCGCCCAAAACTCTCACAAAGGCTTCAACAGCAAGTTGATTTATTATCTCGTTACCAGCTGTTGGATATGCCAGGTGAACCAATCGCTCGATATCTGCCTGAAGCTGCTGGAGAGTTTCACCTCTTTTCTGTGTCCTATTGTTAAGCTGAACTCGGAAGACTTCTGTCATGTGGCTATCCCCAAACCGCTGTTCGATTGCGTTTACCAGAACTGTGAAGTCACCACTCTTCTCTGCTGGGATGGTTTGTAGCAGTTCAGCAGTAGATCCTCTTAAAGCAAGTGTAAGAGCAATGTATTTTTCGTGATCGTCCCAGCCGTTTGTTAACGCTGCTGCTTCAAACTGTTTCTTGTAGATTGACCACGGAATCTGCCCATCAAAGCTTGGAGGATTCACTTCTCTCTTCCTTGAGCACTCACCAGAAGGTTCTCGAGCTTTCATCTTTCGCACTTTTTCTAGTTCATTTGTGATGGTTTCGATTTGTTCGTCAATTTTCTCGAAACGTGCATTTTGTTTTTAGCCGCGCCCGTTGACAGTTTTGATTTTCTCTTCGAAGTCCGCAAACCTGCCTTCTAAAAGGTTTTTCTGTTCGTCGAATCGCTCTAGAATATTCTGCTGTTCTTGCTTTTGGTCACTTCTTTGGGCTTCTAGTTGTTTGCTTTGAGTTTCTAGTTGTTTGTTTTGAGCAAAAACACTCCATTACCAAGACCGGAATCTTTCGTACGTTTCACTCTCCAAAACCCGTTTGTTTACATTGTTGTATTTGTAATTTTGACAATTAGTCCATGAATAGATGTGAGCACAAACAAAAAAAAAAACGATGCCGTGGGCTAGCGGCACTTTGCATAGCAAAAACAAAATGGAGGGGTTAATAAGTTTTTTTCAGGTTTTTCCTTTTACTTTTTTCGATGACAAAGTCAGTTTTAAGCTTTAATTTTGCAGGCATTTTGTGGATAGTGAACCAATGTACCTTTTTGTCTTGAAAAAAGCATGTTTAACATCAGTTTATTATAATTAATTCACTAATTTACAGTAATCACTACGAAATTCTTTAAATTTCATAATAATCCCCGGATTTTTGTATCAAAGATGCGTTCGAAGAACCATCAATTTAAGGGTGCGAGTGCAATTTTTGTATTGAATTCTAATAAATTTTCGTTAACGAACGGCCCAAATATTTTGTTTGCAACTAATTAAAATCTGTATCAATTTAATTAATCCAAGTATATTTATAGTTTGTATATTTAAAAAAAAAGAGTTATAATCGAAAAATATCTTATCCATAACATTCTTGATTGATGGAAGCATACATGTATTTGCTATCAAAAAAAACTATGCATCAAAGGAACACAAATGTTTTAAAAAAGTAATCAGAACGATTATAGCGAACCTGTTGAATAAATGCAGAGCAAATAAAATGTAAATTTTGACATATATCACAAAATGAAAATGTCTTAAAATCGTTCTGAATTCATGCACAACTAATTCAATAGAACATGTAATCGTCATAAATGTTTATTGTTGACGTACAGAAGTTTTTTTTAGTGAATTTCCACAGTTTAACGCAAAATATAATTTTCATTCATTCCTTAAAAATGTTTAGTTACCAAAGTTCAAGTTTACTTATTATTGTTTGAAAAGTATGTTTAGTAAAAATGCTGCTAATAATAAAAAAAATTAATGAGTTTTACGTATATGTTTTTGTTTTTCTTAATATAATAAATAATACGTAGATTACATTTTATAAATGCAGAACATAGAAGAAAATATACATAAACAATAGTTTTCAGATATAAAGCAGAGGTTAGCGTAGAAAAATATTTTTGACAAAGGCAATAATATTTTAGGTATGTTCATTAAAGAAATTTCCGCTTCAGCTAACCTTCATCAACTTTTTAGAAAAAAAATTAGGATTAATAGCAGCCCATTATTTCATAGCATATTTATTTGTTCACATTGTAAAATGTCTAGAAATGTTCATATGCTACAAAATTCGTAATTTTATGCGTAAGCATAGAAGATTACATTATTTAGTCAACAAGTATGCATTTTGGCGCGTTCACCGATTTTTTTTCTATTGGGTGTTTGGTTTCCCCATACTGGAATAAAAAAAGTTACTTAAATCTATTTATTGCACTCATTTAGTTGGTATTGTGTGTAAACATATTGCCTATTTCTATTCCTTAAAGATGCTTTACACAAAGCAGCTTATTTTCAAAACATGGTTCCCTCAAATTTTTATTCCAAAATCTAACTACAAACAAAATTCTTACTCTAACACAGTTCCTCGAAAAGGAAACAAAACTAAAATTTGGTCTTGCAATTATCGAACTGCTTAAATGATGAAAATACTACTCTAATTGAGGAATCTGAACTAGCTAAAGTTGGCAATGGAACTTCATAAGTATGCTTCTCGTACCATTGTCTGTACAAAAAAAAAAATACGGAGGCACCCGTCTATTGTTTCCACCTGAACTTCTAAAGTCACCAAAAAAATGCTCTAAGCAAACTACAGCTGAAAAAATTGTGTGTTTTCTTGTTTTACAAAGTATTAAGTTACACTTTTGTCCATTTCCAATTATACTTAACCAGTTGCTGCTCATATTGCGTTCGCAAATAATTTAAGTAAATAAAAAACAGCACTAATTCATTAAATATGTATTTGGTCAATTTTATTTTATTTAATATACATTTACAACATTTATTTGGATTGAAATTAAAAAGCTATACAAATCTTCCAATTTAAGACCATGTCAGCACTTCAGATTCTGTTGGTTAGGATTGTTTAGTTTTTGAACGAGGCCATGAAATATTCAAAATGAAGCATTTAGATGTGACTGATTACTATAATGAAGCATTTTGATGGGCCTGAGGACTAAATGTGAGAATGTGTTTGGTTTTTTGCATCATTTCACGCACACTTTCTCACATTTAGTCCTCAGTAGCTTGTAGGCAAACCAAAATGTCAGTCTGAGATTCCGGTCTTGGTAATGGAGTGTTTTTGGTTTTGAGTTTCTAGTTGTTTGAGAACATTCTTTTCATTCTCTTCAAATTTGGCTAAAAGAACTGACACCATGTTAGATAAGGCAACATTTGCATTTACCTCTTCCACTTTTGCTTCTAATTCGAAAGCAAACTCATCTGGGTCTTCATTTTGCTGCTCCAGATATTCCCGCAGCCGTTTAACGAGTTCGGTTTTTACGCCTGTCCCACTTAAGCCACGTTTGCTTAGTTCGGCCTTTAGCTCAGGGACAGTTAAGTCTTTCAAAACTTTACTAATTTTTTTTTAACTTCACTACTTTACACAAAATAGTTCAATCGCTGCTCACTGTTTTTATTCTCAATAAGTTTTAATCCCTTATTCTGACACCAATGTAATATTCGGCTTGGTCCGACAATTAAAACTTATTCACACTTCGTAAATAAAACACAAATTCACTTTATTCAAATTACTCACAAAAATTCTTTATTCAACACTTTCAATTATTACTTTTTAAACACAGTCTTTACTTTCAATTATTATTTTTTTCAAGCATAGTCTTTACTTTATAGCAATTATTCACAATCAATAATAATCCACTTCGCTTCCGAGCGCCTATTTATATACCTCAAATCGGTTCGAGAAACTACTAGGTTGTTCTCGATGCTGAATGAAGCGAGTTCTCCACTTAATCACTAGATGTTGCCCCTTTCGAGGTTCTTGTATGCGCTGAATGTTCTCCTCTTAGCCACTAGATGTTTCTCGATGCTTAACGAGGCGAGTTCTCCTATTAATGACTAGATGCTCAACGAAGCGAGTTCTCCTCTTAATCACTAGATGTTGCCCCTAATTCTAAATGTTCTACACAAGTGTTTATTACTACAAATAAACGGTTGCTACGTACTTATTCTACTATAACACGATATTAAAAAAGATAAAGAGTGTATACATATTACAATATGTATGTTTTTGTTCAAGGGATGTATATTAGAACATCATCATAATAAACAATTATTTTGATGTTTTATTTATTTTATTTCTGTTGTCGAAATTCTGTATTTCAAAATTCTGTAAATAAGGCTGAAAAATAAAAATCGTTTTGATAATGGGAAAAAGTGCGCATTTTTTCCATACAATATTTTGACCCCAACCCAAATAAAACACTAAAAAAAATTCTTGTGCTTGGGTAAGGTCATAGAGGAAATATATTTCCTCTATGGCTTTGACATTCAAGTCGACCGCCCAGTTTTGGTATGACTTAACAGCGGCAATAGCAACGGCAGAGTATGCAGGCAAATCAGGTAAGTTCATGCATTTACTTACGAGTAATCTTAACACGGATATTTTAAATTCTATGGTTCTTTAGGATTTCCAACGTCCTTTGCCCATTCATCAGCTGCCAAGAAGTATGGTACAAGCCGACCAAAAAAAAAACGACTCTTGCAGCTGCAACTAAAGCAACATCTTCTGGTTGTTAAGGCTGCTGGTGCGGTTGGAGGAACCGTCGGCATACTGCGGCGTCTTCAGCGCGGAAGAAAGATCTAAAATGAAAAGGAAACAAGTGAATTATTTATTTAAATGAAAAATAAAAGTAAGTAATCGTTTACTTACGATATTTATACTCGTTGCCCGACTGGGACGTGGGTTCTTCCCCACTGAAAAATCCTGAGCGGCAGCCGTCACCGTCTCTGTTTCGTGTGAAGCCCTCAAGCAGCGCCGGAGTTTTGTTGCGACTGCCTAGAGCGGCAATGGTGCGACTGGGGGAACCGTCGGCAAACAGAGGCGTCTTCAGCGCGAAGAAAAGATCTAAAATGAAATGTGTACTTACGATATTTCGGCTTCCCGCCGAACCAAGAACGTCCTAAGCGTCGCACACCGACGGCAAACTGAGGCGTCTTCAGCGCTGAGGGAAGATCTAAAATGAAAATAAAAGAAATTAATTAATTAAATGAAGAAAAAAAGTAAGTAATCCTGTGTTTACTTACGATAGTGTTGTAGTGCGCATACACTACACTATATTTTATTGCAGTTCATTGCCATAGATTTAAATTTCACGTTTCTATAGCCAACCCATTTCTTATAATATGCACTTGCATTTCATTCACCCCAGAAAATTATTTAATAAAATTTTCAATGCCACTTGAGACTCAGATTACTTTTACGATGGTCAAGTGTATCTACCTATTCATGAAGGTTCAACGCACTGCATGCTGTGTAGTAAATATGCCTGAATGAATTTGGATACATTTGTGCATTATGAAAGGGGCATGCATATTGGTTATGATTTTGATGACATAGCAAGTATGCTGCCCAATTCTGTCATTTGTTTCCCATCAAATTAGAATGCAGTATAATGTATATATGTTTTAGTAATTATATGTATAGCTTTAAGTTCTTAGTGTGTAAGTAAATTATTTTTGTATAAATAGCCTAAGTTTGATTAAATAAAAATCACTTTCAATTTGAGAGTCAAATGAAGACATTCGGCTGATTAGCCTTCTTTCATTGCTTAAACAGATCGGCTCTTTAGCCATCATCTATAATCGGCTTGAGGAAGCCCATATCCTCCATAGATTTTGTAGGCGAGGTAGGGCATCCTTTACATGGCGACCCTGCCAGGCTCTATTTAAGCAGTTGGCTGAAATTCTTAAATTCGTTCTTAAATTCGATGAATACAAGATGAAGACCCCAGCTATACAGAATGACTTTAGTTACTACAGACGCATCGTGAGTCGCCAGCGTATCGATAGCACTACTAACCTTTTGGTCAGCACAGAGCTAGCAAATCGTAAGCTGGATTAGCCAACAAAGAACAAAGGGAGCATTTCATCGAAAAAGCAAGAAATTTGCAGCGACACGCAAACAGAAAAAATAATAAAAACTAAAAAACAAAAAAAAATTTTTTTACACAAATGGGAGGAAAATCATCCAAAGAAGAGGTGATTGTTAATGCCTCAAACAATAATAATAATAACAATCTAGTTAGTTCAAACCTGTTATTTATAGATATTTTAATTATTATTTTAATTATATTCATAATCTACCTTTCTTTCAAAATTTTTAAATTTTATTTTAGAACTAACGTACAAAAAATTGTAAACAATGAAATGAAAAATATAACAATATAAAAAAAAAAAAAAAATTTGAACAAATAAGAATTTTATTGATTAAAAATATGTTGAACACTATAAAAATATTAAAAGAAATAGTAGCAAACTTTAATAAAACTCCAACAAGAAAATATTCTCAAAAATATTTAAACGAAAAAAGAGATGAAATATTAAAATTAGAAGAAGAATTTAATAGAAAATATGAAGATTCACCTAAGGAAACAAATCACCAGGCATTGAAAACAATTATAGATAATTTGTTGGTCAGATTGAAACAAATATTAGATGATAAAAGGAAACTATTAGATACAGAAAACATAGGCGAAGAATATATTGAAATTGATCAAAAATTAATCGAAGAAGAAATAAATAAACTAGAATTAAAAATGGCAAAATTCGACATTTTATCGAGTATAAAAATTATCCCAGAGTATGGAGGGGAAGCAGAAAAACTGACAAATTTTTTAAATTTAGTAGACTATGTTGACAGCTCCCTTAGTGATGAAAATGAGAAAAAGAAGCTCATAAAATTTGTTTTAGGAGCAAAAATAACTGACAAAGTTAGGAATAAGCTAAATACTGTTAAAGAACCCGAAACAATCAAAGAACTGAAAGAAATCTTTATTCAACTTTTTAAAAGTAAAAGAAATTCTCTTCAAATAATTTCACAACTCTCCACTATACAACAAAATTCAAGCACAACTACTACCTTTGCAACAAAAATAGAAACTCTGGTATCAGAGCTCACTTCACTGCAATTATTAGAGCTAGGAAATGAAAATAGGGAAACGATCTGCAAAATGAATGACCAATTAGGTTTAAATGCATTCAAAAATGGGCTGCAACAACCAACAAAGTCAACGGTCTTCTCGGCTAGACCGAAAACACTCAATGAAGCAATTCAATTAGCAGCAGAGTTAGACTCGTCTAATGAGTTTGCACAAGTTAATCATTTCAGAGTAAATAACTCCAGGGGTAACAATTATAGAAACAATAGCAACAGATTTAGTAGATCAGGTAATCAAAGCAACAATACTAGGTCCAACACAAGATATAATAGCAATAGAGATAATAATAACAGTTACAATAGTAGTAATAATATCAGCAATATGAGATATAATAACAATAGATATAACAATAATAGTAATAACAGATTCAATAATAATAGATATAATAATGCAAACAACAATGTACGAAACCCAAGAACAATAAACTATATTGAAGGTTCGGAAAACACACAAGGAGTCTCCGAAGCCCAGAGAGACTCAGACCTCAGTTTAGAAAACAACCAATAAAGGCAATCTTGAATCTTAACCTCCATTTTACAAATTATATAATAGCTCAATCTGACATAACAAGAAAAGATCAAAAGTTTTTAATTGATACAGGTGCTGATATCTCAATCCTGAAGAGAAGTAGCTTAAATTCAGAAAATAACATAAATATAACAGATAAAATAACGATTAAAGGAGTCACAGATTCGGAAGTATACTCTATAGGTTCAATACTAGGGCAATTAAGAATTGAGGGCGAGCAGATCGAGCAAAAGTTCCAAGTAGTAGATGACAGTTTCCCAATCAATACAAATGGTATTCTAGGAAGAGACTTTTTGATAAAAAACAATTGTAAAATAGATTATGAAAACTTTACCCTATCTATTTTATTCAAAAATGATGAATTCATTTTTCCAATATTCAGATACTAAAGCAAAACATTCCATTTTAGACATATGTAAGGAATTTGCGGATTGTTTCCATCTAAATGGAGATATATTGACAGTAAATAATTTCTACAAACAAAGAATTTCTATGACAGACAACAATCCTGTTTACATTAAAAATTATAGACTCCCCAATGGACAGATAGAAGAAATTAATCAACAAGTAGATAAACTTCTTGAAGATAACATAATTGAACCTTCAGTTAGCCCATTTAACTCACCTTTGCTCGTGGTACCGAAAAAAGACTCCCAGGGAGAAAAGAAATGGCGTTTAGTTGTGGATTTCCGTCAATTGAATAAAAAAATAATAGACGATAAATTTCCCTTGACAAGACTGGATGATGTACTAGATACACTAGGCAGAGCTAAATACTTTTCCACCTTAGATTTATCTAGCTCCTTCCATCAAATAGAATTGGATGAAGAATCTAGACCAAAAACAGCGTTTTCAACACCCCGTGGACATTTTCACTTCAATAGGTTACCGTTTGGACTAAAAATATCAACGAATAGCTTCCAACGTATACTATCTGTAGCCTTAGCAGGTCTTAGCACAGAGGCTTTCTTATATGTTGACGATATAATTATATTCGGCTGTAGCCTGAACCATCACAACAGTAACCTTATAAAGATTCTTCAAAGGCTCAGAAAATACAATCTCAAACTGAACCCCAAAAAATGCAATTGGCTGCAAACGCAGGTAACATATCTTGGACACTTAATAACAAATGAGGGAATAAAACCAGATCCACAAAAGTATGAAGCTATTACTGCATATCCAACACCAACAAATGCAGAGGAAGTCAAAAGATGTGTAGCGTTCTGCAACTATTATAGGAGATTCATAAAAGACTTTGCAACAGTAGCCAGACCACTAAACATGCTATCCAAAAAGGGAGTAGAATTCATTTGGAGCGAAGAATGTGAAAATGCCTTTATCAATTTGAAAAACAAACTTATAAATCCACCTATCCTTAAGTACCCAAATCATGAAGAGACCTTCATAATAACAACTGATGCTTCGAATGTTGCCTTAGGAGCAGTACTATCACAAGGTGAGATAGGTAAAGATCTCCCGATTTCATATGCCAGTAGAAGTTTAACCAAGCATGAGCTGAATAAACCAATAATCGAGAAGGAACTGCTTGGCATACATTGGGCAATAAACTACTTCAGACCATACGTATATGGAAGAAAATTCACTGTGGTAGCAGATCACAGATCACAGTAGTTAGTTAGTCTCTTTACACACAAAAATCCATCATCAAAATTAACAAGAATAAGATTAGATCTAGCAGATTACACCTTTAATATTATTTATAAACAGGGATCTATGAACACAAATGCTGATGCGTTATCACGTATCAAGCTTGATTCTGAAATATTAAAAGAAATGATCCCAACTTCAAATGTGAATATTATGACTAGATCAAAATCAGCTAAAATAGCAAATGAAAATATAAGAAACCAAAATGTTAAAAATATAGAGTTAAAAACGAATGATACAGCTATATACATTTGGGAATGTGCTTCTATAACAGAAGTTAAAAATAATAAAAAATTAAAATTCAAAAAAGTGCTACAAAAACATGAAGTACATCAGCGAAAATCCTCATATAAACTAAGGTTTAATTCAGGAGAAGCCTGTACAAAAATTCATGTAAACACTACAGATGTGGTAATAGAATACAGTGATAATCCGAATCTCGATTTAGGTCTGATCTTGGAGAAACTAATATTCAGAATGAATAAAGAAGATATTAACCAATTAGCAATTGCTAATAATGACGAAATATTTGAGCACATAAGTATATATGAATTTAAAAAATTGTATAATAAATTACAACAAAAAATTGAAAGGAAAGCACGATTAAAAATATTGATATATATTCCCCCAATAAGAGTTATTGATGATAAAGAGAAAGAAAAGATAATAGAGAATTTTCATAATACACCACATGCCGGTGGGCACTCAGGCATAAAACGAACGATAAATAAAATAAAACAAAGATATTGTTGGAAAAATTTAAACAAAATGGTAAAGAAATACGTTAATGAATGCATAATATGTGCACAGAGCAAACAAATCAGGAATACAAAAGAAAGATTGGTATTAACAGAGACACCAACAACAAGTTTTGAAGTAGTAACAGCAGACACGGTAGGTCCACTAAGACCTTCAAACGACTTTAGATATATACTCACTCTACAATGTGAATTAACAAAATACGTCGAAGCTATTCCTATTAAAAGCAAAGATGCAAATACTGTAGCAAAAGCATTGGTAGATAATTTCCTTCTTAGACACGGTAGTTTCAGAACATTAAGAACAGACATGGAGACAGAATTTATCAACGAAGTAATGAAAAACGTTTACACATTATTTGGGATAAATCACATAACATCAACACCCTATCATCACGAAACATTAGGATCTATAGAACGAAACCATAGAGTATTAAATGAATATCTAATTGCCTTTGCAAAAGAAAACAATTGGCATGAGTGGATTCCCTATTTTGTCTTTAGTTACAATACAACACCACACTCTACCATAGGTATATCACCCTTTGAATTGGTTTATGGAAAACTACCTAAACTACCAGAAAGCTTAGCTCATAACATAACAAGCCCTATATATAACATTGATGATTACAGTTTAGAATTAAAATTTAGATTAGGTCAAATGAGAATAATAGCTAAAAGATTATTAGATAAATGTAAAATAGAAAGAAAGGAATTAGTAGATAAGATGGCCAACCCATTAAAATTAAAAGTAGGAGATAAGGTATATTTAAAAGTAGGAAATAAGAAAAAATTAGAAAATCCATATAAAGGACCATACGAAGTAATAGAATTAAATGGTGTAAATAGTAAAATTAAGATTAAAAATGAAACCAAAGAGGTACATAATAATAGATTAAAAAAATAAACAAAAAAAATTTTTAAATCAAAAATTTTTTTTTCTCTAAGAGAGTGAGGATGTAGTGCGCATACACTACACTATATTTTATTGCAGTTCATTGCCATAGATTTAAATTTCACGTTTCTATAGCCAACCCATTTCTTATAATATGCACTTGCATTTCATTCACCCCAGAAAATTATTTAATAAAATTTTCAATGCCACTTGAGACTCAGATTACTTTTACGATGGTCAAGTGTATCTACCTATTCATGAAGGTTCAACGCAGTGCATGCTGTGTAGTAAATATGCCTGAATGAATTTGGATACATTTGTGCATTATGAAAGGGGCATGCATATTGGTTATGATTTTGATGACATAGCAAGTATGCTGCCCAATTCTGTCATTTGTTTCCCATCAAATTAGAATGCAGTATAATGTATATATGTTTTAGTAATTATATGTATAGCTTTAAGTTCTTAGTGTGTAAGTAAATTATTTTTGTATAAATAGCCTAAGTTTGATTAAATAAAAATCACTTTCAATTTGAGAGTCAAATGAAGACATTCGGCTGATTAGCCTTCTTTCATTGCTTAAACAGATCGGCTCTTTAGCCATCATCTATAATCGGCTTGAGGAAGCCCATATCCTCCATAGATTTTGTAGGCGAGGTAGGGCATCCTTTACAGTGTTTACTCCTTGCCTGGCGGAGATTGGCGATGCTGATCGGCGGTAGCTGCAAATTGTGATTTACCTGAAATTTAAAACAAAAAAGAATAATAATTATAATTCGTTTACGCTTACTAACTAATCCGATATTTTTTTTTTATTGTTTACTTACCCCGTCGTCCATGTTGTTCAGCCTAATCCCTCATTGAAACAAAATACAAATGACTGTAAGAAAAAAGAGACAGTGGAAAGTCATCCTGGAAAGCGAACTGGAATAGGGAGTTCTAAAAGGTTAAGGGTGATGTGCAATAGTCGTGGTTGTGACGATTAGGTTAGAGTGTTTGTTTTGTGGTTTCCTTAAGATTTGAGAATGTGAAATGGTAATGTGAGTTGCAAGTGATTTAAGGATGTGAATGTTTACAATTGAGAGATGTTTGTTTTTATGTTATACTGTTTAGTTTATTAGTGTTTTCATGGTTTTTTTTGTTTGCGTTTTACTTGGATGTACATTATTTTAGAAAAATATAGTGACAGTAAAAGATGGGTGACAACAGAACAAAATGACAATATAAACAGTGAGATTATTTATTTAAACCAACAATAACAAAGGTGACGAACGCGTATAAATAGGTATTTTGACAACAGGACGGAAAAGAATTACACAAACTTTATTTGTTTCGGACTGGACGACACCGACCGAGGTGAAATTGAACGCGCAAACAGCGCGCGGCGCAATGTGTTTAGCCAGCGAACCGGCTAAAACTATTGTCGGCGGCGGCTTAAGAATTATCGAACTAAGAAAAAAGAAAGATCGACGAATAAGAAAGAAGGTCTGTGGAAGTTTTTTGTTCTGCTTAGAGGGCATTTGAAGAACAATAGTCGTGTGGTAAAGAAGTGGATTAAAGTTGTTTAGAGGAACAAAGAATCTCTAAAGTGTCGCAAAACAGTTGTTTCCAAGGAATTTGAAATTAAGTCCTGTTAACTTATAAACGCTATTCAGGAAATAGAAAGGGGTGGAGATTCCGTCAAAGACGACGCGCGAGCAGCCAAAGATAGCCGTAAGACTAAGGCAGGGTGTTCCTGAAAGTGAGCGAGCATATAGCCCGTGAGTCTCCGGGTGCCAAGTAAGGTGCCGGCGGCAGGCCGCAGATCGACACCCCTTTCCGGTTTTTTTTTTTCTTTGTTGTATTTTATTCATATAGTTTTTGTGGTCCAAAAGCAAATTTTTTGAGAAACCAAATCTTTACGAAGACCGAGCCGATTTTGGCCGAAGATTTTCAATTCGCACGAAGTGTCGTACGTCAAAACCGAAGCCATTCAAGATTAAGATTCTTCAAGCAAAAGTTCCTGAACTCAAGCAAGAAGCTCTAAATCCTCTTCAAAAGCGCATGCGTACCTCAGTCAAGAGCGCGGGGTTGAGCGAAGCGACGCGCAAGAGTGTCCGAAGCATCTATATATATATATACATATTTTTTTTCTTTGTGTTAAAAGTTCATTCGTCAAGCGAAATATAAGAGTCCATTTTTATAAATTTTACTCATATAATATTTAAAGTTACTGTCTAAATTTTTAAAAATTTTTTTGCGTGCCACGAAAGAGTGTGGAAAATATTTATACCGGCAATTGGATAAGAATCCGTGGAGGGAATTCTCTCCAATCTCGTTCGTGGGAAGCAAGATTTTGCCCCTAGATACGAACCACATATAGAGCTCTATCTGTAGGTAGGATACGAAGGGTGTTCGCCTTGTTCTTTTCTTTGGTGTGAAATAATCCACCGAACAAGTAATTGCGAGACCTTTGGGGAGGGTTTTGTCTGCCAAGGAAAACCGGTAGATTTTCCAGATTTTTTTTGGCGTTTTGATAATTATTTTTTGATATTTTTTTGATTATTGTTAATAACTTTTTTTTTATATTATAATTTCTTAATTTTTCGAGTCTTTTTAGTATGTTCAATTAATTACTTTCTTGTTTATTAAATATGTCTTTTAAAATGTTGAATCAAATTTCACCTTCGCTTTTCATATATCAATAAATGATTATTTTTTATGATTTTTATGTCGAACAAAGTCGAATTTTTGTCATTGATTTTTGGGTTGAGCGATAGCTCAATGGATTGTTGAAAGGTTACTCTAGGGGGGATTAAAGGTAAGCTAGGGGAAGTGGCGATAATGACTTTTTCAGGTTTGAAGATCACCATTTAGAGGATTTTCAGCAAAGGGGAATCCGGACTTCCAACGGCCTGCCGGATTCCACGGAGGGGTGGGAATAATAGGCCAAGCTGCGCCGTCACCTGCAGCCCTCAAGTGTGGTGGGTCTTCAGTGGTGGTATCGCATTTTAGGTTTTCGATCTCTCCAGGCATGATTTATGTATTTTTGAAATAGGAGGAGGTCCGTTCGCGAGGGCAAGATCCCCCCCATTCCGGCGAGCTCAGCCGAGCACAGCAAGCATGCCGCGACCCTCGCAGCGGACGGCTGCGCATTCTCTCCCTTCTTCTTAGGTCTTCTTTCTTTATCTATCCTTTCTTTCTCTTTTTCCATTTTATTTCCAATCCGTCATCTTTTCCGGATCCTTATCCATTTCTCCTTTCCTCCCTCTGTCCTATTTATTGTTTTTGACATCTGTCAAATCTTTCCTTCCAGCCTAAGAAGAACTGTCACTGCACTGACATCTGGAGTGACAGCGAGGAGTGCCAGCACGGCGGCCGGTCCTTAGCCGGTCGTGTGAACATCGTTATTTCGTATTTTCTTTTTCCTTTTCTTCTGTTCTTCTCTCTATCCTCTATTACTTTCCTTTTCTTTCTATCTTCTCTATTTCAAATGGCGCCCAACGTCTGTGGCCGAAGTTAAGCCATGGGCAAGTAACATTGCAAATGGCGAACTTTCGGTTGTGCCCTAGTTTTTCCTAATGTCCCGACTTTTTTTCGTTAAATATGTCAAGTCGAGGCGTAAGTCTTAATAACGATAGCTCTTGAGAAGGCGTTTTAATTGCGACGACTCGGTTTGGCATACGAGACAAGAACGGTCGGAACATCTAAGTGTCTAGTCAGTTGTGTTCCTTCGATGTTAGGTTGTCATGTCTTCATAGGTATAGTCTTTACATAACCTTTGAATTGCGGATAACAGGTCGGAGTCTAAAGAAATCGCAACTGACTTCTCTAGTTTGAGTCGTCCTTGTCGTTGAGATCGAGGCATAGCGTAAGTCTTTGTCAAGATAGCTCTTAAGAAAGCTTGTCAAATTGCGACGCGATGTTTCGACTCCGACGGCAGGGACGAGTTGAAATTGTCTACGTGTCGTTTTAATGTTTTTTTTTTAAATCCACCACACTTTGAGTAAACGATTTTTTTTTCCTTTGGAGAGTCATCATCAAACGAAATGAAAGTCATAAAATTTCGTCAACACAAATTCAGAGTAAGCCACTTCCCTGGCTACCCCAACCACCCCCGAATCACAAATACAATTACAAACAAACATACACATAGCTAATATTAATTCGAGATCGATTACAATTCATACATTATTTTTGAAGAGGTTTCAGAGAAATTTTCTTGATTACATTTTTGTTTACATTGTTGTTGTTATTTTTGTTGCGAGAAGTTTTCTTGAAATTGATTAAGTTTTTTTTGTGGAGATTGAGGTTTTGCCATCTATTTGTTTATGATTTTATTTCGAGTCTAGCGTAATTTTATTTTCGTTATTTTCTTATTTAGTTAGTTTTGTATTTTTTTTGTCAAATTGGTGATTGGTAGTAAATAAGTTTAGGTCTTAAGTCAAAAAAAAAACCACAAAAATCCAAAACAAAAAAAAATTTCAAAAGAATATATATAAAAAAAAAAAGCAAACAAAAAAAAAAATAAAATTTATTAATTGATTTTAACAATTAGGTTTAGGTCTTATAGTTTTATTTTTTTTTTGTATTCTTGGTTGTTAGTCAGTTTTTACATCAACAATTTTATAGTATTTTTGAGTCTAGGTTTGATAATTTAATTTTTTCTCGTAAGGAACCGTATATTATTTTAGATACAATTTTCATATTGGCTTCATAGAAGTTCAATTCTTTTTGCAAATTCATGAATTTTTGTTTTTTATTTATTTTTTTTATTAATTTTGTTCAATTATTTATTTATTTATTTTATTAATTTATTCATTTCATTTATCAAGTTCTAGTGTAGTTTCATCTTTCGTATTATTTTTATTTATTCTTGTAATTTTTTTTCTTATTAGTTTTTTTTTTAATTTTTTTTTTTATTATTAATTTATTCATTTCATTTATGAAGTTGTAGTGCAGTTTCATCTTTCGTATTTTTATTTATTCTTGTAATTTTTTTTCTTATTAGTTCTTTTTGTTATTTATTTATTTATTGGCTATTTATTTATTTATTAATTTTGTTTAATTATTTATTGATTTACTTTATTAATTTATTCATTTCATTTATGAAGTTTTAGTGTAGTTTTTTTCTTCGTATTTTTATTTATTCTTGTTTTTTTTCTTACTATTTTTTTTTGTTAACGATTTATTTATTTATTTAATCATTTTTTCTTTCAGTTATTTATTACTTCAAATTTTTTTTAGTTATTATTATTTATTTAACCATTCATTTATTTATTCCATAATTATCTTTTTTATTTTCATTTCTTATATGTTAGTTATTCTTATAGCAAATTACAATTTAGGATTTATTTTATGTATTTTTTTTCAAATTTGTTCAGTTATATATTTTTTTTTGTGAGTTATTTAATATTGTAGTAGATTCCATTTGATCCTAGTTCGCAATAGGTCATTGGGTTTGAGAGAGTAAAAAGTATAGATACAAATCCGTATAACTTGCTAGGATTTCTTGTAGAGTCACCCTAGCGTAGTGTTTTTTTTTAGTAGGTTATGAGTGATAACCCTGTGGTCAAGAAACCGAGAAAACCACGCAAAACACAAGTTTTCCATAGACCCGTCACCCGCCGACAACTGAAACTAGTGGGAATCGACGACGCCATGCCCATGAGTCGCACTCCACCACCCGGATTGATTGATCAAAATAGTCAAGATCCACCATCTATTGATAAGGGACCGAGCGATCCAACCAATCAAAATCCGGAACTGATGGACAAGCCAGGTAGTTCGAAAGGTCAGGTCGTGGGTGATATGATGAAACTAAATCCACCTGTCCAAGGGACATCATGTGGGACCAGCGGGTCCGATGAAACCGACAATACAGTTACCACTCCCGCATATAGCAATCTGACTTCAGCAGAAGAGGGAAACCGAAGGTCAGACCAAACGAGGGGGGTTGAAATTCCAGCGGAAAGGGTGAACAATGCCAGCTTGATAGACTTCGAGCCAGTGTATCCGACCCAAGATGCTGCCTTGACTGGGCAAACATCTAGAAACTGTGAAGATCGAGAGGGTGAAATAACTGCAAGTAGCGTATCAGCTGAACTTAAAACGCTAATTAATCTAGCTGTCGTGAACGCGTACGAGTCTTACACCAGCTCGATAAGCGGAAACGTCTCAGAGGCCGTCAGAAGTGAAGTAGAGCGAGGATTCTTAGATTTCATGAAGGAAATCAACTACGCCACACGACCAACTCCACCACTCTCAGAAAGAGTCCGGCCGACAAAGGAACCTCAACCGTCGACGTCCAGAGCTGCACTTGAAAGTATGCAAGCTCCGCCGATTCAACTTCCGGCGAGGAACTTGCCACCACCAATGTCTAATAATTCACAAAGAGTGACTCCGGAGTTTCTACACGCGCAGGCAAGTCAATATTCTGATAGACTTCCACCACAGCCGGATCATTCTAGGCGAATGATCCAAGAGAGGCTATATGTTGAGCGAACCCATCCCTATGGTCAGGAGCCTGATGGACACAGGATGCCATATCCACCAGATGGATACTATCAGGGAGAAGATCGCCACCCTGAACCCCAATTTAGGTCACCACCCAACTATCCGCAAAGACCGGGGAGACAACCGATTCGCATCGATAAGTGGGGGATAGTCTTTGAAGGAAAGCCGGATCGACTGACCGTCGAAGACTTCATTTTTCGCGTAGAACTACTCCAACGTCAGCACGGGTGTACGTGGGCAGAAATCCTAAGGAACTTCCACCTGCTACTAGCGGGGACCGCGTACGAATGGTACTGGCAGTACCAGCGAACCAGTTATCGTCCGGACTGGACTGGACTCAGAGACGCGCTAATGCGTCAATTCAGAAACACCAAGTCCGACCTAGAGATCATGAGAGATATAATGGATAGACGCCAAGGAGCTTGGGAGTCTATTGACACATACTTTGCTTCCATATATAAAATGAAAAGTCAACTGGGAATTCAGATCTCCGAGGATGAGTTAGTCCGAATCCTGAAAAGGAATCTCAACGAGCGGATCGGGAGATTGGTATACCCACAAGCGCTTTTCAACTTAGAACAGCTGAGGCGAGCGTGCAAGGATGCTGAATATGCCTTCCCATCGCGTGGGGCAGAGCGTGAGCGAGACGTCGCTAGACCAGTAAGGCAACCAAACCGGTTTGTAGCAAACGAGCTGGCTTACGAAGATCCCGATTATGAGGAAGAACATATAGACGCTTTCCAGCAAACGAATGTTCGACCTCGAACCAACAAAATCAGCAGCGAACCAAAAACATTAAAGTGTTGGAATTGCCACACAGTTGGTCATTCTTATGTAGATTGTCCTTCTCCGTCCAATAGGATATATTGTTTCGGATGCGGAAAAGAAGGCGTCATTAAACCGAATTGTCCGCAATGTCGAACGGAAAACGTGAGGGCGAACGCGAGGAGCCTGGGGGAGTCGCGTTCGACACAGACACCCCACGAACCACCTCGAACATTGTAACTGAACAACCACAATTGAACGTAAACGACCAACCCATCACAATATTAAAAAGGGACAAAATAAAAGATAATATAAGTAACAAGACGATAGACATTAATAGAAACTGTTTCCACATAAAGCCCTTACACATACGCTTAAAACAATATAAGGAAACAAGGGAAAGAATATTTAACCCAAAGATAAGTGACATATCCAAACGAATAGACAAGACACGAGAGAGGTATCGTCTGAGAAAGACAGTTAGGAATAGTATATCAGCGACGACAGTTTTCACTAATTCTGATCCTCGGCCTTATGCCAGAATTCAAATAGGCACGAAGGTACTGTACGGTTTACTTGACAGTGGCGCGAGTATCAGCATTCTTGGAAAAAACTGTTTGGAATTTGTCGAAGAAGTAGGTTTAAGTGTAATTAAGCATAAGTCTGGAGTCAAAACGGCAGACGGGAAAAGCCAAGAAATAGTTGGAAAAGTTAAGAGTAGGTTAGGATATAACGGGATAGAAGACGAAATTATGTTTTATTTAGTTCCAGGCCTCGACCAAGAATGTTATCTTGGGGTTGACTTCTGGAGAGCTTTTCGTGTCGCTCCAAATATAATTAGTTCTATTACAGAACCGGAAGTCATACCACACCCCAATGCCCATGTTTTGTCGCCTGAACAACAATCCCGATTAGAAGCAGTCAAGATGAAGTTCCTGGACTACGAGCGCCACGGACTTGGGAAAACGTCCTTAATGAGTCATGTTATTGACACCGGCGACGCGATTCCCGTAAAGCAACGCCATTACCCGGTATCTCCAGCGGTACAAGCCTTGCTCTATAAAGAACTTGATAGGATGCTGGAGATAGGAGTAATCGAGGAAAGCGAAAGCCCCTGGTGTTCACCCGTAGTTTTAATTAAAAAAGTAGGAGAAAATGGTGATATAAAATATCGATTTTGCCTCGATTCGCGTAGGGTTAACGCAGTAACGAAGAAAGACGCGAATCCGCTTCCTCACATTGATGGTCTACTTAGTCGCTTGCCAGATACCTATTTCATTAGCAGCGTTGACCTTAAAGAAGCGTTCTGGCAGATACCGCTGGAGAAAACCAGTAGAGAGAAGACGGCGTTTGCGGTGCCAGGGCGACCCTTGTACCAGTTTACCGTCATGCCCTTTGGGTTGTGTAACGCGGCCCAAAGGTTGTGTCGGTTAATGGACAAGGTGATCCCTGCTCGTTTACGGGATCGCGTCTTCGTATATTTAGACGATTTATTGATTATAGCCCCGGATTTTGAAAGTGATGTTAGTTTGTTGGAGGAAGTAGCTACCTGTCTTAGACAGGCGAACCTCACCATCAACGTTAAAAAGTCCCGTTTTTGTTTCAAGGAACTGAAGTATTTGGGTTTTATCGTTGGTGGTGGGAAATTAAAGACAGATCCTGAGAAAGTCGAAGCAGTAGCCAACTTTCCGATCCCGAAAAATCCCAGACAGGTTAGGAGATTTTTAGGTCTTGCCGGCTGGTATAGGCGGTTTGTGAAAGACTTTTCCACTTTAACAGCCCCATTAACGGACACATTAAAAAAGTCAAAGACGAAGTTTGAAATGACTGAAGAAGCTCGAAAAGCTTTCGAGGAGCTTAAGAAAACGTTAACTTCAGCACCCGTACTATCACATCCCGATTTCAAGAAACCATTTTACATCCAGTGTGATGCGTCGGATTCTGGAATAGGCGCAGTTCTGTTTCAGAAAACGGAAGACAAAGGTGAACAACCGATATCGTTCTTCTCGCAGAAGCTAAACGCTTGTCAGAAAAACTACAGTGTGACCGAGAAGGAATGTATGGCAGCAGTGATGGCGGTGAAGCGATTCAGGCCCTATGTTGAAGGCATGAACTTCACCATCATAACTGATCACTCTAGCCTGAAATGGCTTATGACCATGAAGGATCTGAGTGGTCGGCTAGCGAGGTGGAGTCTAGAGCTCCAAGCATATGCCTTCAGCATAGAGCACCGGAAAGGTTCACTGAACGTCGTGCCAGACACGCTTTCTCGGGCACACTTAGATGCAGTTTCTTTAGAACAGGCAGCTCCTTTGATCGACCTGGACTCTGATGAGTTCAAGTCCGAAGAATACGTCGAACTCTTGAAGTCGATTCGTCTCCATCAAGAAGAGTTACCCGATTTAAAAATCATAGATGATTTCATTTATAAAAAAAGTTTCCAGAACATCGACGGCGAAGTCCTAAATGAACACCAATGGAGTTTGTGGGTACCTTCGAACCTCACTCATGAAATAATCAAGAAAGTTCATGATCCACCACAATCTTCACATGGCGGCATAGCAAAAACCTTGCATAGGATACGACAATTTTTCTATTGGCCAAACATGACCATTCAAGACCGAAATTATATTGCTAATTGTGTTATATGTAAACAGTCAAAAGCGTCCAATGTAGTTTCTCGTCCACCAATAACAAGCAGTTACTCTACGGATAGACCATTTCAAAAACTGTACATTGATTTCATTGGTCCGTATCCGCGTTCCAAAAGAGGAAACGCGTATGTATTTGTTGTCCTTGACCACCTGTCCAAATTTGTATTTTTGAAACCTTTGCGTGCTGCAAATGCTACCAGTGTTGTTCGTTTCTTGCGTGATGAAGTGTTCAATACGTTTGGAGTGCCCCAGTTAATACACTCGGACAATGGTAAGCAATTCCTTTCGAAAGAGTTTCAAATTTTTTGTCAACGTACGGAGTAAGGCACTTCAAGACTGCCAACTACGCCCCGCAGTCCAATGCCTCGGAGCGAGTTAACCGAACGTTGCTTGCTGCTATTCGTTCCTATCTCCAGACCGACCAGCGCGATTGGGATAGTCACTTAAGTGAGATAGCAGCGGCCTTAAGAAGCTCGGTGCATTCAACAACTGGCACTTCACCATATTATGCCCTGTTCGGGATGAATATGATGCTGCATGGGACCAGTTACGAAATCGCGAACAAGTTAAACAACTTAGCTGAGGGTGAAATAGCCATACTTCCCAGGCTAGCCAAATTACAAGTAATTCGCAGCAAATTGAAAGAAAATATTCTTCAAAGTAACGCAAGAACCGCAAAAGTATACAACCTTCGTTCAAGAAACGTAAAATATAGTCCTGGACAAGAAGTCTTTAAACGTAATTTTGTCCTTAGTGATTCGTCTAAATTAATGTCAGCCAAGTTATGTCCGAAATTTGTTAAGTGTCGAGTAGTTAAAACCGTAGGTAAAAACCTTTATGAGCTTGAGAATCTAGTTGGTAAAAGCATAGGTATCTTTCACGCAAAAGATATCAAGCAATGAAAACGTTTTCTTGTTGAACGTTTTCATTAACTTCAACTTGTCTCTAGTCAGAACATGTGTCTAGTCAGATCATGTCTCTACTCAGAAAAGATTTAAAAACAATACTAACTCTAGACAGACCTTAAGCTTGGTGCGAAATCACCAGACATCAATGAATTATAATTATAAGTGATAACACTGTGATAACGAACAAGCCTGTTCAGACGAAAGTCCATAAGTGCCTGCACACATTTGACCAAAATGTTCACCACTGTACCTGATTAGCTTTAAGTCTTACTTTAAGTTAGAATTAAGTGCTAATCTGTGATACGAGAGGATATATATTTTTTGTTTATGAAGACTGACTAGAATTATAGTATTAAGGCCACTGTGATATGAAAACGCGAAGACATATAGACTGATTGGAATATAAAGAACACCCTGTGATGAACAATTTTTTTTTAAAGTGACTGACTAGATTTTAAGAAGCGCGACCGTGATAGTTTTATAGTTTTTTTTGTATATTGTCCTTTTAGAATTTAAGACCGAGCTGCGATATGAAAATGTGTTTCCTACCGACTGACAAAATACTTGATATAATTGTGCAATACATCAACATGATGATTTTCTTTTTGTATACAAGACTGATTAGACTAAGTAAATGTTGAACTGTGATATAAAAAGTTCATTGAAAGACTGAATAGTATAGTAAGATGGACGGTGTTAACGAAAAAACGACATTATCAGAAGACTTAAGATTCGAATTAAAATTCCAGATAAGTCCCGAAATGCTGATCGACCGTCGACCCACGTTCACGTTTATGACCCGGTTGCTTACTAGGCAGGATTAACTCCGATAGAGAAATCCCCTAATAAATCGTTTCACAAATCTCTCAAGCGTTAACGCGCGACAAATAGATTTTAACTATGATTATGGCCAAGGCCATTTACACCTTGACCAGAGCCAAACTTCTGTGATTGTTTTTTTTAGTATTTGTTGTCGTTAGTTTAAGGCCAGATATATTTATACATACAAATTTATTCTTCGAGTTCGTCTCATTTTATTGTTGTTTTTTTTTCGCTTAATCTAAATTTGACACTATTGTTTTTATAATTTAAAAATGAAAGCAAGGTTCAATTACTGTTTGAGGACCCCCAATAACGTTGTAAATTATTTTACATAACATAGCGTAAACTGAAAATATACGTATAAAGAAATAGAACTTATAGAAAAATAACTTAACTAAGTCTAACCAACATATTGCCCGGCTTGAGACGTGGGTTCTTCCCCACTGAAAGAGGCAGCCGTCACCGTCTCTGTTTCATGTGAAACCCTCGAACAGCGCCGGAGTTTTGTTAAGGCTGCTGGTGCGGTTGGAGGAACCGTCGGCATACTGCGGCGTCTTCAGCGCGGAAGAAAGATCTAAAATGAAAAGGAAACAAGTGAATTATTTATTTAAATGAAAAATAAAAGTAAGTAATCGTTTACTTACGATATTTATACTCGTTGCCCGACTGGGACGTGGGTTCTTCCCCACTGAAAAATCCTGAGCGGCAGCCGTCACCGTCTCTGTTTCGTGTGAAGCCCTCAAGCAGCGCCGGAGTTTTGTTGCGACTGCCTAGAGCGGCGATGGTGCGACTGGGGGAACCGTCGGCAAACAGAGGCGTCTTCAGCGCGAAGAAAAGATCTAAAATGAAATGTGTACTTACGATATTTCGGCTTCCCGCCGAACCAAGAACGTCCTAAGCGTCGCACACCGACGGCAAACTGAGGCGTCTTCAGCGCTGAGGGAAGATCTAAAATGAAAATAAAAGAAATTAATTAATTAAATGAAGAAAAAAAGTAAGTAATCCTGTGTTTACTTACGATAGTGTTTACTCCTTGCCTGGCGGAGATTGGCGATGCTGATCGGCGGTAGCTGCAAATTGTGATTTACCTGAAATTTAAAACAAAAAAGAATAATAATTATAATTCGTTTACGCTTACTAACTAATCCGATATTTTTTTTTTATTGTTTACTTACCCCGTCGTCCATGTTGTTCAGCCTAATCCCTCATTGAAACAAAATACAAATGACTGTAAGAAAAAAGAGACAGTGGAAAGTCATCCTGGAAAGCGAACTGGAATAGGGAGTTCTAAAAGGTTAAGGGTGATGTGCAATAGTCGTGGTTGTGACGATTAGGTTAGAGTGTTTGTTTTGTGGTTTCCTTAAGATTTGAGAATGTGAAATGGTAATGTGAGTTGCAAGTGATTTAAGGATGTGAATGTTTACAATTGAGAGATGTTTGTTTTTATGTTCTACTGTTTAGTTTATTAGTGTTTTCATGGTTTTTTTTGTTTGCGTTTTACTTGGATGTACATTATTTTAGAAAAATATAGTGACAGTAAAAGATGGGTGACAACAGAACAAAATGACAATATAAACAGTGAGATTATTTATTTAAACCAACAATAACAAAGGTGACGAACGCGTATAAATAGGTATTTTGACAACAGGACGGAAAAGAATTACACAAACTTTATTTGTTTCGGACTGGACGACACCGACCGAGGTGAAATTGAACGCGCAAACAGCGCGCGGCGCAATGTGTTTAGCCAGCGAACCGGCTAAAACTATTGTCGGCGGCGGCTTAAGAATTATCGAACTAAGAAAAAAGAAAGATCGACGAATAAGAAAGAAGGTCTGTGGAAGTTTTTTGTTCTGCTTAGAGGGCATTTGAAGAACAATAGTCGTGTGGTAAAGAAGTGGATTAAAGTTGTTTAGAGGAACAAAGAATCTCTAAAGTGTCGCAAAACAGTTGTTTCCAAGGAATTTGAAATTAAGTCCTGTTAACTTATAAACGCTATTCAGGAAATAGAAAGGGGTGGAGATTCCGTTAAAAAATGACGACGCGCGAGCAGCCAAAGATAGCCGTAAGACTAAGGCAGGGTGTTCCTGAAAGTGAGCGAGCATATAGCCCGTGAGTCTCCGGGTGCCAAGTAAGGTGCCGGCGGCAGGCCGCAGATCGACACCCCTTTCCGGTTTTTTTTTTTCTTTGTTGTATTTTATTCATATAGTTTTTGTGGTCCAAAAGCAAATTTTTTGAGAAACCAAATCTTTACGAAGACCGAGCCGATTTTGGCCGAAGATTTTCAATTCGCACGAAGTGTCGTACGTCAAAACCGAAGCCATTCAAGATTAAGATTCTTCAAGCAAAAGTTCCTGAACTCAAGCAAGAAGCTCTAAATCCTCTTCAAAAGCGCATGCGTACCTCAGTCAAGAGCGCGGGGTTGAGCGAAGCGACGCGCAAGAGTGTCCGAAGCATCTATATATATATATACATATTTTTTTTCTTTGTGTTAAAAGTTCATTCGTCAAGCGAAATATAAGAGTCCATTTTTATAAATTTTACTCATATAATATTTAAAGTTACTGTCTAAATTTTTAAAAATTTTTTTGCGTGCCACGAAAGAGTGTGGAAAATATTTATACCGGCAATTGGATAAGAATCCGTGGAGGGAATTCTCTCCAATCTCGTTCGTGGGAAGCAAGATTTTGCCCCTAGATACGAACCACATATAGAGCTCTATCTGTAGGTAGGATACGAAGGGTGTTCGCCTTGTTCTTTTCTTTGGTGTGAAATAATCCACCGAACAAGTAATTGCGAGACCTTTGGGGAGGGTTTTGTCTGCCAAGGAAAACCGGTAGATTTTCCAGATTTTTTTTGGCGTTTTGATAATTATTTTTTGATATTTTTTTGATTATTGTTAATAACTTTTTTTTATATTATAATTTCTTAATTTTTCGAGTCTTTTTAGTATGTTCAATTAATTACTTTCTTGTTTATTAAATATGTCTTTTAAAATGTTGAATCAAATTTCACCTTCGCTTTTCATATATCAATAAATGATTAATTTTTATGATTTTTATGTCGAACAAAGTCGAATTTTTGTCATTGATTTTTGGGTTGAGCGATAGCTCAATGGATTGTTGAAAGGTTACTCTAGGGGGTGATTAAAGGTAAGCTAGGGGAAGTGGCGATAATGACTTTTTCAGGTTTGAAGATCACCATTTAGAGGATTTTCAGCAAAGGGGAATCCGGACTTCCAACGGCCTGCCGGATTCCACGGAGGGGTGGGAATAATAGGCCAAGCTGCGCCGTCACCTGCAGCCCTCAAGTGTGGTGGGTCTTCAGTGGTGGTATCGCATTTTAGGTTTTCGATCTCTCCAGGCATGATTTATGTATTTTTGAAATAGGAGGAGGTCCGTTCGCGAGGGCAAGATCCCCCCCATTCCGGCGAGCTTAGCCGAGCACAGCAAGCATGCCGCGACCCTCGCAGCGGACGGCTGCGCATTCTCTCCCTTCTTCTTAGGTCTTCTTTCTTTATCTATCCTTTCTTTCTCTTTTTCCATTTTATTTCCAATCCGTCTCTTTTCCGGATCCTTATCCATTTCTCCTTTCCTCCCTCTGTCCTATTTATTGTTTTTGACATCTGTCAAATCTTTCCTTCCAGCCTAAGAAGAACTGTCACTGCACTGACATCTGGAGTGACAGCGAGGAGTACCAGCACGGCGGCCGGTCCTTAGCCGGTCGTGTGAACATCGTTATTTCGTATTTTCTTTTTCCTTTTCTTCTGTTCCTCTATCCACTATTTCTATCTTCTCTTTCTATCTTTTCTATTTCATGGTTTCATTGAGTGCAACAGCACATGAGGTTCGGTTGTGTAAGTACAAATCGAAACAATCATATCGTGATTAACTTGCTTAATCTTCACCTGCAGGGACACTGCTGACCGAGTCATCGGCTACTGCGGCCACTTAGGCCGACGCAGACCACGTAGATGATGAAATGAATGTCGACACTGAAGCAACCTGCTGGGAGAACACCTCCTAAATGACGGGAATCAAAAATCATTGGTAAGTATTTTGAGTACTGAAAATCTAATCATTTTCCTATGTACTATTTTAGAATTTTCTTATAGACAGAAAAAATAGAAGCCGAATTCCTAAATACACAATGCTTGTTGAATCACCAAAAGAACTAACTGGAATCACATAGAAGACCATCGACACGGGAACTGTCCAAATGATGTTTTAAGAATTTCCCACAACCTTCACCTGCCGAAAATTTCCAAAAATAATACAACCGGAAATTGTGCATTTATGACATGGTCCGATTGGGATTTTGGAATTTGCCTCGCAAAAGAATGTCACAAACGACTTGCCACAATTTTTTAATCAACGGATCGAATTACCAGCGGGAGTTTTATAATTATAAACCAATCAACTTGCTACAATTTAATTGTGCGTCCATTAACCAGAAGGCTTATAATGGCAAGACTACTTCAAAGTATCTAAGCTTCACATAAACCACAAACTTTGAAAGTACTACCTAATTGATGTGTTTTTTTTCAGCAACGAAACGAAGCGGTATTGCAACAAATCCTGAAGTGAAGATGATTATAGTCGACGACATGTTTTAAATCTCATCCGTTAATAATCAAGGTTCGCGGCGCAGCTAGTTTTTATATAAATTTGTATTTTTTTTTTTAAATTGTATGTAATTTAGTATAATTTTGTTTTAAATTCAACGCTAATAATGTATTTTCACTTAAAAAACAATAACTGGATGTTAAAATGTAACTTCTTAGTTTTTGAGTAAATAAAAAACATATTAAATGTACTTTTTTCAAAGAAAAATACTTCTTTCTAGTTTTCCCAAATTTGATCTGCTCAGGTCAATTATTCAGCCCTATTGTGAGCAAAAACACTCCATTACCAAGACCGGAATCTAAGACTGACATTTCGGTTTGCCTACAAGCTAGAAAGCACTAAATGTGAGAAAGTGTGCGTGAAATGATGCAAAAAACCAAACACATTCTCACATTTAGTGTTTCGGCCCATCAAAACGCTTCATTATAGTAATCAGCCCCATCTAAATGCTTCATTTTGAATGTTTCATGGCCTCGTTCAAAAACTAAACAATCCTAACCAACAGAATCTGAAGTGCTGACATGGTCTTAAGTTGGAAGATTTGTAAAGCTTTTTAATTTCCATCCAAATAAATGTTGTAAATGTATATTAAATAAAATAAAATTGACCAAATACATATTATTTAATGATTTATTAGTTTATTGTTATTTATTTTGTTTACTTAAATAATTTGCGAACGCAACATGCGCTGCAACCGGTTAAGTATAGTTATTGCAAATGGACAAAAGTGTAACTCAATACTTTGTAAAACAACAAAACAGACAATTTTTCAGGTGTAGTTTGTTTGGAGCATTTTCTTGGCGACGTTAGAAGTTCAGGTGGAAACATTAGGCGGATGCCTCCGTATTTTTTTGTACAGACAATGCTACGAGAAGCATACTTGTGAAGTTCCATTGCCAACTTTAGCTAGTTCAGATTCCTCAATTAGATTAGTATTTTCATCATTTAAGCAATTCGATAATTGCAAGACCAAATTTTAGTTTTGTTTGTTGCAGACATATTCCTGAAAATTTCTTTTTAAGGGACTATGTTAGAGTTGGAGTTTTGTTTGTAGTTAGATTTTGGAATAAAAATTTGAGGGAACCATGTTTTAAAAATAAGTTGCTTTGTGTAAAGCATCTTTAAGGAATAGAAAAAGGCAATATGTTTACACACAATACTAACTAAATGAGTGCAATAAATAGATTTAAGTAACTTTTTTTTATTCCAGTATGGGGAAACCGAACACCCAAAAGAAAAAAACCGGTATACGCGCCAAAATCCATACTTCTTGACTAAATAATGTTATCTTTTATGTTTACGCATAAAATTACGAATTTTGTAGCGTATGAAAATTTCTAGACATTTTACAATCTGAAAAATTAATTATGCTATGAAATAATTGGCTGCTATTAATGCTAATTTTTTTTCTAAAAAGTCGATGAAGGTTAGCCGAAGCGGAAATTTCTTTAATGAACATACCTAAAATATTATTGGCTTTCTCAAAAATATTTTTCTACACTAACCTCTGCTTTATACCTGAAAACTATTGTTTATGTATATTTTCTTCCATGTTCTGCACTTATAAAATGTAATCTATGGAAGTATTTACTATATTAAGAAAAACATGTACATACGTAAAACTCATTAATTTGTTTCATTTTTAGCAGCACTTTTACTAAACATACCCTTCAAACAATAATAAGTAAACTTGAACTTTGGTAACTAAACATTTTTAAGGAATGAATGAAAATTATATTTTGCGTTAAACTGTGGAAATTCACTAAAAAAAAACTTCTGTACGTCAACAATGAACATTTATGACGATTACATGTTCTATTGAATTAGTTGTGCATGAATTCAGAACGATTTTAAGACGTTTTCATTTTGTGATATATGTCAAAATTTACATTTTATTTGCTCTGCATTTATTCAACAGGTTCGCTATAATCGTTCTGATTACTTTTTTAAAACATTTGTGTTCCTTTGATGCATAGTTTTTTTTTGATAGCAAATACATGTATGCTTCCATCAATCAAGAATGTTATGGATAAGATATTTTTCGATTATAACTCTTTTTTTTTAAATATACAAACTATAAATATACTTGGATTAATTAAATTGATACAGATTTTAATTACTTGCAAACAAAATATTTGGGCCGTTCGTTAACGAAAATTTATTAGAATTCAATACAAAAATTGCACTCGCACCCTTAAATTGATATTTCTTCGAACGCATCTTTAATACAAAAATCCGGGGATTATTATGAAATTTAAAGAATTTCGTAGTGATTACTGTAAATTAGTGAATTAATTATAATAAACTAATGTTGAACATGCTTTTTTCAAGACCAAAAGGTACATTGGTTCACTATCCACAAAATGCCTGCAAAATTAAAGCTTAAAACTGACTTTTTCATCGAAAAAAGTAAAAAGAAAAACCTGAAAAAAACTTATTAACCCCTCCATTTTGTTTTTGCTTTGCAAAGTGCCGCTAGCCCACGGCATCGTTTTTTTTGTTTGTGCTCACATCTATTCATGGACTAATTGTCAAAATTACAAATACAACAATGTAAACAAACGGGTTTTGGAGAGTGAAACGTACGAAAGATTCCGGTCTTGGTAATAGAGTGTTTTTGATTGTGAGTTTCACGTGAACAAGATTCCACCCGAAAAAAATCCCTTTTTTCAATTCGCCTATTGTGAGTTTCGGGCGAACAAAAATTCATGTTCGAAAGATTTCCCTTATTGGGAGCACTCAATTCGGGCGGAATGAAATGCCATTTGGCGCTAAAATGTCCACTTATTTTTTAGAGGTGAACAGAAGAACAACAAATTTTACAATGTAAGTTATTTATATTAATTATAGTTGCAAAAAAACAAAATAACTTTGTATATTGTATAAAAAAAACTTTATCGATCTATGGATAGCCTCATCGATTAAAAAAAGAACAAATTAAAGAAGAGAAGCGGCACCATCACGAAATAAAAAATTTAAGAAGATTGGAAATAGTAAACATGTTGCAAAAAATCGTAAAAAGATTGAGCTGGAAGAGTTAAAAATTGAAATGAGACAAGAAAGAAAAAATTTATAAGTTTAAGTTTTTGTTGTGCCTTTATGAATTACCTGTTTTTTTTTATACTTTTGTTTTATTTATTAACTCAACCTGTGAATTTATTAAAAATGAGTGTTAGTTTTAACTTAACCAAACATATGAAGTACAAATTAAATTAAATATAATTTTCAAATAAAATAAATATTTTATTGGTATTTTGCTTTTGAACTACATTAGTGTATTCCTAAAAGCTGGTTTGTTGAGCCTATAATGCTGTTGAAATCTGGAAATAATGCACCTTTAACAAACACCAAATTAGAAAAGTATACACTTCATTCTCACAATGGTTTACACAACTCTAAAGGATTAGAATGATCCCTTAAATTCCTTCGAATGGCTCGTTCTTCAATCCTTTCTTCTTCCTCCAACACCATTCGCAGTGCAATGCTTATCATTATTTATTTCCTTTTATATTTTTTTTTTTATTGTAAATTATTAATCTTTTGATTAATCGTTGACGGTGTCAAAACAAAAATACACTTCACTAGGGTTGTTCGTTTTCTAGACACGAATACTCACATACCAAAAAACGAACAGGGAAATTTTGAATATCCACTTGCGCAAATTGATTTTTTTAGTAGTGAGAAATTGATTGGGGTGGTTTTAAAAGTGTCTTGTCGTACGCAGTGTTCAGAAGTTTAACAGGAATTTGCGGCACTACATAAATTTCATTGCGTTTTTATGTTCAGCAAGAAATGTAGGTTCTGATTTCATTCTCTGTTTTAATCAGAGATGAGGAAATTTATTGCGAACTCAGTTTGCTGGACACGACAATTATTCGAACTGTCAGTTTTGATTCGAAGTGAAATTCTATTCGGGCGAAACTCGCAATAGCTTTTTAAATTCCGGGCGAACAAAAATATTTCGGGTGAATGATTTTCCGGGCGAAACCGCCGAAAAAATTCGTTTCACTTCAGCTGCGTACTAGGCTTGATGCGAAACGAAATTTCCCATACAAAAATGACATGACGAAATCATAAACGAAAAATTTCGCTGTGCTTTTCGTTTTTCAGTACGCTGCTGAAGCCTAGTACGCTGCTGATGCGAAACGAAAATTCCCATACAAAAATGACATGACGAAATCATAAACGAAAAATTTCGCTGTGCTTTTCGTTTTTCAGTACGCTGCTGAACGACGAAATGTGACATTTTAGTGGATAGCTGTACTAGATTTCTTAGTACAATTCTCCACTCTTTTCGTTCTCAATTTAATTGCCCAGCACATTAATTGCTTGCAAAATTTTGACGTTTAATTTTTTTATTGAAAAAAAATTGTTTACTCGTGACTTTCGGTGTTTTGACTTTGATTTATATTTGATTTAAAATAAAATGGATTTGTCAAATTTGTTCCAACATTGCATTTCTGAATCGGAAACTCAGGATGTTATTGGTGATGTGCAAGAAGTGATGAAGACAAGCAGTGAAATTCTACTTCCAGACAGAACTCTCCACAAATATTTTTCCGCTGTGGTTTTCGTTTTAATTTCGCTCTGCACTTGGAGACCGCCGAAAAATTTCGTTTCGCATCAGCAGCGTACTAGGCTTGAACGACGAAATGTGTCATTTTAGTGGATTAGCTGTACTAGATTTCTTAGTACAATTCTCCACTCTTTTCGTTCTCAATTTAATTGCCCGGTATATTAATTGCTTGCGAAATTTTGACGTTTAATTTATTTATTGAAAAAAATTGTTTACAAATTAAAATTGAAAAAAATTGTTTACTCGTGACTTTCGGTGTTTTGATTTGGATTTATCTTTGATTTAAAATAAAATGGATTTTTCTAATGTATTCCAACATTGCATTTCTGAATCGGAAACTCAGGATGTTATTGGTGATGTGCAAGAAGTGATGAAGACAAGCAATGAACTTCAACTTCCAGACAGAACTCTCCACAAATATTTTTCCGCTGTGGTTTTCGTTTTCATTTCGCTCTGCACTTGGAGACCGCCGAAAAAAATTCGTTTTACTTCAGCTGCGTACTACTAGGCTTTAAGCTCAAACCAGACCAATGAGCACATCGAGTGAGCTCTAAGCAGAGTTTGATAAGAGCTTTTTGATTTAATTATGAAACAAAACAGAGAATTGAATTGTCAAAAATGTTAGAATTTACCATTTGCCTCTGACATAGGTACCACTACCACACGAAACAAACGTGAAGTTAGCCGCGCTCAGATTTTTACTCTTTTAGGTCGGTAGTTAAGAAATCTACTGTGTTTTTTTCATAGGGTGGTAGGCGGTAGCAGTAGTTTTATGATTATTGTAGTAGTTTTGTAATAGTCGTAGTAGCAAATGTATCCGCTCAATCTCAACCATAGAATCTCAACAGTGCTGTGGTTACTTTTAAATTCATTGACTTACTAGATACTGACTGCTAGTCGATTCATATTCCCATAGAAAACCCCCCTTAAAAGTGATATTCCACCTTTTAAGCTTGTTCATTATCTTGTGAGTGAAAAAAACAGTAAATTATTAATTATATCTATTCCTTAACAATTTTTTTTTTTAAAGAAACTAAGAACAATTATTATAATTAAGTTTTACCAAATAAACAAAATACAAAATTAAAGTTCAAAAGTTTCTCTATATTTCCGCTGAACTACAGAAGAGCTAGTAGTGTTTAGGAATAGACAACATCAAATTTGTTTTAACAGCGCTTGTTATTAGCAAGAACTGTTGTGGGCTTCTAAAAGTTATCATCTATTTACAAGGGAATTTTACAATTACTGAAAGGTGTTTTTGCATAATTTTTGAAATACATATTTATGCAGTATATATTCATGTTTTTCTTTCTTTAATCAAGAAGGAACTGTACCTGTTTACCGATTCATTGACCTATAGAAATAAGTGTGATGTAAGTGCTCCGTGTGCAGTAAATTTATAATCCATTTGGAACATGTACATTCAGATCGATTCTTCTACTCATGTTTATATCAAATAATCTATACCGCGTAAAGGTTTGCGCAACAAACCAAGGTTTATGTTTTGCCCTTCACAGGCGAAGAACCCGATGTTTGCGGATTAAAACTAAAACCGAAGATTTAAAGAAATTTTCCATCACTTTATTAGATTATACAAGAAAATTCTGTTATCCCCTCTTAAAATAAGGTAAAACAGATTTGAGAAACATAACAATTGCATAATTGTTGTTCAACTCACATAGTATTTAGCCTGTCCTAGTGTCCCCGTATGAAATTAAAAGAGCATGTTCAAAATCTTAACATTTCTGTTTCAAGCTTAAAGAAATCCAAACCAAACAGCTCATTGTAAAAGTTATCGAACAGAGCCAATTTGAGTATATTTGACGTTTATGAATAAAGGAAAACTTTGTCTTTGGTTAAAAGAAATACCTCAAAGCCACACCTGTGCTCGAAAATAATGGGAATTTCTTTTTTTAACTTGGATTTATATATCTGTCTCCGTTATTATTATTATTATTTTAAAGGTCGGCATCCCCATCACCATTCGACAAGCGCAACGGCGCAATCATTTCTCAAAACAGAAACAGACACTATTTTCTGTCTGCTCCTGTGACAACAAGATTAGATACGACATACGAAAAGTCGAAAGGGCGATGTGCGACATCTCCCACAACCTATTATACTGGTCATTCCTATTTCAATATTTGGCTCTTTCACACCAATAGACAAAAATATATACCTATATATTTTTGTTGTTGTATTTTGTTCATATTGCAGACGACTGGCACTGTCACTGTGTCAGTGTTGGAGTTACAGCGCGTCAGGTCAAATCCAAGTGAAGTGACGTGAATGGTAGCTCCCGTTACATTCCTATGTTAGGTGCTGCATTTTAATGGAATACAAATAATTTGAGTGTTTAAATTCAAATAGTGGGAAATACAGTTATTAAAATAGAGTGAGCATAATAAACAAAAGAAATGTTACAGAAATAATAATATGTAATTGCAAGAAATCGAAAAAATGTGGCTACGTCATCATCTCCAATCTACAAAAAAAAAAGAAAATAGGAATAATAGTTGGTAGACCATTTTTTTTCGTCTGCTGCTGCATACGTCAAAGGAGTCGTCATCCCGGAAAATAAATAAAAATGGGATATTTTACGTCATTCACACCACCACACCACTACAAACAAAAAAATAACAGGCGCACACCGAAGATCGACTCGACAATCGACATCGAATCTTGCTCTTCTAGCACATTCGTTTATCTTTATTTCTGTACTGTTCGCAATTTGAATACATCGAATTCGAATTGAATTAAAGATGGCTGCCGTCGTTCTTTCCGAGTGAATTCGTGTGTGCAAATTTGGGAATTAAATTCACAAATAATTGCCGTGTTAATTTAGAAATTTTTACAAAATTAAATCCATTGCGGTAAATGGAAGTAAATATTAATATCAATAAAAATTGCAGTAACTCATTGTAAGTGTGCGCGTGAAAGTAATTTTTCTAAGCAGTGCAGATGTGGAATGGAGAAGAACTCTCGTCAAGAAAAGTGAAAACTTTTTTCTTTCTTTCATCTGCAGATGGATTAACTTTTCTTACAATTGGAATACTGAAAAGACCATAAAACAAATCCGTAATACATTTTACGTTCTATTGAATTAAATTTCGTGAAAGTTTTTATTTTTCATTTTCTGTGAAAAATTGTGTAAAAGAAAATTTTTCATTTTATAAAAAAAAAATATCCTCAATAACTACATATTTTCCCTATTCCCTTGTCAGTGTTTATATATATACTTGTATATATTTATACTTATTTTCATATAACTTATCCATACATAAATTTTAAAGTAGTGTGCGTGGTTGCGGTCGCAGAGTTGAAGTTGTGTGCGAGATTTGCGGTGATGTGTAGTTGTGTTCGAGTTGTGGGTTGTGCTTGTATGTGACCGACAATGGGAACATTTTTTTAGTAAAAGGATTTTTCATCCAAATAAACCAACAACAAAAATAAAATAAAGAAGAGAAAAAACAAAATCATTTTTCATAGCAATTTTTGTATTAAAATAAAGAATAAAGTGCTTAATATTTGCTTTTGCATTTCTTATTCAAATACTTAATAATATAAATTTCCCATTTAAATTAAAAAAAAGTGAAACTGAATCACATATTGCCCGAATAGATCGTTTCTTCGTCATCTTCGTGGTGTGGTGGTCTTCGCCTTTATCGAAGTCCCCAGAGCCAAGATAAAGATAAAAAAGAACCAGTGGAAAACACCGAACCAAATGAAGAGAGAGAACATAAAAAAGGAAAAGAAAACGGTAAGAATCAATAAACGTTGCATATTAAATGGTGCCTATTCCAAAGCCAGGCCGAAAGTGGGATTGGGATGTAGTTGCGCCCTTTATGGTTGATTCGATTCGAGGTTGTACAAGCTTGGCCTGGTCAAAATCTATATGTACAATGTACAAAAGTAGGAAGACGAGGAAAGCAAAAATGCAATAATATCGTCTACCATAAAAAAAATGAAGACAAAATCAAGTTATTTTCATATTGGTATAAGATAGCAATTTTCTGGAAAAATATTTTTTTTTAAATATCAAATTAAAAAATTATGAAATATGAAGATAGGTAGGTATAATGCATAGGTATTAGAAAAGATAAAGCGAAAACAACTTCAAATCTATGAAATACTAAATAAGAATTAGGTATAGAAGAAGAGAATATGGCTTTATTATTTATGTGCACCAACAAAAGTAACTTAAAGTTTGTCTAGAGGGGAATTCGCTCATAAGAGTTTAGGGATTAGATTTTACAAACTTTTATTGGCACTGAGCACTGAAGAAGTTGAATTTTAAATGATTATGCATGTGAATTTTTCTAGAGAAACATTTGTAACATAAAAGGGTTTGGATATGTACCAACATAATCAAGATTTGTAGATTTAACTAAAGATTAAAAATACATTTTGAAAATTGACTATATCAGTGTAGGTAATTCCTAGTTGTCAAAACAACGCCATTTGGAATGCCATAAAACCTGACTGCACCTTCTTATGCATTTACATATGTATGTAGCATCATTAAACTTATTACCCAGCAGGTACTTTAGTTTATTAAGGGGGCGACTATCCATTACCGCAGCACGAATTTCATTGATTTTTTTTTACAGTTAGGTAGGGCTAGGTTGATAGTACGGCGCGGCGTACTAACAGCTAGGTACACTTGTGCTCATGCAATTAAGCCACTCTAGCGAAAAAAAGTATTTATTCAAGAAAAGGTTTAAGGCATGATTATTTATTGTATTTATTAAATAAATTTATTTAAAAAAATCAAAATAATTCATAATTTACATAATTTAAGTCTCTTAAATAACTGTGAGTTCAGATTCTCTGCTCGATAATCATTAATTTAGTCAACACATAATTAAGCCATCTGCAATTAAGAACTTAAATAACACCATAATCAATGTCAAAGATATGTTTTACCTTTAGTAAAGCTAATATTTCGTTGGATATCCCTTTTGTCGTATAACTTCAGCACATCTGTTGGCCATTGTACCAACTAAAGCGGCACACCGAGAGGGTGTTATTTTATTCCACTCCTGTTGGATAATTTCCCACAAAGAGCTTCTATTCATGGGTTTTCTTGCTGCCACTGGCCTTTTTATAATACCCCATAGATTTTCTAATCGGAGCTCTGAGCTGGCCATTCCAGAACACTAATATAATTGGTCTCAAACCAGGATTTAACGACCCGGGAGCAATGCTTCGGGTCGTTATCCTGTTGAAATATCCAGGCAAGTGGCAAATTGTCTGCATAGTCTCTATTTAAGTGAGTATTTAAGATGTCCCTGTATACATCTCGCCAGTCATTTTTCCACTTATCTGTACAATTGGGCCAACGCCGGATGCAGTGAAACATCCCCAGACCATTACAGAGGAGCCTCCGTGTTTTACGGTTTTATTTATATACAAATGGTTACAAATGATTCGAAATAAATGACGAGGCCTTGCTTACAACCTAACCTTGTCATGTGATTCTTAAAGTAAGATAAGATAAGTAACAATTTGTTAACTGTTATGGTCCAATCAGTATAAGAGTTGCAGGAAACTAATATTTTTAGTTGTATCGCGTGATTATTGATGTGGCTTAATTGTGGTAAGGGGGGCATGCTGCCCCTTGCAACCCCGCTGCTTGGATCACTATAGGATTTGGGGCGGGTGCAAGTTTGGGTATATGCAAAGTACTTTTTGCATTTGAGCACTAAAATCAAAGAAATCCCCAACAAACAAAAATCAAGTCTGGCAACACTGAACAAAAAACAGGGAAGAAATGTCAAAATCAACCATTTTTGCGTGTTTTGTATGTGAAAAAAGTGAACTTTGAAAATTAATTTAAAATAGAAATAAATGTTTCCTCGCTCTAAAATTGCTATAATTATTATTTATTTTAATAAAAAAAAACCGCGTGTCGAAATTCGTGCTGCAGTAATGGAAAGTGACAAGAAATGCAAACAGAAATTATTTTATTTAGATATCAATAATATGGGCGGTACGTCTGACGAATAAAAGATTTCTTTACACCTATGAAGTTGCTCATGATTAACATTTAAACATACAAAGCAGACCAAAAATAAAAACAATACTGGTCGAAAACGGGAAGAAAATTGGACAGGTTTTGATAAATTTAGCCTTTTATTTTCTGAATAATATCTTGGAGTTTAACCTTTTGTTTTTTTTTTTTAATTTTTGGTGATAAGAAATTTGAAATTATCATTATTTTTAAAGAAAGAATAATATGTATTTTGCCTGTAAACAATTGTAAAAAAAAACAATGACGAAATCGTATTCCTTGAAAAATTAGTTTCTTATTACACTAAAAAAAACCTTAACCCTTCTTCACGTGGTAAGAGTTAAAATTTTTCAACAATTGAAGTTCAGGCTTCTAGGTATAATTTGTACTTTTGTGTTGTCACCATCAAAACGTAATGCGTTGGTCAAAGTCGTACATTTTGTGAAGAGATAGGTAAATAGATTGAACACTTAAAGGTATATACAGTGAAGGACAAAACTAAGGCACAAAAACATCTCACATTGGAAACATTAGAAAAAAAGTAAAATACTCCTGATATTAACACGTCTGTTTGTAAGGGAAGTAAATGGGCTTTTTTTTACAGAATGATCGATCTATAAAAGATCTCAAAGTTCTTTTTTTTTTTGTTTTTTTGTGTTTTTTAAAGGATAGGTATAAAAGGGTCCATATTAATAAATTCGCCACTTTAAGAATCGGACCATGTTTGTATGCATTAGAATATTTATTACGGGCCATTTTAGCACTTTTTACTTAAATTTTAAATAGCTAAAGTTTGAAAATAATTGGCAAAGTGATGATACCTAATAGCATTTGGAGAGTAGCGGTAAAATTTGTTAATTGTGGAGAGAAATATAATACTTGTTCTTAAGTTTTATGCAGCTACTTTTTGTACATTTTTGAACTATTTTTTGTTTTCAGAAATAAGTAAGATTTTAAATAAAAAGAATGCTTGAAAAAATAAAAAGTTGCAAAAATATCCCCTTTTTAATATTTCCTATGTGACACTCAATGTGTCTTATATACCTATGTCACTGTATAGACAAATAATTGAAATAAAATTAGAATGTACTGGGGCCTACATAAATGGATAGGTACATTAATTTGTTCGTAGAATTTGTTTGGACGTATAATTACTATACCTACTATTTTTACCACAATAAAATCAAGAAGTAGATTTCTTTAGATAAACATCACGGCGCTTTTAAATTATCTATTGATAGGTATAAACTAATATCTATAAAATTTCCATTTTAAACCTTCCACTCCTAGCCCAGGCGACAAAAATTGTTTGATTTCCTAGTTAGTTTTACTAGTCAACCTAGACTCAAAAGAAAAAAAGTTTTTTGGAAAACAACAACATAATCTCAACACAAATAAATTTAGGGATAGTTGGTGAAATAAATCAATTTGATTATTAAATTTTATACCTATCTATTAACATAACATTACAAATATACAAACGTAGGGCTTAAACCTAACCAAAGATGAGTTTCTTCACTTTGTAATTTTAAGACATTTAGCGTTGAGCTGATTGTTATTGATATTTCATACCATTAGTTATCTAGAATCCACGTAAAAATGTAATTAACCTTTACATATTTTTTTTATAAAGCCCGGCTTTTATAAACAAAAATGTATCAGATAGAACTCGAATTTACATTTTTTATCATTGTTTTATAAACAAAAACACAAAAAATAAACAAGTCTTAATTTCAAAGCTACACTAGTTGAAAAATGGGTAAAAGTGTATGCATATCAATTGGCACCATAAGTGTATATGTATATGTATGTATCTATTTCCATACCCCCATTCATTTATGAACCGGATGAAATACATTTTTATATGCCTACGTTGCGCTCAAATTGCCTCTCCTCCCCTAGTTCAGTTATTTTAGAGATTTCTTTGTTTCTATTCAGTTTTAAAACTAAAAAACCTCATATTCTCCTCTGAATGTTTAGAATTCAATGACTGACAGATCTCTTCTCAATAAAAATTTAATCTCAATACCTACTCAAAAAAGATAATACCTACCAGTTTTTCCGTTCATAATATTTATGTTATTCACTTTTGCCAGAATAAAAGAGACAAGTTCATCTCTCAAAATTGGAAATCAATTTTTGTTTATTCATGAATTACAATTTTATTTGTATATTTGTTTCAATAAGCTTATGTTTCCGCATCAAGACACTACCGCCTATAGACATCATAAATTAACACTTAAAATAACATGGACATCACTCGACTGTCCCACTATTTCAATACGATGTATTTGATATGTTTTATTTGGGTTTAAGTAATTTACGTTTCCACTCTACCGTACTCGTGTTTTGAATAGGGAAATGTCAAAGGCAAGTCTCTATGGTACATTCTGTTGAATACATCCATGCAAGCATACACTCACACATGCATATATTTGTAGTATGTTATGTACAGTGCATAAATGCCATCTATTTGTGTTGTTGGAATTTCTGTCTCTGAAATTTTTGTTTTTGTACAAAGCAGTGAGAACTAATTGTGAGTTCATTTGGGATGACACAAGTTGTTATTCTCAGGTGTTGCAAATCTAAAGAGGAAATTTTTCATTTAAAGGGAAAAAATGTGAACATACATACATAAATCAATAAATCCCGGGTAAATATGTAGATCCAGACTATGTACAAATTCCTATAGATTTTGTGTTAGTTGGATGGTTTTCAATTGTTTAATATTGTTATAATATTATAAATTTAGCATTTTAAATTTTCTAAAAATGTATTTAAGAAGATGAACAAAAATAACTATTAAGCTTTTCAAGGAAAGGAAATCTTTTTACTATTTCTGTGACGAGTGCGATCCGTTTGCACAGATTAACATTACTCGCGACATAATACAAAATAAATATAATCTAGAAAAGCTACATAACCAATTACTTCGTCTTACCGAAAAAGTTGACAAAATAACCACTTTGTCACCAGTACAAAATATTGAGTCTCAAAATAACGAAGTCGAAATGACTAATAATGGATCGCTAAATCACACCTCATCTTTAAACCAAATAACTGACGAAACTGATACAATGCACAACATGGATTCTTATAGTGTCGAAAATGAAAAGACTCTTAGCCGATCGCTAAACGATGCAGCATCATTAAAGCGGAAAATTGACGAAAGTGACGCCGAATTTAGTGAAGCTAATCCCTCAACGAAGAAGCCTGCCAGGTCTGTTTCTCCCTCTGCATCTGAACTTTCTTCTCAACATCTTCAATCAACTAACCTTATCAACATCTTCTGTCCCAATCAAAGCAAAAGCAACTTCACCATCATCAATAGAGCCATTACTCGCAAATGCAAACCCATCATCATCAACGTTAGCAAACTCATTGTTATTTTCATCTCTTTCAAACAAAACTCATCTAAACTCACCTATCTCATGTGGATTGAAAGTAGTAGAAGGCCATCGAACTTTATTTTTATCTAAACTTGACCCTTCAACAAACGCCCTCGATATTAAAAACTTTATTTCGAACAAGACTGATACGTCGCTATTAAAAGTTGAGAAAATGATTCATCGAAACCACTCGAAATATGCATCTTTTAAGATAAGCCTCAACTGGACAAAATCATCAGATTTCAACTATTTTACACCTATCAATCCAACGAGCACCAATGAATTCACAATTATTGATGGTTTAGCTTCTTGTGGACTTGTTCAATTTAATGGGGTTGCCAATCAATACAACAAATATTTGGACCTGATATTTTTCTCCGACACAATAAATACTGACGTAGCTGTATCTCCAGCCGATGTTAAACTAGTAGAAGAAGACCGTCACCATCCAGCTTTAAATATATCACTGAATATAAACGTGTGCAATATCCCTAATACATCAAATGAAAAACTTGAATTCAATTTTAAAAAATGTAACTTTAATGAACTAACTAACTTATTGTGTAATGTTGACTGGAATCAACTGCTCCTAAATCGTAATATTGATGACATGTGTCTAAATTTTTATAGTATTCTTTTTAACTGTTTTTATGAAACTACGCCATTACGGAAATCTCGCTATAAATCTAAAACTCCACCATGGTTTGACACTCAATTAAAAAACTTAAAAAATAAAAGAAATAAGGCATGGCTAAAATTTAGTAAAACTAGAGCAGAAGAAGACTTCAGGATTTACTACGAACTTAAAAATATTTTCATTGACTACTCCAATATTCTATACTCTGACTATATTATAAAAATTGAAAATGAATTGAAACAGACCCCAAAAAACTTCTGGGATTTTGTGAAAAGTAAAAGAAAAACTGACGGTTACCCAAATTCTATGTCTTTTAATAACACAACAAGTCATGACTCCCAAATAATTTCAAATATGTTTGCTTATTTCTTCAAAGATGCTTTCGACGTGCCTCCTTTTCAAATTCCCGATTCGTTCTTTCCAGCCCAAAATTATCCACACCTTAACTCACTTGACTTGACAATATGTGAGGATTCAATTGTTCGTTGTGTCTCAGAACTTGATGACTGTTTTCACCCTGGCCCTGATGGAGTACCATCATGTGTTTTAAAAAATGTGTGTCTCATTTATCGTACCCTCTGTTTGTTTTGTTCAATGAATCTCTTAGAAGCTCAATTTTCCCACTATTATGGAAAAGTGCATTTATAACTCCGATTCATAAAAAAGGGTCTAAGAATGAAATAACGAATTACCGGCCGATTGCCAAACTTTCCGTCATTCCCAAGCTATTTGAGTCCATTATCTGTAAGATGTTATCCTTTAACTGTAAATCAATTGTATGTGAAAATCAACATGGTTTCGTCCAGAATAAATCAACAATTACAAACCTACTTCATTTCACTTCTTTCTGCCTTGACTCCTTCGAAGATCGTAAGCAAGTAGATTGCGTATTCACAGATTTCAGTAAAGCCTTTGACAAATTGTGTCACAAGACTTTAGTCCATAAACTTAAGGCCTTAGGGTTTAACGACAAATTCTTGACGTGGATCTCGTCTTATCTTAAGAACAGACGTTATAGCGTTATATTCAGAAATGAACTCTCCGACCAATTTTACGTCAACTCTGGTGTTCCACAGGGTAGCCATTTAGGTCCTTTATTATTTATCTTATATATAAATGACATAACATCCGTTATAAAAAACTCCTCCGTTTTAATATACGCTGATGACATTAAAATTTTCAAATCTATTAGTTCAATTAATGATTGCTCACAGCTTCAAGAAGATCTTCATAGTTTTAGGGAATGGTGCAATACAAACCGACTTTTATTGAATATTGACAAATGTAAAACTATGTGTTTTACACGCAAAAAAACAATTATAGATTATAACTATTTATTAGATTCTTCCTCTCTTTGTAAGCTTTCCGTTTTCTCTGATTTAGGTGTTATTCTTGACAGTAAATTAACGTTCTGTGACCATTATAACTTTATAGTTAAAAAAGCTAACAAGATTCTAGGTTTTATTAAACGTTTTTCTCGTGATTTTCGTGACCCCTACGTCTTAAAACTTCTTTATGTATCATTTGTCAGGCCAATACTTGAATACGGCTGTGTTATATGGGCACCATACTATTCAGTCCGTATAGACAGACTTGAAAGTATCCAAAAAAGATTTATGCGTTTTTGTCTTCGTTTTCTTCCGTTTTCCCAAATATTCACACCACCTCCTTATTCTCAGAGACTTTTGCTAATAAACCTCCCTACACTTTCACAACATAGATATTATCTCCAATTTTGTTTTATTTTAAAATTAATTAATGGTTCTATTATATCCGCAATAGCTCTGAATCGTCTAAATTTTAGCTATAGTCAAACTAGCATAAGAAGACAGATACCTTTATGTCCGATCTTTAGTAGAACTAACTATGGTATGAATAGCCCTTTAAATCAATTGATTTCAGTCTTCAATAAATTTTATAATTTAATTTCATCTGTTAATGACAATGTTAAAAGTAAACAATTTAAAGAAAGCTTTTTTAATATGTTATAGTATTTATTTATTTCTATGTTAATTAAAATTTTAAAATAAAAATTATGTAAATAGCTATAAGTTTATATTAACGTTAGATAATTAACGGATTAAATAAATAAATAAGTAGAATAAATAGGTACAATGATAATTGTATTGTTGTTTATGAGCGTTTTTAAGTGCTGGCCCGTTTTAATTGACACATTTAGTATTGTCAATGAAATTAAATTCCTGATCTAAATTCATGAAAAATTGATAGGCCTACATTATGTAAATGCCTTTGCAGTGATAAAAAAGCTAAAATCAATTTGCTTAGAGTACAAGACGGAAGTGCAATAGATGCTAAATGGCTTTTACACTTACTTAAGAAATAAGGATTCGTACAAAAAAGAAACATAAAGGGTTTAACTTTCATGGGTTTAACTTTTATTTTCACGCAGTGAGAAAATAAAAAGATTTTTAAGCTTCATAATAGCCGTAAAGTATGTGTTTGAAGAGTAATATGGAGAGCTGTCAGGTATTGTGGAACAGTTGAGGACTGAGGTTGATTTGGTGTAGTTAATTGCTCCGAATAAAACTACTTCTTTGTATGACAAGAGCCGAGGTTGTTTTGGCGGTAACACATCTTCTTGGTGTTCACTGCGAACGTCGTCGGGAGGGTCGAAGTCGTTTAGTTGCAGACCAAACTTTCTTTTCCACCAATCAAACATGGGTATCATTTTTTTAACATCTAGTAAAAATTCTAGTAGGTATTTGAGATCCCAAGTCTTCCATGTTTTTTTTTTTCAAGGCAGTATTTTCTATAAAAGACAAGTGCCATCATTTTTTTTTCTGATTTTCAAGATTATTTAGTGTTTTTTTTTCATCTGATACCTAGGTACAAATTTTTTGTTTGTTTTTCAATTTTTTAAAAACTAGAAAGGAATATTTTTAAGTGTTTGATTAAGAATTGATCAGAGCGGCTACATCAATAACTTATTTATGGATACCTATTTATAATCATGAGAAAAATAATACTCAAAGTGATTTTTTTAACTTTTTGTTCATAAATTTTGACTATTATTTCAAAAACTATCGTTTGAAACAACTTTATTTAAAATGGCACAATAATCATCAATATTTGGAAAATGTTTTAATAAATAGAACTTTATTATTCTTAAAGGCATAAGTCTGGATCTTCTAAGGAGAAAGAGCTATCGCGTATTTTTTAGATTGAATGTAAATTTGCTGATAAGTTTTAGGAACAGGCACATGAATAAAATTAAATAGAAAAAGTATATGGTCAAAGATCAGCTTGGGACGTGTTCTTAAACCCACTTTTGCATCCTTCACAGTGGTTCATATTTCCTTAAACGCAGAAAAAGCTTTAAGCGATTGAAGAAATTTTATGATTTGTATCGCAAGTGTTGTAACACTTTATTGCCAGTTATAAAGGCCCTCATTTTATAAAGCTCTCAGGTGTAAATAAACGTACACAGACAAAATTTAGAACGTATTTATTTACATAAAAACATATTGATCTAAAGTTCAACGGTAATGCAATATTTTTATAAATCTTATTTAAGCAGTTAAACACCAACCAGTTAATATTAAAGTTGTAGGTAGTCTTAGTAAAGGTGATAACAGCAATTTACATCTACCAGCACGTAGTGGCCACGTTTTTGATGACAACCTACTGTAATGTACATAAATTTAAAGATTTTTAATAACAACAAATAAAAGCTTGAAATGAATGTAATTTAAAACTGTTTTCTAGCGAATGCTTATTTGTATGAAATCTATGTCAATACAAAGAGTTTGGCTTCCGAAAATTGCATTCCAACTTTCAGGCGTCGAAGTTTGGCCAAACTTAAACTTGTAAGTAGACATGGTACGACGATTGCTTTAACAAATTTAATTGTGAAAATCGTTTTTGATTTCCACAACATTTTAGGTAGCTTTTCAGTTAAAATGACAATTTCTTTTTTTATACAATATTTTTTACAACTAATCCAATCATTAGTTTCTTAAAATTTTAAAATGGTAGTCCTGCCTTTAACAGACATGAATTTTTTAATGTTTGAAAAGAAAGTTTCGATACATACCTTCATTGAATTGTAGTCAAACAACTTTTTTTTTAATTGATTTCTTCGTCAAAACGAGCATAGGTCAACAAATCATTGAGCGTCCACTCATATGAAAATAAGTAATTCATTACTTTTTTTAGGCATTCAAAATGCGACGTTGTTGGCAAATTCTTTTTAATTTCTTTTTTTTTATTATATTTAACTTGAACTATTTGGGTCTGAAGGAAGGCAAAGTGTTTGGATAGAGCTCAATACAAAAATCAAGAAAAATAATTTGCGTGCCACTGCTAAATCTGCAATAGGTCTATGGACACAATTGTGAACAAATCAAAATATCTGGACAACTGAATTGAATATAAATCAATTAAAAACGAAGTTCACCGCAATTGGGTAGATTTCTATCCCTGTATTCCTTAAAAAAAATTGTCGATGTCGATTACACGCTGTGATAGTGGCTAAGATGGTCGTAAACAATATTAATCTTCTAATTTGACCAGTAGTACCCGCGGCATTATAGTTAGTGAGTTGGACTGTCATGCCAGAGGTCTTGGGTTCAATCCCTGCCTGTGCCATGTAAAGTTCTTTTTCACGGGTACAGCCTCTTGCGATGAGAAACACAAAAGAGGCTTTTCTTGTTTTATTACTGCTGTAATTTTGAGAAAAAGCATAGTAATAACGTCACTGCCTAGCTGTCATCAAAAATCCTTATTATTATTATCTTTTTTTAAACCTTCAAGTGTCATGTTTGCAGGCAGATTAACTTAAACAAATTCCTTTGTTAATACCATGTCTTTATTTTGCCCTCATGTGTATTTTTGGTCAACGTTGTCTGCGAAATTTAAAATCCGGTTCATTAAATATATTTTTTTTTTGCTAAACGCATTCTACATCATGATGATTAATTAAAAAAAAAAATTACAAACTTTTCGTAATTTTTATTGTTGTTAAAGAGCTTACCTTCCTTTTGACTATTTTGAAAAATTTATAAATTATTGACCCTAAAGCGTTATAAGCTTCTGCCTCGTTTACAGGATTCCTTTGTTGTAATGAAGTCAAATAGGTAAATACATACATAGGTATGATATCCCTATCATGATATGAAGTTTTACTACTAACTAGAATAAAAAATACCTTCAAATGCATGATGTAGTAGACTGAAATAACCATTATACCTACCTAATGGAAATATGCACAAACACATTAATATCACTCATAAGAATTATGATGAACATACTGGTTTTTAAATTTCAACAGTCAGGTTAAGGCTTGAGTTATTCTTCTTGTGCACTTAATATACCCTTTTCTGTATGACGACCTTGACCGCTGCGTTTTTAATTGAAATTAGTAATTCCATTTTATTTACTCGCCCACCATTTCTGTATACGAAGTATACATATATATTTGTACATATATATTTCTGCTCCCAGCAACCCAACGCAATCCTTTTTATTTTAAAAGAACAGCTAAAAACAAGCATTTTTTACTATCGGAGGGGGTCTATCTCCCCCCTCAATTTAAAAAAATATGTACATTAAATGGAAAAAAATAATTAAAAAATAACGGTATACTTACAATTAAGTATTATACCTTTTGGCACGAGTACGATAACTTTGGCGCCGAGATATAATAACGGTTTTTGGTAGAGGGTCTTAATACAAGCATTTTTTACTATGGGAGGGGGGGTCTATCCCCCCCCCGTTTAGGCGGGAGGGGCAATTTAAAAAGGTCATTATTTAAAATGGAAAAAAATAATTAAAAAATAACGGTGATACTTACAATTAAGTTGTATACATTTTTTTAAAGCCAACATTCTGTTCTATTAGCCAGTTTTTAAATCAAGTCAAAACTATGCGTAGTTTTTGAAAAATTTAATTTTAAACTCAAAATTTGACTAAAAAAAGTTAAAAAAAGGTTTAAAGTGTAAGTTTTTCAATACTTCAAGATTATCTACCATTGTTTTTATTTAAGAATTTATTGCTCTTATTTGTTTTTGATCAAAAACTGAAAACTAGATGATTTTATGTCTTTTCGTTTTTGAGAAAATTGAAAATAAAAATTTAATTTTAAACTCAAAATTTGAGTAAAAAAAGTTAAAAAAAGGTTTAAAGTGTAACTTTTTCAATACTTCAAGATTATCTACCATTGTTTTTATTTCAGAACTTATTGCTTTTATTTGTTTTTGATCAAAAACTGAAAACTAGATGATTTTATGTCTTTTAGTTTTTGAGAAAATTGAAAATAAAAATTTAATTTTAAACTCAAAATTTGAGTAAAAAAAGTTAAAAAAAGGTTTAAAGTGTAACTTTTTCAATACTTCAAGATTATCTACCATTGTTTTTATTTCAGAATTTATTGCTCTTATTTGTTTTTGATCAAAAACTGAAAACTAGATGATTGTATGTCTTTTAGTTTTTGAGAAAATTGAAAATAACCACAACTACTATTTTAATTTAATTCTTTTTTTTTTGCTTGAGTGGTCTTATTTTGATAGTAATAATGGTATTTGCGTATGCGTAATGCGTGTTTGGGTGTATGCAACAGTAAGGTGTGCGCGAGTGTGGGTGTATGCAACAGTGGCAACCCCCCTGCTTGGGCACACTATAGGATTTGGGGTGGGTGCAAGTTGGTGTGTGTGCAAGGTGGGGAGGGTGCAAGGTGCGGTGGGTGCAAGATGAGGTGCATGCAAAGTTTCTTTTGCATTTAAATAAGCTGGATTTAAGAAAAATTAATTTACCCTAGGTGTATCTTAATCCATATTCGATTATTACTATCAAAATAAGACTACGTTAGCAAGGAAAAAGTAATTTAATTAAAATATTTTTTTTGGTAACTTTCAATTTTCTCAAGAACTAGAAGACATAAAGTCTTCTAGTTTTCAGTTTTCGATCAAAAATAAATAAGAGCAATGTATTCTAAAAAAAAAAATTGTAGATAATCTAAAAGCTTTGAAATATTACACTCTAAACCATATTTTTAACTTTTTTTTTGACAAAATTTTAAGTTTAAAACAGTTTTTTTCGAAAACTATGCATAGTTTTGACTTGATTTAAAAACAAGCTACTAGACACAAGTGTTGGCTTTAAAAAAAGGTATAATACTTAATTGTAAGTATTACCGTTATTTTTTAATTATTTTTTTTCATTTAAAGTACATGTTTTTTTAAATTGCCCCTACCGCCTAAACGGGGGGAGATAGACCCCCCCTCCCATAGAAAAAAATGCTTGTATTAAGCCCCTCTACCAAAAACCGTTATTATATCTCGGCGCCAAAGTTATCGTCTCTCCCCTACCTTTTTTTAAAGCCAACATTTTTGTCTATTAGCTTGTTTTTAAATCAAGTCTTAGTTTTTGAAAAAATTGTTTTAAACTAAAAATTTATGCAAACAAAATTTAAAAAAAAGGTTTAAAGTGTAGTTTTTCAAAACTTTCAAATTATTTACTGTTTTTTTTTAGAATTCATTGCTCTTATTTGTTTTTGATCAAAAACTGAAAACTAGATGGCTTTATGTCTTCTAGTTCTTGAGAAAATTGAAATTTACCAAAATAATTATTTTAATTAAATTACTTTTTCCTTGCTTAAGTATTAACGTAGTCTTATTTTGATAGTAATAATCGAATATGGATTAAGATATACCTAGGGTAAATAAATTTTTCTTAAATCCAGCTTATTTAAATGCAAAAGAAACTGCATGCACTCCATCTTGCACCTATCGAACCGTGCCCCCTCCCCACCTTGCACGCACTCCAACTTGCACCCACCCCAAATCCTATAGTGTTCCCAAGCATACACCCAAATTCGCACACACATTACTGTTGCATACACCCAAACTCGCACCTGCCATTGTTACTATCAAAATAAGACCACTCAAGCAAAAAAAAAGAATTAAATTAAAATAGTAGTTGTGGTTATTTTTAATTTTCTCAAAAACTAAAAGACATAAAATCATCTTATAAGATTTCTAAGACACTTGATTTGTACGAACTTGCAATTTAAAAAAAGAATAGAAAACTTATCGCGAAATAAAATTCCAACAACTTCGTGCTTTGACTTACTTTATTAGAATGCTCTCAACAAATTTTAACATAAGAAATTAAGCAAAGTATAACTGGCATGATGGTTAGTGCGTTGGACTGTCATGCAAGAGGTCTTGGGTTCGATCCCTGCCTATGCCATCTAAAGTTTTTTTCACGGGTACTGCCTCTTGCGAGGAATTGACAAATTCTCCAAGAGTAATTCTTGTCATGAAAAGTGCTTTCTCAAATTTACCGTTCGGATTCGGCTTAAAACTGTAGGTCCCTTCCATCCCTGAAAAAACATTACTCGCACACAGGAATGGTTGAGAGTTGTAAGTCACTAGGCCCTAGTTCTCAAACGGACTGTTGCGTCACCCAATTTATTTATTTATAACTGAACTCTTAAATATATAAGTACTGTTTTAAATCATTCGATCTTTCTTTTTAAACTAGAAAATCATTTATTTATATATATGTACATATGTATATGTATATATATGTATATTATTTAGAGAACATAATATCGTAATTGCGTTGCCATTTATAATGAAAAGTATTATTTTAAAAATGTAAGAGAAACCTCTTACAGCTCGGCCATCCTGACCTTAAATCGTCCTCGATTTACGATATCGTGTTTTACATGCATAATATAAATTTAAGAAAAATCGTATCATAATATTTCCTTTGCCAATCTTATTTTAAAATATTTTGATCATTTTCATATTAATCATTATTTTTATTAAGAACATGATTTGTGACGATATTACAAATTCGATATTTAAATACATTTTATACATCATATAAAATCATTATTAAAACGTTATGAATTTAAAACGTAAATTATTTAAAATTTGATTGATTTTTGAAACATAAAATGGAAAGATAATACAAAAATTAAGATAATATTCGATTTTATCTTGAGAATGCGGAAAGTTAAACGTTAATATTTTTGATGCGGTTCTACGAGTTAACATAAGGTTTCATGTTGTCTGGCGAAGCAACACCCTCGTATGGAACACGGGAAAGCTGTAAATTTTCGATATTTCTAATTAAATACCTATTATTTGGAAGGGTTTTAACAATTTTAAAAGGGCCTTTATATTTTGGCAACAACTTTTTGTTGATACCTGGCGTATTGACAATGTTTTTAAGCATAACATAATCCCCGGCTTTATATTCGTGGGGTTTCTTATGTCGTTTATCGAAATAATGTTTGTTTGCCTCCTGGTTTCGAAGATTGTTTTCACTTGCTTTTTGTCTCACATGTTCTAAGTCTCTTTGCTCTTCACTAAAAATGTGTTGCTCTAGATGTTGTCGAATGTTATCATTAATTTCACCCTTTTGTGGAACTCCAAAGAGTAACACACTTGGGCTAAAACCTGTGCTCTTGCTCTCAGTGTTATTTAGAGCGAATTCAATTTTGTTGAGATGTTTGGACCAGTCTCCGGGTTCCATCTCACACTCTTTAGAAAGCATAGGAGTGATACTTCTATTAATACGCTCTACTTGCCCATTTGATTGGGGCGAATTAGTGGCAACTTTGATATGCTGTATGTTTTGCTCGGAACAAAATTTTTTGAAGTCCTCCGAAGTAAAACAGGTACCTCTGTCGGATATAATTCGCGTAGGCTTACTATAGACTGCAAAGTAATGTTCCAAGCATTTAATCACCTCGTTTGTGCCCGTGCTCTTAACCGCATAGAGTTTAGAATACTTAGTAAAGCCATAAACAACTAAAAAAATATGCTTTTTACTGTTTCGTACACCGGAAGGTAGTGGACCATAATGGTCAATGTGAAGGGTCCCAAAGGGTTTGTTTCCCAGTTGAGGGGGAGAAGTAAATGCATTTTAAGCAGTTTTTTATATAGTTTTTTATTTTTAGTTTCATGCTGGGAAACCAGTAAGTTTTTTTCAAAAAATTGTAGCATTTCTCCACGCCAACATGGCATAATGCCCGATGGTGAGTTTGGATGACTTCCGTCTCCATTTGTGATGGTACATAAAAAAGAACATCTTTCCCAATCTTCCGATACACTAATCCATTAATCAATTCGTAAGATGAGCTATCTCTCTTTTCCAACATATCCACTAATTGCCTAATAGTTGGGTCCCTTTGCTGAGAAGCAGCAAGGGCATGTTCAAATGAGTCAGACTCAACAATAAGTATGTTATGAGAACGACTGAGAGCATCAACATGCTTCATTCTGTCCCCATCCCTATGCTCTATTGCATAGTCATAATCTTGGAGCTCGAGAGCCCAACGAGACATTCTGGGGTTAATTATTTTTTTGTTTAGTGTAAGCGTTAATGATCTGCAGTCGGTTACAATTTTGAATTTTATACCAGTTAAATATATTTTAAATCGCCTTAATGCATATATAATAGCGAGTGTTTCCAACTCATATGAATGATATTTGGTTTCTGGTGGTGTTGCTCGCTTAGAAAAGAAGAAAATTGGGTGAAACAGTTTATCGTTTTGGCGCTGAAGCAAAACAGCACCGAAACCCATGCTGCTTGCATCACAATGCAACTCGGTTTCGGCTTGAGGATTATAGATGGCTAGTATAGGGGAATTGAGAAGCTTTTGCTTTAAATTTTGAAATACTAATAATTCTTTTTCACCAAAAACAAACGGAACATTACGTCTCAGTAGATCGTATAATGGTTTCGAAAAAGTTGAAAAATGTCTTATGAACTTCCGAAAATAAGAGCATAAGCCTAAGAATGAACATTGGTGGGTATTGGAAAATCTGCAACCGCTTTTAACCCCTCAGAATTTGGCCCTATACCGTTTGCCGATACTTCGTAACCCAAATATTTTATCTTTTCGTGAGCAAACAAACACTTGTCGAATCGTAATTGTAAGTTGTTTTTAAGTACTAGATACATCTAAAACCTCTTTCAATATTAAAAAATGTTCTTCTTTAGTTTCCGTTGCAATAAGAAGATCGTCAATATAAACTAATAACTTTCCGGAATCAATAAGGTTTTTAAAAATTGAGTTGACATATCTTTGAAAAACCGCAGGTGCGTTTTTGAGCCCAAAAGGCATCCGTAGGTACTCAAACTGACCTAGTGGAGTAATAAACGAGGTATATTTTACCGAATCCTCTGACATTTTCACGTGATGAAAAGCACTTTTCAAATCTAGAAGTGAGAAGTACCTTTTCCCACGGAGTCTGTCTAAATGGCCTTCAATTAATGGAATCGGAAAATTATCCTTTACTGTTATTTTATTTAGTTGACGAAAGTCGACGCACAGTCTGAATTCGCCGGTTTTCTTTTTTGCAAGGACAATTGGAGAAGCGAATGGCGAATCGCTCTCACGAATGACGCGGTTTTTAAGTAAATCGTCCAAAATCTTTTTAAGCTCTAATTTATGACTGTACGGTAAACGCCGCGGCACACAATTGAAAACATTGCTCGAACCAGTGAGGTTAATTTTCATTTCAAAATTCGAATGATTTTTCAAAATGTTATTGTGGTCTTTGTCAATACACCCATCAACTAAATTTGATATTGTAATTTTTTCTTTATTGTTCAAATTTTGGTTAATATTTTTAAGAACACCTTTTCATCGCGATCATCACAAATATTAATATTTAAGATTTCAGATTCTTCATTGTTTAAAATACAACTTTTTGAACAAATTTTCTTCGAAACATCGTTTTTGTCTTCAAATTTAAGTTTTATATTGTTTTGTTTTAAAAATTCTCTTCCTAAAATAATAATATTTTTCATGCTTTCATTTTTGACTACATGCAAAAATTAGGACAATTCTTTACGACGTGATCCTTTTGTCCACAGGTGAAGCATGAACCACGATCACGCTTTGGTTTAGAACAATTTGTAGACACATGTCCTTTTTCGTTACAATTGTAACACTTAACAGGAAGGCGAGGTTGATTGACTGTTGGTTTAGACTGTGACACGTGTTTTGAAAAGCTTGACGACGGCGGCTGGAACTCGGCTTTGATTTTTTCGTACCTTCTTAACATGCATTTCAATTCGGCTATATTATTAGCGGTAAATAAAATTTGTTTGTTCGCCATAGCGTCAGGAATACCTTTAATTATATAGTGAATCAAATCCAATTCGTCGATTTCTGAAGCCGAGGCAATCTCCTGCATGTTTAACACATACTGTTGGAAGTTTTCTTCTTTTCCTTTTTTCCGATTTCGTAAAGCGTTATGAACATCTGTTGCTGTTGTGCGCTGGTTGAATTCAATAAGAAGTGCTGCCTTCAGCTCGATCCATGAGCGACAAGTTGTGGATCTAAGAAACAACTTAGCTGTTCCCTTTAGCAACCGCTTGGAAAATATAAATGCCTCAGATTCGCTCAGATTAAAAAGTAGTCTGGAGTCGTCAAAGCTTTGGATCCAACGCGTAACGGGATAAACGTCTGCATGGATTCCTCAATATCTCTATAAGACGTTCGCGGTTCGCTTGGTTTGCTTAATTCTGCCAATTTTTTTGCAAAGAAAGTATTTCTTCTCTTCTTCTTACCGCAGCACGCAACCGTTGAAGCTCACCTTGATCCGCAGCATCATCATCCTCTTCGTTAACGGCATCCTCGTTGTCGACGTCACGATCACCACCATTTTGGACACAAGGAAACAATTCCTCCATCAAATCTTGGTCCAATTCACCTAAGGCTTCACGCAACCGAATTAATAAGGCTGGTTTTAATCCAGTCGTGCACAAATTCAAGTGGTTCAATTTTTCCTTAATGCTTTGAACCGTAGCTGTGCGCATAAATTCCTCAGCCCGTAAAGCTGCCATTTTTTATCGAAAAATCTCGAAAATTGCAAAAAAAAAAAATTGGCGTGGAAAATCCCGCTTCTGATTAGTTATAAGATTTCTAAGACACTTGATTTGTACGAACTTGCAATTTAAAAAAAGAATAGAAAACTTATCGCGAAATAAAATTCCAACAACTTCGTGCTTTGACTTACTTTATTAGAATGCTCTCAACAAATTTTAACATAAGAAATTAAGCAAAGTATAACTGAACTCTTAAATATATAAGTACTGTTTTAAATCATTCGATCTTTCTTTTAAACTAGAAAATCATTTATTTATATATACATATATGTATGTATATATGTATATATTATTTAGAGAACATAATGTCGTAATCGCGTTACCATTTATAATGAAAAGTATTATTTTAAAAATGTAAGAGAAACCTCTTACAATCTAGTTTTCAGTTTAGAGCAATAAATTCTGAAATAAAAACAATGGTAGATAATCTTGAAGTATTGAAAAATTACACTTTAAACCTTTTTTTTTAATTTTTTTTACTCAAATTTGGAGTTTAAAATTAAATTTTTCAAAAACTACGCATAGTTTTGACTTGAATTAAAAAGTGGCTAATAAAACAGAATGTTGGCTTTAAAAAAATGTATAAAACTTAATTGTAAGTATCACCGTTATTTTTTAATTATTTTTTTCCATTTTCAATAATAATTTTTTTAAATTGCCCCTACCGCCTGAACGGGGGAGATAGACCCCCCCCCCCTCCCATAGTAAAAAATGCTTGTATTAAGCCCCTCTACCAAAAACCGTTATTATATCTTGGCGCCAAAGTTATCGTACTCGTGCCCAGTCATACATTTTGAATAGGTTAGAAATTTGTTTGTTTAAACAAATAAAAAAAAATGTTTTATATTACTTTTACCTAAGTTATTTCAACCGAAACCTGAAAATTTCTAAAAATATTTTTCAGCATCTATTCATTTTTCTTTCGTGGTTCACTGTTTTCGAGGAACTCTGGAATCAGTAAATGTTGATGATGAACTTATGCTGTCGAATTGAATTTCGATTTAACTTACTTTGGTGCTGTTAGTATTTAAACACCAATTTCAGTTAAGTTTTACTGATGAATTATTTTTTTGGTTTATAAAATTGTTTGAAATAAATATTTTTGGGTTATTCACCTTAGATTTTGATTGTTCACATAGTTATATGTATGTTATCTACGCCAATTTCTCCAATATTTCACCCATAAGACATTCAAATCCATCAGTGTATAGTGTAGATTATGTTCGCTGCCGCTGCACTCCTGACAGAAACATGCAATTTCTGTTTTATTGCTGCTTAGATGTAAGAAGAGAGAAATCATAATATTGATTCGGCAATTAACGAACGGATATATATGTAGGTATGTACATACATACATGTAAGTAAAAAAAACTACGAGATGCAATCAGTCGCCGACGCGTAAATCGTCAATCAAATGCTTGCAAGGATAAAACTTGTTTGTCCGGCTCGAATCGGGAACAAAATACCAATGGGCGGGGTATAAAGTGGGCAATCATGTTTGCCGTATATTTAGTGTCTTAAATGTATCACCGAATGCGTGGCTCTAAGTATGGAGACTGATGACAAATTCATGTGTTGCTTGTTTAGCGAAAGCTTTTTAATCATAAAACTTATTAAATATCTAAATTTGTATGCAGTAAAAAAAACATTTTTTTTTAAATATTCAGGTGATTGGTATAAGGTGCACCAACAATCTAAAGCGTATCTGAAGGGGTCAATTTCCCTCAGTTTGGAACGAGGGGAAATGTTCTAAAAAAAATACTTAAAACAAAACAAATATATTAAAAAAATAACGGTAACACCAGCAGAGTCATGGTACAGCATTTAGAAAAGCCAGAAACATATTCTTTAATTTAGTTTCTAAATAAAGCTGTTTGGGAGAATAGTTCCATTTCGATGTTGGTATTTTGTATAGAGAGTAGTCTGATAAAGATAATTCTAAAGTTACCAAATTTCCAGTTATTGCATTGTCAATATCTAAATATCTATTCTAAGATCTAGCATATTTCTTTGCAAGAGCTGAACTTCAAAAACTGAAAGTGTCTGTACATTATAAAAAAAAGCAACATTGTTTTCTTTTTCAAACCTGACTGTTGGATAACGTAATTTTACAATTAATTTTTCATCATGAACTTTACCAATAAGGTCTTGGAACAATGTTTAGGAACTGACATTTTAGAGAAAACTCATACTTATATTAGAGTTAAAGATATTTAAATTGTTATGTTTATGTTGAATACGATAGATAGATAGATAGATAGATAGATAGATAGATAAAAATTTTATTTCCAAGAAATATATACATAGTTAATTTAGTTTTCTTAACTTTAAAATTTAAATTTAATGACAATAACTTATAAAGTTGCCTGTCAGGTAAAGAGTTTTAATAAATTTGTATAATTAGTTTTAGCTTAGCGATTTTTTATGAATACTCATTTATAATTAAACTTCGATAACGTAGTGCATTTCTAAGAAAGTTGTAGAGATTGGTATAATTTTGTCCATTGAGGATATTAAGAAAATGATCACGATTAAGATGCTCACTGCCTAGAAACTTCTTTCTATACGTCTTGAATATGGGACAGACTCCTACAAAATGGTATGCATTTTCGGCTGCATCGAGATTACAGATTGTACAAATGCCTACAGATTCTCTGTTGAATGCTTGTGCATTAAGATTGAGCAGTCCACATCGAGACCTGAAAACCAAACTAATCATCTCCCGTGAGTTCTGATCATTGAAATAATTTGAAACTTCCATGTATTTAAGGTTGCAGTACTCGTCGTGAAATTGTGATTGTGTAGCTCGTTGTGTGTGTTCTATCCAGTGTTTTTCTCTAAGTTTAGAGCAAACTTCTATGTGCATTTTACTCCACTCAGACTTTGCGGACCAATTGAAAACAATTCCAACTTGATTGAAGATTGTGGACCATTCACTTGCCCAAAATATTTGTTTCCTGATGATAATATTTGACAGTTTACGTGTTAATCTGTTCTCAGGAAGAGTGTATATTTTTTGAATGTATCGGAAGTGCAATTCTAGTGTAGTAAGAAAGGCCTTGGGAAGTCCGGTTTCTATATTGATTGCATAGTTGGGTGTGTTATTTGGCAGAAAGAAACATCTTTTTACAAAAAACCGTTGTAGTTTTTCTATTTCAGTATGCTCAGTATAGCCCCAGATTTGTGCACAGTAGTTCATAACTGATCTTGAAACAGCTTCGTATATTTTGTATTTTGAAGATTGCATTATGTTTTTGTTTTTGATGAAATTAGACCAGGTTGCGTTTATTGAATTTTTGGAGATCGTGAGCCTTTGCGATAAATGTTCTGACCAAGACATGTTGTACGTAAGTATAGCACCGAGGTATTTGAATTTATTATATATATTATCTAAAAATCACTATTTCCGACTTATCTTGATTGACAAGTAGATTCCATTCATTACAGTAGTTTGTAAAGCTGTTGATCATTGCTTGTAAGGCGGCGGGGGTATCAGATAGTAGAACAATATCATCTGCATACATTAACACTTTGATTGATACATCTTCAATTGTTATTCCCCCTGGAAGTACGGAGTCTAGGTCATTTAAAAAAAGGATGAACAATAGAGCACTAAGAACGCATCCTTGTTTAACTCCTTGATTGATAGGGAAAAAACTACTGGCTCCAGTTCCATTCCAAACAGTTGCGCTATTGTTGTTATAGAGAGCTTTAATAATAGAGACCATCTTTAAAGACATTCCAAGAAGTGTTAATTTATAAAACAATGCATCTCTATTAATGTTATCAAATGCGGCTTTTAGGTCTATAAAATATGCATAAAGTTTTTTCTTCTGGTTTAATTGCAGCTTTATGAGGCAAGTTAAATTATAAATTTGGTCTACAGTTGAGTAATTCGGTCTGTATGCTGCTTGGAACTCGTTTAAAATTTGGTTTTCTTCGATCCAGGTATTTATGCGTTTTAAAAGGATTGTTGTAAACAATTTATAGATAGTATCCATAAATGATAGACCACGATAATTGTTTGCTTCATTTGGATCACCTTTCTTATAGAGAGGGAATATAATAGATTTTTTGAATGACTCTGGAATATTTCCGGTTCTGAAGATATCGTAAAAAAGGTGATAAATTTCATTGATAAGGGCTGGAGTTGCATATTTATAAAACTCTGATGGAATCCCATCGATGCCAGGAGCTTTATTGTCCTTAGCTGAACATATAACAGATTCTACTTCATCTATTTCAATGTCTTTATCTAACAAAGGTATGTATCTAATAAGGGTTGACAGCTCGTATGACGTTTGTAGTTGTGATCTTGGAGTAAAGAGGTTTTGGAAATGAGCTTTGAACTCAATTGCCGTTATATCCGTTTTCGTACAGTTATTACTACCGCGCATTATTTTAGCCAGCTTCCACCAGTCACTCGATGCTGTAACTAATGAAAGTTGCCTCGCAATGTTTTCATAATATTCGCGTTGCTTCGATAGACATAGTTGCTTGTATTTTTTGTTTGATGCTTGATAATTTTTTTAAACAAATCTATGTTATGTTTCCTATACATTTTCAAATGTTTGAATACTTCTTTTCTCGCGTAATAACAAGCAGTATCAAACCATGGATTTTTTGGCTCAAAATTTGAAAGTCGTTTATTATTTGCACTGTTTGCACTGTATATGCATTTTTTGATTGCATGACATCTTGAATCTACTGAGGAATTTGCTATAACTATATTTTTTATTGTTGAATCTAGATTGCAAGTATACGTTGCTTTCTGACTATCGCGCCATTTAAGTCTAGGCAGAAGTTCTTTTCTATGATAGTTAGTTATCACTTCTGATGAATTTAATTTAATTATAAGGGGCATATGATCGGAGAAATTCTCACATCCTACAGAAAAGTTATTTATTACGCCAACAGCACCATATGATGGACAACAGTAGTCAATGACTGAGGAGCCTCTATTACTCACAAATGTATATTCACCAGTATTATCTCCATATCCTCTTCCATTCAAGATGAATCCACCTATTTCTTCTACAAATTCGATAAACGAATTACAATTTCGATCATGGATATTGTCTTTGGAAATTCTGGCTAGTGTGACTTGTGATCCATTTCCAAATTGAATATCAATACTTCCTTTGTTCCCAGTTCTTACGTTTATATCTCCCACCAAAATAAAATTATCCAATTGGGTTTCGTAGAAAAAATTTGTTAATTTATCGAAGTCGTTTCTCCATTGGTTGCAGTTAACGTAAGCTGGTACAATGTTAACCCAAGATCCTCCAAAGTATCCTCTGACGAAAATGGTATCAAGGTGTTTGATGAAACTGAGTTTGTAAGTTGTTTCTAAGCTTTTTTTGTATCCATATAAACAACCACCACTTGCTCTTCCTCTTATTTGCTGTTGTGATCTTGTGGCAGGGATCCATTCAAGTTTGAACCCCATGAAAAATTTTTCGTATTTTTTAAAGTTTTCGACTGTTACAAAGGTTTCAAATAAAAAGAAAATTTCAAAATTACACACAAATTTAAAAAAGTTACATAAAAAAGTTTTATTTCCGAGGCCAGCAATATTATATGATAAAACCTGACAGGCACATAATTGTTAAGCACTATTTACAAGATTATTTGATCTTAAATTATTTTTATTTAGCTCTTTCTCAATAACTACATAGTTGCATTCTACTTTACTTAATAAATTTTCGATAAATTCTTTGCTTTTATGACTAAAGGCTGTGATTGTTCCATCAGGGCTGCATTTATATCTTTGACCATTTATTTCAATTGCCCAACGCTTTATTTCAATTTTTAGGTTGGAATTTGTTTGGGCTAAACATTTTTTGAGTTGTCGAAGGTGAAAAGGTGAACAAGAAAAACATTGACAATTTTACGGTCAAAGTATCATCTTATCGGACAAATCTGTCGAATCTGTAAACTTGTAGAAAAGGTAACCAGGCTAAGGACCAGCAGCGTTGCATTTTACGAAGCTGCGGTTTAAGTTGACTTTCCTGGTAAGTCTTAAAATAACAATAAATAATTTCAGGGTCAAATTAATTATTTCCACATCAACCCTTTGGCTTAAGATTTTTTTTTTTCAATTCAAACCAATCTCTCAAGTTGGTGACTTATTTAAGGACGAATTAAATGTGAACGGTGAACTGCTTGCGAAGTCATGATAAAATAACGACCTCATGAAGAATTTCACTTTGCATATTTACAACTGAGCCGTTGTTTTGATAGTATTTTTAAATTAAAAAATTTGCTTCATTCGATTGTATAAAATATAATGTCATAGAAAATTAACAAAAGTTAATTTAAACGGTACATTTATGTCGTGTTATTATAAATATATGGTACGGAACCTATACCACTGAACGAACAATAGTTAAACATTTTAAATGAAAATCTTTGAAGCAGGTTTTGAACATTGTATGCAGAACACAAGCATTGTGTTGTTCTTTGGTAACTTCTTGTTGTTCTTTGATGGCCCTTTTTTGCTTAAATACGCACATTTTCTCAATGAGACTTTTCGGGTTGGTAAAAATAAAACATATTGAAGCCATTGGTTTTTTTCTTTGGACGCAACTTTTAATTTATTTTGCTTTCGACTGTTAATTTGGTCGTAGGCAAAGATGTGATATAACATCCAGTTTAAACTCTTTGAGAGCTTAGCTATACCCTGTATAATTCATCAAGATGTAAGCATTTACTATAGCAACATCTAAAAATCTCAACTGAAACTTTTCTTTCATAAAATAGTATATATTATTTGATACTAAAAGCGCAGTGGTATAACCTGGATTTAAGTTTTTAAATCGAACATGTTTTTATCAAAATAATTGGAAAATTAATAATTTTTCTAGAAAATCATATCACGAGCAAGTTTTGACGTTTCCAAACAGTGAACTCAAAAAACGAGTTTAAATTAAATTATTTTGTTTCTTTAAGAAAATACTTTCAAAGTGTATATTAAAAGTATTGCATATTAACGCTTAAAGGCTTAAATAAGTGGTACAACAAAGTATAATGCAATTATAGAAACTGAAAAGCATATTTTCAAAGAAATAATTGAAATGGAAAAGCCTTGCTTAAATATTAGATGGAATAAGTGCTTAGTGTTTGATAAAGTAAATGTAAAAAGGTGCTATAACTGCTGGGGATTCAACCACAATGCTGAAAAGTGTTCAAATAAAATATGTTGTCCAAAGTGTAGTGGTGAACACAAATTAGACAAGTGTACAAGTGAGGAGATGAAATGTAAAAATTGTGCTCTGACCATCGAAAAATTAAACATCAATATTGATTCGCGTCATGATGTTAGGGATGCAAATTGCCCAGTGTATCTTAGAAGGCTTGAACGAGAAAGAGAAAAAGTTGCATATTAGCAACCAACATTTCTCCAATGTTTGCATCTCAATATACAGGGCTTGATCAATAATTTAAATGAATTAAAGAATATTATTTATGAAAACAATTTCGATATAATCGTCCTAACTGAAACACATCTCGGCTTATCAGTGATGGATAAAGAAGTGTATATAAAGAACTATAATATTATCCGTTGTGAAACATCATCAGCCTATACTGGAGGAGTGGTTATTTATATAAAGAAAAATATTGACGACTTTTTAGTGCTAAAAAATGTACAAGTTGATATGAGTATATGGCTATTGGTTGTAGAAATATGTAAAGTAAAGTTCATACCATTATATAGATCACCCAGTACTCGAAAAGGTGAATTTTTTGAATATTTGAGTGATTATTTGAAGGACAATGTGAATGAAAACATAATTATACTAGGCGATTTCAACATAGACTGGTTCGCGGATTCAAATTATAAAAGAGATCTAGAATGTTTATTTAAAGAAAATTTGTGTAATCAAATGGTAATAAAACCTACAAGAATATCTGCCGGTACAAGAACGCTATTAGACTACGTTGTAACCGATATTAAATCAATTGAAGTAAAAGTTATAAATGAATTGAAAATAAGTGATCACGAAACAACGGTTTTTAAATTGCCAGTGCGTACAAATAAAGAAAAAAAGTGAAAAAAGTTAAAATTTTAAAATACAATAAGCATAGATTTATACAAAAAATCAGAGAAAGTGATATAAATAGAATGGGTACTTTAGTAAATATAAATGATTCAATCAGTGAGCGATTTGAAAAAGAAATGCTTAAAGTTGTAAATTGTTTTGTGGTTCAAAAAACATACAAAGAAACTGACCAACAGTGGTTTAATTATGATTTAAGGAGACAAAAGTCAGAAAAAATCAGAAGTCACCTGAAGTTTGTGTTAACCAGAAACATTGAAGATTGGGAACAATATAAGAGAATTAGAAATGCTTACAAAAAAAATCTTCAAATAACAGAGCGAAAATTCATTAAAGATAAGTTAAATGGGGCTAGTGATCAAAGGAATATGTGGAAAACGTTAAAAACTTTAGTTTTGGGACAATCAGTAACAGAAACTAATTGTGTTGAGTTCAATGGGAACAAAATAAGTGATGAGAAAATAATTGCCAATAAATTTAATGAATTTTTTATTAAGAGTGTAATAGAAATAAATGAACAAATACCGAAAGTTGCATGGTCAAACCTTTTGCTAAATAGTGAACATTGTTTCAAATTTAAAAAAGTGAAATCAATAGAAGAACTCTTAAAAATAGTTGAAATGATGCCTAATAAAAATGATTTCAATTTGATGAACAAACAAATGTTAAAAGATAGTTTTACGATTGTGGGCCCTACTCTATTAAACATAATAAATTATTCGTTTGAAAATGGGAAATTTCCAAGCTCCTGGAAATCGTCGGTTATAACCCCAGTGGAAAAAATATCCAACTCAAAGAAATGCGAAGACTATAGGCCTATAAACATGCTTCCTCTGTATGAAAAGATACTGGAAAAGATTGTTCAAATTCAATTAGAAGAGTACCTACAGCTCTGATCTGATAAGTAAGGAGCAATCTGGATTTAGACGAAAACACTCTTGTGAATCAGCTCTAAACTATGTCGTAGCAGATTGGAAGGAAACGATACATAAAAAGAAGAAAATTGCAGCAGTATTTATCGACCTCAAAAGGGCATTTGAAACGTTGGATAGATTGATTTTATTAAAAAAATTGTATGGGTACGGAATACGAGGAACTGAGTTTAATTGGTTTAAGTCATATCTAATAGGAAGAAAACAAATTGTAAAGTGTAATGGGGTAAGTTCGGATGCATTAGATTCAGACTTAGGAGTGCCACAAGGTTCAATTTTGGGTACATTATTGCTTGTAATTTATATTAATGATATAAAAAGTGTTTTAAAATATTGTAAATTAAAACTATTTGCTGATGATGGTTTATTTTACGTTGAAGATAATGATTTAACAAACAGTATAAGACAATTGGTAATAGATATTAATAACATACAAAATTATTTAAATATGAATAAACTAAAATTAAACACAGAAAAAACTAAAATAATGTTATTGCCAGAAAATAAAATAATTTGTAAAATAAATGAATTTGAATGTGTACAAGAAACCAAATACAGTGGTGGTCCAGTATAACGAACGATATAATGTCCAGAGTCAATTCGTTATATCGAAAAGTCGTTAGGTATATCGAAACATTTTTTTCATACAAATCTTTAGGTTAATAGAAAGTAAATTTTTTGTATTTTTCATTAATTTATTTCAAACTTCATAAAAAACAAATAATTACATACTTCACTTAATAGAATAAAAAAAAAAACATATATAATTTCATTTACATATAACGAAACATTTAAGGAATATACTTGTATTAGTTTTGTTCAAATTATGTACATATATATAAATAGTACATACAAATATTTGTACTCATATGTATTTAAGAAAAAAAAATCGTTAATATGCATTTGTTTTTTTGGGCGTTGAATGTTATTATTGAATGCCTCTAACCGTAAACTTCTTAGAACTATAAGACTTTAGAGTTTTCAATTCCATTTTGTTCTGCCCATTGGATGGATGCAATTGTCAAAATTTCGGACAGCTTCGTGATGACTCATTTTTCGGACCACCTCACCAGGCATAATCTCATCATCTTCAAAATTTTCTTCAAATAAATATTGATCCGATTCTAGTAGCAATTGCCTTTTTATCAATTTATTTAAGATAGGTACATTACTTTTGTTTTGTCTGTAGGTTTCAAGATGAAATTCCACAAATAAATCTGTAAAAAAACACGACCTGAAAGAGGTGTATACAAATGTGTAAACTTGTTCTACCTAGCTAGTGGTATGGAAAGAACTGAAAAAACTAGATTGTTAGTTTGTTCAAATCCAGTTTTCTTATTTTAAATTTTATTGAGGATGCTGTTTTTATTTTTTTTGTTGCATTTTATCAATGCAAAGAGGGAGGAATAGTATTTCAATTTTGGATTTTTAGACTTTAATTGAAATTAAAAAAAATATCCAGTAAATCTGCATATAATTTAAGAGATTGATTTAAACGCCAAAGGGAAAATCTTCAAATATATTTAATTCATATACTGCCATAAATGCAAATAAGGCGTTAGCTTCATAAAGCGTTTAAAAAAAAGGTGACGCAACAGGCTGTACAGAATTAGGGCCTAGTGACTTGCAACTCTCAACCATTCCTGTGTGCGTGTCAATTCAAGGATGGCGGGGATCTTCAGTTTTTATGCCGAATACGAACGTCAAATTTGAGAAAGCACTTTTATTTTATTTATTTATATACATACATATGTATAAAATAAGTGGTCAAAATCTTAGAAATTTAAATTGGTCGATTTGTGTTTGAGATATACACAAGTAGTTTCACATAACGATCTTGGATGCCACACCACAAGCCAACGACGCGAGGTATTGCGCGCTCGCCAAAATTTGTATTCAATAAACTGTTTATTTCGTTACGTCGCGCGGCTTAAAAGTGTTTTTGTTGAAAAATCAAAGAAAATTTCAAAATATGGGCCGGGTCATAAAGATTCAGAATTTGGTAACTTTTTTTATCCCGAATCATGGGGTTCGAGTAACAGCTGTTTTAATAACATTTCAAAAATAACTTACTATTAGTCGGTTGTTCACTCACCATGTGCACAAATAATATATATTTTTAATATTTTTGTCATTTAGCGTTTAGTTAAAATACATGGCTTTTTCCACTATTTTTAAATTACCTGTTACAATTATTGACTATAGCTGCATTTCATGTGAAGAGGACATTGTTGATTTGCAATGACCAGTTTGCCTTTTCTTGGTCGTGGCTGGCAATATATTGAACCCTCAGCTCACCGGTGAGTGTGGTTCTTGGACCCTTCAATGTCGCTACAAAAAAAAATATTGCCAGACTCTGCATTCATCCATGGTTGGCTCCCCCGCTAGAGCAACCCCTTTGAATGGCTTCTTTCTCTCTCAAGCCATCACCCTTCTCATCATCACCCTCTCATCCTTTATATCAAAAAAATTACTCCATGATTATGAAACTATAGTTCATAAATAAAAAGCCTTGTAAGTTTTTAGTTCAAACATTTCGACAAATTTAATTAGAAATTTTCATTTTATAAAACTATATCATATTTTAAAGTTATGTAATTTAATTGAATTTAAATTTTCAAATATAAATCTTATTAAATTAATTTATTGAATTTTGATTAAGCGAAATAGTAAAAAAAAATTATTTAAACTCTGTTGGCAACGCGAAGCCTAAAATCTTAATATTTAATATCAAAAGTATAACCGCGTCTTCGGCTTATTGCAATACTTTGGATTTTACTTCCTTTTTTTTTTTGCTTCCTTTTAGCTTTCACTTATCTCAATAATCCCCTTATTTACAACCCCCCCGTTAATTCGCGTAAGTATAAAAATTTTGTATACATACAGTGTCGGTCAAAACTAAAACACGAAATCGTTTCATTTTGAAAAAAGTCAAATAAAACTACAAATTAAGATATGAAATTAATTTTTTTTTATTTATTTTAAATAATAATATTATTGTCTTAAATTAACAGTATTTAGATTTGCTATAATTATTTACATATTTAAAATATTACAAAATATTTAGAATTCTTATGAAAAACGATTGGACAAAACTAAAGCACATTTCTCAAACACAATCTTTAAAACTATTTAAATTTCAATATTTAGTGGCATATCCTTTATTTTTTATGACGGCAGCACATCGATGCGCCATGGAGTTGATAAGGTTTTCTATGTACTGGCTGGGGATATTATTTCAAGCACTTTGAGCCTGTTGAAAAAGTGAGTCTTGGTTTTTGCAATTGGAGCGATCAATCCTCTGATCTACAATTCCCCATAGATTCTCTATGGGGTTGAGATCAGGGGATTGTGCTGGCCATTGCATTTACTTTAACATTATTTTGATTTAACCAATCCTTCACAACTTTAGCAGTATGTTTAGGATCGTTGTCATGTTGAAATATCCATCTCAATGGCATGTTTTCTTCTGTATAAGGATACATGACATTTTGAAGGATATCTCTATACATGAAACGATCCATTATAACTCTAATTCTGTGGATCGGGCCGACTCCTTCACTGGAAAAACATCCCCAGACCATAATACTACCCCCACCGTGTTTTATTGTTCCTTTTGAATAGCGAGGATTTAAACGTTTACCTTCTGGCCTGCGTACTGTATGAAATCCGTCGGATCCTTTCAAATTGAACTTCGATTCATCAGAGAAGAGGACCGTCCTCCATTTCGCCGCATTCCAGTTCAAGTGTGCTTTTGCAAATTCAAGTCTGGCACATCTGTTCTTAGCAGAAATAAATGGTTTTTTCGCTGTTCGATATGATCGGAGGCCAACATCAACCGCTCTTCTCCGGATAGTCCTGCTTGATATTTTTAAACCCAATTCTTTTTTAATGATTTCCGATGATATGAAAGGATCTTTTTTAATAACCCTGACGATTTTTCTGTCTTTGCGATTTGAAGTTTTTCGCGGTCTACCACCATTATGAATAGTTAGCAATGTTCCTCGAGCACAAAATCGAGAAATTACTCGGGAAATCACTGAATGATTAATACCATATTTTTTGCTTATGAATGTAACTGATTCACCATTATTGAAATTAGACACAATTTTTTCTTTTAATTCGTCGGAGTACTTATCGCGAGCCATTTTAAAATCTCGATGCAATGCTTACAACAGATGACGCGGAATGGTGAACAATTCACTTTTCTTAGTCGCAATGGAAAAAAACATAAGTGAAAAAAACAGTTATTTTTGTTGTTCTCATTAAATAATTGTAAAATATAGACCATACAGATGAGTTATTTTAAAATAGGGTACATGTGCTTTAGTTTTGTCCAATAGTTTTTCATAAGAATTCTAAATATTTTGTAGTATTTTAAATATGTAAATTATTATAGCAAATCTAAATACTGTTAATTTAAGACAATAATATTATTATTTAAAATAAATAAAAAAAAAAATAATTTTATATCTTAATTTGTAGTTTTATTTGACTTTTTTCAAAATGAAACGATTTCGTGCTTTAGTTTTGACCGACACTGTACATATATATGTAAAAACGAAGGTTAAATAACCATCAAATGAATTAAAAAAGATACAGACAAACTCACCCTTGTATTCCTCGCGAAGTGGCCACTGCTTTTAAATAGAAGGAATGGTTGTTCTGTGTGCAACCCTTATATGCACCCGCTGTTGTTTTCCTTTCTTTTTGCTTTGTTGTAGATAGGTATTTACTCATATACATATATATAACACTTCCGCGAATTAATTTAAATTAATTGTTCGGTTCGCGTGGCGATACTTCGAATTAAATGTTATTTTTTTTACACTTCGAATTAACAATTTAGAGGCTTAAAAAAAATTGAATTTATGGTAATAAAAAAAAATGAAATTACGTTAAGTAAAAACGAATTAAAAAAAAAAATTGATTTTTGGTTTTGGTGGGGACTTGAACCCTGGACCTCTGCTTGGAGCCATGAATGGCTGTATAATTTTGCGCAGACAAACTCAGCACTTATTTGACTTCCTAACTCCCTACAAATGCCGTACTGGATATGGAGCGAAGTTCCTGCACTTCTCAAACTGTTATTTCAGCTGCCTTCTTTTTCTTTGTTCCCCTGGTATACTTATTACTAAGTTTTCCGGAAACCGGGATGAATATATCGGGCAGCCGTTATTTCCGACTGCCAATTCAAATTCTATTTTAAAAACGAAAATCACTAACCATACAAAAAAATATCAACTTATTCTTACCACGAATTTTATTTAAAAACTGCTTATATGGAAGTTTTGTGCAATTCACACTTATTTTTTTACTTTTCAAGATTTTTCCTGAGGAAAATTTTAACTTTTTATAGAAAAATAAACTATACGAGAATATACGACTTTCAGAATAAAAAATATTAAGTAGGAACTGCTGACAAAGAAAATCAAATTTCTTTGTTTCAAGTAAAAAAGTGTATTTGACCAGATTACGTTAGCCGTACGTTTAATAGCTTTAACTGCTTAAAAGTTAATAAATTATCTACCTACGCCTTTGTTCAAAAACACTCTAGTAAAGATATAAATCCTCGGTAGCTATATTGGTTTGCCTACAAACTAAACCGGAAACGGACCTCATAAAGTAATTCTTAGTGTGCGTGAAAACACGCACACTAAGACACAATTAATGAGGTCCGGTGCGTGGAAATTTAGTTTATCAGTTATTTGAATTTCACATTTATTCATTGACAGAATGTCAAAATTACAAATACAACAATGTAAACAAATGGGTTTTGGAGGGTGAAACGTACGAAGGATTTATATCTTCATTAGAGTGTTTTTGCCTTTGTTCTTAATTTCTCTTTCTTTGGCTTTGCAGCCACCCAACGAAAGGAAATCCTGCAAATCCCCTCTTTCCAGGATCATTGACTCAATAGATATTAATATTCATTTTTGAGTTTAAGCTTTTCAAAATTCACTCGAGTTCCTACTTAATTCGAATTGACCAGTCAAGAATTCTACTCAATACCCTCTCTTTGAGTTGCTGCTCGGAACGCACTCTTAGGCTTAGGAATGAAAAATTTACTACCGTACTAAGTTTTTAATTCTTATATATTTTCCCTTTCAATCCGTTCATACAACTCTCACTCATTCTTACTAATGTTTATAAACATAATGAAGTACCTAATAAAGTCATCCTAAAAGTCATCTTCAAATACAAAACATAAACATTTGGTCTTATGCTCGTGTCGTCGTCAGTGCCGTGCGCCGCCTTTTTTGTTTATACAATTAATACAAAAATATTCAAATAAATATTTCGGTTACAGACTTTTTAAATGTATAGCATGTTTGGTGTTATACCCTGGAGTTATGGGCTTATACATAAGTTTTCTAAAAATCTTGGGCTTAGGTTTTTAAGACTAAATTTTCTTAAGCATAATATAAAGAGCGATTCATTTATTTTTAGTTATGATATTTAATCAAAGATAGCACTTACTTGTCCAAGGAATTTTTAAGCATTTTCAAATGTCTTGGCAGGAAGATAAGTAACAAAAAAGGTTTAAATAGTTAAATCAATGGGTTATAATATTTGCAATGAAACACTTTTCACACCAATAATTCATCCTTTTGTTTGTGTTCATGCATTTCACATTTAGCAGAGTAGATGAAAAATGAGTCATCTATTAAATTACCATGATTTACTTTCGGTTTTTTTGTGTACCCTATGTATAAAAGGCTATTGATTACCTTTTAATATGAGTGTAACTACGCCAGCTAATAAACAATCCATAGACCCTTCTAAAACAACAGAAAAGATGTGTTTTAAAGGCCGTGTATACAAAAAATTACTCGAAAACATAAATTTAAAAAAAAAAAAACAAAGATTTGTTGTTTTTTATTGTCTAAATTTTCTTGAGTTATATTTTCCACCTCAGGACAAAACTTAAATTACGTAAAGATCGATTAATTAAATAGATACTTTTAAGTTAATGGTTGTATGTATATATACAGAAAAGACAAAATAGTAAACAAGAACAAGACAAAATTTATTTTCCCTGTTTCCTTCCTGTTTGTATTTTAATCAAGACAAAACTCAACATGTATTTTTATACCAGGTTCTGTAATGTCACCATCTGTACGCTATATTCCGAAATGATCAGAAGATTTAAATGTTTAGCCATATTTGTAATATTAATTTACAACCCTTTAAAATGTAGGTTTTCAGTGTTTAAAAATATTTTTTAAAATAATGAAACTAGCGAGGGTTGAGTTAAGAAGTAATTGAATATTGGAAAATATCAAATTATCGGCTAGGAATTGGGAAGAAAAATATTGACCAGTAAGTAAATTTTAATCAATGTTTAAAGTTTTTTTTTCAACGATAGTTTTTGGTATCTTAAAGGAGAATAACAATGAAAAAAAGCACTTTGCAAATTCGAATAAACAAAGACGAAATAAAATAAATCCTATGTGGACTGTAGGTCTTTGTTTAGGTTTAATTTAAGTAATTTAATAAACACGACAACTTGACTTCAAAATCATTAAAATGTTGTATAATTTTAATAATAAAATAATTCTAATATAAAAAAACGCAAAATTCTCATACTTTTAATCTAAATGTTTGATAATAAAAGTTCCATTATTTTGGGGCCTATTGCGTTTATCACAAGTGGCCAATGCTTTCATTTCAGCAGAAAACTAAAGCAATCTATTTTTTCTCTTATTGTAATCTGTGTTGCCATATTCTGCCCAAATTCTCCTCTGTTGGCTTTTCGAAATGTTTACTATCCTGAAAGACATAAAGTAAGGTAATTGGTTTGACACTTTTTATTACACTTTCTTGTATTCTGTGCCAAGTACAAATCTAATCATTCTTTTTATTAAAGAAAAAAATGTTCGTATGTGTAAAGACATAATTTTGTATGCAGATTGTTCTAGAACATATTAAGAGATCGTCAATATCTACTACAACAATTTCACCCCATAATGGTAGTAAATTTTGAATTTTAAATTATCCAACTTTTGATTCTTTTAAGTTCTTATCTAGAATCTAGATGAAATGGCAGTACCTAATTAAAGTTCCTCCTAAAAAATAAACCCATTTACGCAAATTCGTTGCGGCGTTCTCAAGTCCGTTCCAAGATATGTTCCTGTGCATGTGCATGCATTTTGAATTATTTAATTCTGCTGTAATGTGCTATTATTACCAGCCTTATATACAAAGATTGACTTAACTGAATGATATTGTCAAACTTTTGCATGAAATAATTTCATACAAAATAGTAAACGAGCAGAATTACATATTAGGAGACTAGCAAAGTGCATTGACACTGTTTGTTGTTCTTGTTGTATATGCTCCTACTCACAAATACTTGTACCCATTGCTTGATGAAATGATTTGTTTTATTGCTACACGCAAACGCAATTCTTGCCATAAATTCAGTGCCATATCTGGAACGCTTCGCTGGCTGGTTGAGCTATACAACACCTCATTCACCCCTCACTGAATCATCACTTACGTATACGTACTCAATTTATCTATTAGCCGGTAAATAAAATTAACATATTTATTGTTTTTTTTTTTTAATACATTCATATTATGGAAACTATATACATTTTGTTGCTTTTTACCGGTGATGGTAGTTTTTTTAATTTTGCTAATACAGTGTATATGTAAATGTTATACAGTATTATTTGTATTCAATAATTTATAAAGAAATAAGTAATTCAACTTTGTTTTACTCTTTCGCTCAATGATTTTCGATATTTTGGGTCTTATTCGTATTAAAACTATTTTAATTTAGTAGATGATATAAATGTTTGGCATCACTGCTGTGAACGTGATCGCATATAAAATCCTAAGGTGTAGTTTTAAGTCAGTAATCTTGGTGATTAATCCGGTAATACTATTAAATGAACATAACACCATAGTTCTTTGTTGTTGACAGTTTTTATCAAACTTCTCGCGACTATAATTCTACCCAAATATCAAAAATAGCTAATTAACCAACAAAAACAAACAACTTCCGTTCAATGATGACAATTTCCGAATTGGATCTTCAGATATTAAAAACAAATATCGATACAGCACTTTATAAAGAACTCTGTTTAGCGACCACCAAAATACGTCGTGCTAAACTTGAATAATGAAATCAAAAATTTGCGATTAATAAATGAAGACTTACTTACTTAAGGTGGCGCTACAGTCCGGGCGGACCTGGGCCTTAACCAACATGCCTCTCCAGCCAGCTCGGTCCCTAGCTAGCTGTCTCCAGTTTCGCACGCCAAGTTGGTTGAGGTCTTCACCCACCTGCGTGCGCCACCTGAGTCGCGGTCTTCCTCTACTGCGCCGTCCCTCGGGATTGGATTCGAAGACCTTCCGGGCTGGAGCGTTGATGTTCATTCGCTCCACATGACCTAGCCATCTAAGTCGTTGGAATTCTGTTAATTAGGTCAGTGTCGCTGTACAGCCTGTATAGTTCGTCGTTATATCTTCTCCTCCATTCTCCATCTATGCAGACGGGACCAAAAATCACCCGAAGAATTTTTCTCTCGAAGCATCCTAAGACGCTCTCATCTTTCTTTGACAGGGTCCATACCTCAGCGCCATAAAGGAGAATGGATGATGAGTGTCTTGCTCGAGAGAGGACTTTACTACTCAATTGCCTTCTAAGTCCAAAGAAGCAGCGATTTGCCTCAACTACCTCAAAGTTATAGCTGTCCATGGTGACGTTTTGTCGAAGACGTCGTTGTTCAATGTCCTTTTTTGATGACAGCATATACTTGGTCTTGCCCTCATTGACCACTAAACCCATCTTCTTCGCTTCCGTCGCAATGTTCAAAAACGCTCCAGTGACATCACGCTTTGATCTTCCAATTATGTCAATATCATCTGCGTATCCGAGTAATTGGATGGTCCTTTGGAAGATCGTGTCTCTAGTGTTGATGGTTGAGTTTTGCACAATTCTTTCCAGAACGATGTTGAAGAAGCCGCATGACAGTGCATCCCCTTGTCTAAAACCTCGTTTGACATCAAATGCATCGGTGAGATCTTTTCCGACCTTGATAGAGCAGCGAGCATTCTCCATCGTCATTCTGCTGTCATACGCGGCTTTAAAATCGATATCGATTTGAAGTTCTTGGGTTTTTTCCAAGTGTGAATATTTGGGCGATGATGGTGGACTTTCCTGGTCTGAAGTCACACTGATAAGGACCTATCAATAATACGGCAGAGAGGATCTTATATGCAATGTTAAGGAGACTGATGCCTCTGTAGTTGGCGCAATTTAGAGGGTCTCCTTTCTTATGTATCGGGCACACTATGCTGAGATTTCACTCATCGGGCATGCTTTCTTCCGACCATATTTTGCAAATGAGTTGGTGCATGCTCCCTACCAAGTCATCGCCTGCTGCTTTAAATAGTTCGGCAGCGATGCCGTCAGCTCCAGCATCTTTGTTTGACTTCAGTTTAGATATAGCTATCTTCACTTCGTGGAGGTCGGGTAGGCGTGCGTCGCCTAGGTTGAGTGGTTCTATCTCCCTTACAGCGGAATTCGGTTCGTTATCGCCGTTATATAATTTGGAGAAGTGGTCTTTCCATATTCTCAACATAGACTGCGGTTCTACTACGATGTTCCCCTGATCGTCCTTACAGGCTTCGGTTCGTGGCTGGTACCCTTGGGATTTTTTTTTACGTTTTGGTAAAATTTACGAACCTCATTCCTGTTGTGACATCCCTCTATCTCCTCGATCTCGCGTTTCTCATGCTCTCTTTTTTTCCATCTAAAAAGCCAGTGTTCCTCTCTCCTCTTCTGCTCGTAGAGGTCGCGAGTAGCTCTGGTCCTTCTAGGCAGCGCCGTTTTGTATGCCTGTTGTTTAGCTGCGTGCGCATGCCGGCATTCGTCGTTAAACCAGGGGTTTCGCTGTGGTGGCCGTGTGAAACCTAGCACTTCAGAGGCGGCATCTCTGATGGCAGCAATGTCACTGGTTTTCAATGCTTAATGTAGGCAGCATAGGACTTCTTAAGAGGTTATTAGAGACTCGATCGGAAAAGGACATGGCAGTCTCTTGCCATTGTAGCCGTCTAACGTCGAATCTTTTCACAGTACTTCCTTTTTTTAGCTTGGATCGGGATATCCGTAGCCGTACCTTGGCTACAACGAGGTAGTGGTCCGAGTCAATGTTGGCCCCTCGGAATGTTCGGACATCCTGTATGCTGAAGAAGTGTCGTGTGTCGATCTCAATGTGGTCAATCTGGTTGACAGTTGTTTGATCAGGAGATTTCCATGTCCCCTTGTGGATATCATGTGTGAACTGCGTAACAGAACGTCCCGCCCCCGCGCGAAATCGATCAGCCTGAATCCGTTGGCGGAGGTGGTGTCGTGCAGGCTGTATCTCCCGATTGTGCCACCAAAGATGTCTTCTCTTCCTAGCTTGGCGTTAAAATCTCCTAAGACAATTTTAATGTCATATCCAGGGCACTGCTCATATGTCTTGTCAAAGAGCTCGAAGAATATGTCTTTGGTGTCTTCATCTTTCTCTTCTGTTGGGGCATTCGCGCATATTAGGCTTATGTTGGCGAATTTAGCCTTGATGCGGATTGTCGCGATGCGCTCGCTCACACTGTTGAAGCTCAAGACTCTTTGCCTTCATCATAGTAAAGCCGCCAGCGCCAACCTGGTCTACCTCATGCAGAGTAGACAATATGACATGACCCTGATCCAAGAACCCTGGATAGTAGGTGGCATGATCAAGGGCCTGCACTCCAAAGACCTCATGCTGTATAAGTCAGATCTTGACAGCCAAAATAGTAATCCCAGAACCTGTATATTAGCTAGAAAACAGTTTAATCTCTTTCTTCTAACTTCTTACAGCAACATCGACCAGACCGCGGTCATTTTAGAACGCAAGGAGCACCCAACGCTCATAATAACCTCCACATACATGCCCTACGATGGAGTTGAAGGACCACCAGCGGATATAACAAATGAAGTAATAACATTCGCAAGTAAGAAAAATTTTAATATTATACTAGGGTGCGACTCCAATGCACATCATGTACAATGGGGGAGCACCGATACAAATGCTAGAGGTGAATCCCTTTTTCAATTTATCATAGATAACAATCTTCGTGTGGCTAACCGAGGTAATATGTACACCCACCTTTGTCACAAAAAATCGGAAAGAGGTGCTAGATATAACCCTCTCAAACAATTCTGACTCCTGTCTAATTGATCATTAGAGGGTTTTAGAAGAACCTTCCTTTTCTGACCATCGTCTCATAGAACTTAAAATCCCTAACTTTGATAGACAGCACAAACCCTTTAGAAATAACAGGCGTACAGACTGGCTTATCTTCAATAGGGAAATTAGTAATAACATTGAGCACGTTAACACCAACACCATTCTGGGACCAGACAGTCTAGAGAAGGCAACAGAGAATCTCACTGAGACTCTGCGTAAAGCGTTTGAAACCAGTTGTCCTATCAAAACAACTGTGAAGAAAAACAGTAAACCCCCCTGGTGGACAACAGAACTAACCTACATTAGAAAAGAAACAAGAAAGCTTTTCAATGTTGCTAAAAGAACAAGACTCGAAAGCGACTGGGACTGTTATAAGACTAGTCAAAGAAAATTCAAAACAGAAACCCAACGAGCCAAACGGAGCTCGTGGAAAAATTTCTGCAGCAATATCGAGTGTACCAACGAGTCAGCTAGGCTCAGGAAAATCCTTTCGAAAACCTCCATTTCTGTTGGTTCTCTAAGGAAACCCGACAATGGCTGGACTGAATCAAGTCGCGAAAGTCTAGAACTCCTGGTTGAAACACACTTCCCAGGCAGTAAACCTAACCCTGAACGCGAACCAGATAACTCTTCAATCTTCGAGTATGAAATCCCTACGGATGTTATAACGGAAGAAAGGCTAAACTGGGCTATTAACTCTTTCTCCCCTTATAAATCTCCAGGCCTAGACGGCATTTTCCCAATGATGCTGCAAAAGAGCATTGAATTTATCACTCCACACCTGATAAACATCTTTCAAAGCAGCATTAAATGGGGGTATATTCCCAAGACATGGCGTGAGGTAAAAGTCGTTTTTATACCAAAAGCCGGCAAACCCAGCCATACTGAACCTAAGGACTTCAGACCTATAAGTCTCACGTCTTTTGTACTTAAGACACTAGAAAGACTTATCGACATATACATCCGCAGTAATTTAAAACCGGAGACCATATCACCCTTTCAACACGCCTACACAAAAGGTAGAAGTGTAGAAACGGCACTACACTACGTAGTTAGAACCATAGAAAAATCACTTGACGTTAAGGAATACACTCTTGCTTCATTCCTGGACATTGAAGGAGCCTTCAATAACGTCCACAGTAATGCAATCGAGAAAGCACTTAATGATCAACGTATAGAAGAAGTAGTTATCAAATGGATCATGAGTATGCTGAAAAACAGGCAAATACATAGTGAGCTTGGTAACGCACATTTAGAAATGTACGCATCTAGAGGAACCCCGCAAGGTGGAATTCTCTCACCATTATTATGGATCTTAGTGATGAACGAGATCCTAATAAAACTTAGGAACTACGGTATAGTAGTGGTAGCCTACGCTGATGACTTAGCGCTTTTGGCGACGGGTAAATACCTTACCACTATTAGCGAACAATTACAAACCGCATTATCAAATGTCAACAACTGGACTAAGAAATGCGGTCTTAATGTAAACCCCCTTAAAACAGAACTGGTTCTTTTTACAAACAGGAGGAAGATCCCTCCGTTTATAATACCTAAAATAGATAATACAATACTAAGAATCTCCGACCGAGCTAGATACCTTGGAGTTATATTGGATAAAAAACTCAATTGGGGTCCAAATATCCAAGAAAAATATAAGAAGGCCACAATCGCACTCTACTCATGTAACAAGATTCTGGGTAGAAATTGGGGACCGAACCCCAAAATAGTAATGTGGATGTACACTGCCATTGTCAGACCGATTCTAACTTATGGCAGCTTGGTTTGGTGGAAAGCGTTGGAGAAATCCACGAACCAAAAAACACTTACCAAAGTACAGAGAATGGCCTGTATCTGTACTAGTGGTGTGATGAGGACTACCCCAACTGCGGGCTTAGAAACGATCCTCAATCTCCCCCCAATAGACCTATTCGTCCAAGAATCAGCAGCAAACAGCGCCCTCAGGCTCAGTCAAACTAACATCTGGAAAACTAGCCAGAGTGGCCACGCAGCTATTCTTACGAAATACGTAGACAACAATATCTGCACAGATTATATGAGCCCTTACTTAGATTTCAACAAATCTTTTAGTACTAGGTTCCCCAATAGACTAGATTGGGAAAATAGTGAGCCCTACACCAACGACTCAACCATTACCATCTACACCGATGGCTCGAAAATGGACAATAGAGTAGGTGCAGGCTTTTACTCTGAAAGCCTAAACCTTGCCAAAGCATTCAGGCACCCCGACTATAGCAGCGTCTTCCAAGCTGAGATCTTGGCAGTGAAAAACGCTGCTAAACACATATCCATGATGGCGATATCACACACGGACATCACTTTTTTCATTGATAGCCAAGCAGCAATAAAAGCTATCTCTGCCACCCAAATCAAGTCAAAGCTTGTCTCTTGCTGTCGCGAAGAGCTAAAGTTTCTTGGCACACAGCATAACGTAAGACTCTGCTGGGTTCCTGGCCACAGTGATGTACCAGGCAACGAAAAGGCGGATGAACTTGCTAGGGAGGGCTCCACACTGAAACCCTCCCTGATAGACCATCATATAGGGATACCGTTATGTGAACTGAAACATAACGTCAGTAAAACCATCTTTCACAAATCCAATGACAGATGGAATCTCCTAGAAACCTGTGTTAACACCAGGAAGATACGGCCTAGATACGATAAGAAAAGATCCGACTGGATCTTAACTCTTAACAAACCCTCCCTAAGATCCCTTATCGGCATTATTACAGGTCACAACCTACTCGGCTACCATAAGAAGAAGATGGGGCTCAGTACTGATGACCTTTGTAGAGGCTGTGGTGATGAAAACGAGCATGAAGACACCACTCACTTTCTCTGCCACTGTCCTTCACTCTGTCTTGCTAGGAAGAAAACTCTAGGCAACTTCTTCTTTAATGAACTAGAGGAACTATCAGAACTGCCAGGCAAAAGCTTACTAAACTTTGTCAAGACCTCTAAATGGTTAAACGAACCACATGATTCATAGGTTATTATATCTTTTCAGGAAGTTACAACACTTCGGGGTATCACAATGGATCTACATTGATCTAAGTGTGATGGTAACAACATCAACTGTCAGCCCGTTCAAACCTAACCTAACCTAAGACTCTTTGCCTGAGGCTAGTTCGTTGTCCTTATTTCGTTTGCGTGGGTTGTCAACAGTAAATCCGTCCGTAACCGAGGCTTGTTGGTGCCTCGCAACTAAGGTATTTTTTACGTGGTCAGGAAGTCACCCCGACGGCACAACCCCCAACCTGGTGGGCCAGATTCTTAGTATAACTCCAAGGACGGAAGTAGAAGCCATATAAGGTGTTCACTAAGTAGTTCAACCTTACTGGAACTTTAGACGCCACCGTTGATTCCATCTCTAGAATTCGTCCGATGCCGTCTGGATAAGGAGAGGTGCCTTAGTGGAAACACCTCTCCCCCTCTCTCGTTTGCTAACCCCAACAACTTTTAGAACCCAATCTCCAGTTGAGGTACTAGGCACCCGATGTTCACCGCGGGGAGGTGAGAGTAGGAGTTGATAGACAGAGGTGGGTTTTGAGAAAAACCTGTGGACGCTTGTTTCCTCTTGAATGCACATGTCTACCATTTGAACATCAAAATGAAGATCTGAATAATTAAGTTAAAATATTTTAATATTTTTATTTTTATTTTCATATATCAATAACGAATGGAGTGGCTTAGTGAAGAAATTCGAAGTAAAGTTCAAGAACTTTTCCAATCATATGCCGATTACAGTCGATTATTTCGATGATACAACGTACAATAAAAAAATCGTTCAACATGACTTTCAGGCTGGTTTTTTAAAATTTATTCGATGACTGATGATGTTTTCAAGCAAGAAACAAGAAAGTACGAGTATATGCTGTATGTTAATTTTAAGGCTGCCTTCGACCTTTCAAATTGAAATGCTCTCTTTTATAAGCTCTTGAAATTAGAACTATCAACGGAATTGTTACATGTTATAAAATAATTGTATTAAAAGTCAAAAGCAACTGCACTACCTACTCAGAATAGTTTGTAACTGAAACAAGGTTTCCTTCTGAGAACACTCTTGTTTTCTCCTAAAAGCGATGTGGAAGACTACTTTTTGTGAAATACATATCGCTGATTTAAAAATCAATCTTCCTTTATATCTCGTTGTTCTTGTGATACTTTCGGAATCTCGAAAAATGTTAAATAAACTTCTAAAAGCTGTTCGTTTAAATTGCCTTGGAAAACGCTAACCTATTAACTTTATCTTGAAACAGGACTTTTTAAATGGTATACATATGTACATGAATGATGATTGGGTATCGTCTAAGTGGAAAGTCTGGGAATTGCTTTTTTATGGATACAATTAATTCAAAGTGGGTTAAGGATCAACTGAATTCTATCGCATTTTGCGTTTTGTTCAATATGTAACCTTAGGGCAAAAAACTTTTTTCCAGTTTCTAAGTAAATGCCAAGAACTTTTTCGATGTAGGAAACAATTGCAATTTCGAATGATTTCAACTGGATATGGTAATACTTTTTTCGGAGTTAGTGATTTTGACAACTGTCACTTGATTTATGCTTACTTTGGATTGTCATTCCATAGTGATCGCATTATCTCGAGTCGTAGGCCTGTGGCGTGGCCTTCAAGATCGTGCGATTTAACACAGCTTGACTATTTGTTGAAGGGGTTTAACGCCTCACAACAAGTGAGTCTAAAAACAACCCTTTATATAGCTTATAGTTTTATATTATTTCGCCAAATATAGGGTGATTTTTTTGAGGTTAGGATTTTCATGCATTAGTATTTGACAGATCACGCGGGATTTCAGACATGGTGTCAAAGAGAAAGATGCTCAGTATGCTTTGACATTTCATCATGAATAGAATTACTAACGAGCAACGCTTGCAAATCATTGAATTTTATTACCAAAATCAGTGTTCGGTTCGAAATGTGTTTCGCGCTTTACGATGAGGCTCATTTCTGGTTGAATGGCTACGTAAATAAGCAAAATTGCCGCATTTGGAGTGAAGAGCAACCAGAAGCCGTTCAAGAACTGCCCATGCATCCCGAAAAACGCACTGTTTGGTGTGGTTTGTACGCTGGTGGAATCATTGGACCGTATTTTTTCAAAGATGCTGTTGGACGCAACGTTACGGTGAATGGCGATCGCTATCGTTCAATGCTAACAAACTTTTTGTTGCCAAAAATGGAAGAACTGAACTTGGTTGACATGTGGTTTCAACAAGATGGCGCTACATGCCACACAGCTCGCGATTCTATGGCCATTTTGAGGGAAAATTTCGGAGAACAATTCATCTCAAGGAATGGACCGGTAAGTTGGCCACCAAGATCATGCGATTTGACGCCTTTAGACTATTTTTTGTGGGGCTACGTCAAGTCTAAAGTCTACACAAATAAGCCAGCAACTATTCCAGCTTTGGAAGACAACATTTCCGAAGAAATTCGGGCTATTCCGGCCGAAATGCTCGAAAAAGTTACCCAAAATTGGACTTTCCGAATGGACCACCTAAGACGCAGCCGCGGTCAACATTTAAATGAAATTATCTTCAAAAAGTAAATGTCATGGACCAATCTAACGTTTCAAATAAAGAATCGATGAGATTTTGCAAATTGTATGCGTTTTTTTTTTAAAAAAAGTTCTCAAGCTCTTAAAAAATCACCCGATAGAACCATAATGGATGCTTAGGTCCTGGAGAGAAAATGGAATGAGATAATACAAATATAAAAAGTTTTTGAATAACAAAACTGTATAGGAAACCAACTGTATGGGAACTTCCTTGGTGTATAGGCAGTGTTCTCCACTTTTTTTTATTTTTAAAAGTTTAAACAATAGATACTGAATTATCCAACAAAAATTTGTATCTATACAAAATAAATGTAGGTACATACACTCATATATACGTATATACATATACATATACTGTATGTATGTACATACATATATGGTATACATGTATTTATTTTTATTTAGTTTCCTTTGTGTAGCCAACAAGTGAAGAGCTTTTTGAAATAAAATATTAATGGCTTTATTTCTCACCTTTCGTCCCATAACCTTGAAAGCAAGCTTGGTACCTGACATTCTTGCACCTAGGTACCAACTATCTGCTTAAGTATTGCACTTATTTTTATTTTTTCAATTCATTCTTATATAAGTTGGAGAAAATTATTTGAATGAAAAATCCTTTTGTATTCGTAGAACAAAAAATGGTAATTAGAAACAAGTTCAAGGGTTATGAAATAAATAGACCGGAAATAGACAACTTAAAACAAAAATTTAAAGAAAAGCCACCGTGAATTTCTCGGAACAAATTTCGATAAAAGGAGAGGCACAAAATTTACTTTTCTTTAAAAAAAATAGATTATCATATTATTTGAAATACATACATATGGGTGATTATACAAAAGTTGGGTAACTCGATGTCATCAACCAATATATACAAAGTCTGATTATATTTTATTGAGATTGCAATTTATTTTAAAACAATGGATAGACCTTTATTTAGTCACCCAATTTCAGTTCTTCATTTTGAATACAAGTTATTAAAAAAACACAATTAGTTCTTAAAACGTCAGTCCTCTGGCATGTCACAACCCTGAAAACCAACCATTAAGTGACTGTCTATTAAACATTATCATTGATTTGAGAAAACTTATTAAATTAATACAATCTGCGATGTATATAGTTTAATATATACTACAACTTTCATAATGCAGTGTTCGTGCGAAATATCGCCGACTCAACGTCAAATCCCACTTTGAATTTTAATGTTGGTAATAAAGTTAGTTGCGGGTCGCACAATTTGACGGCCACCATAACTGTAGCAGAGTTTGGGTTGTTTGTTGTCTATACACGTGCTTAGCCAGTCAACACGTCAGTTTTATGGTGAGTCGTTATTTTTTTGTTAATCTAAAGTTTATTTTTATTTATTCGTATTAGACTTGGATTTGTTAAAATGTAGTTTGTTGATATTTGAAATTACAAAAAAAAACAATAGTCCAGATTATAATTTCAAATTTCGTCTTTTTCGTCAGTAGTGTGGCGTCAGTTCTGTGTCAGGTAAATTGTTATTGTTCTTCATTTCTTGATCATTAGTACTTTTAAGATGAATATTGTTAGATTTTGTTTGTTGATTACTTTGAAATATTTAGTAAAACTATGTGAAAGTAGTAAAAGATAAGTGAATAACGTTACGTTAAATGTCAAAAGTCTGTTTTGAAAACTGATGTAGTATTTTCTCCTAGTATTACATATTAATAATTATTTTTAATTGTTACTAAGTGATTTTAAGTGATCATTATTAAATCCTAAGAGATTTTTACTAATTTGTATGAAATTTCATTATAATACTTTCAAAACTGTGTATACTCGTCAGTCCTCTGGCAGTCAAATTCTGAAATTTTTAAATATCTTAAAATGTACTCAAAAAAGTGACTGGCCCGATTGGGAACAATATATTAATTAGATTAGCTATCATATACACCCGAATTTTTAGAAGTTTGATTTAAAAACTATCGTAAACAAAATATCCTCAAAAGTTACCCAACTTTTGTATAATCACCCATATATACCTTCCTATCTTACGTAGAAGTTCGTATACACTACTGTCCTGTATGTGATTTTAATTTTCAAGTTATTTTCCTGTCTTAGAATCAGGAGGATAGTGAAATGAAACGCACATGTCTATGAGCAGCTTAAGACTACTTGAACACATCGTGGACAATTGTACGCTAGAAAAGTTTGGAGATTATCTCTTTTAAAAAGAATACTTCAGCAAAGATTTGACATGTTGCACATTTCAGTATTGGTTAAAATATAGTTTTAGGTAGGTATAAAATGACCACGTATAAGTTTAGATCTAGTCAATGAAAATTGCAATAGAGTACCTGTACCTGATCCATTGTGTTGGATCTTCTGGTCAGTATGCTTCCGTTATGTAAAGAGTTGATACATATGTAATACAATTTTGCAAAAAATAATATAATATGAAATACCGATTATTTTTACAATATGGTTTGTTCTAAGATGTTGCTTTAGTTTTGGCCAGACAAAAAACGATGTAGTACATACAAGAAATGTTCGTTAATTTTATTGTACAGCTATACAAACATTAATTTTGTTGACTGTTATTGCGAATATAGGAAGGTTATTAGGTAATAGAAAGATATTAAAAAACATCTCAACTCAAGAACAAATAAAGTTGCTTAGTTGTGGCTGGCACTTTACATATCTTCCACGGAGAGCAAAATTGTTCTAAGTCCAATGATTTGTTAATTTGTTTTGTACTGATTTATATGTATATCTATGTTTTTTAACTCTTATTACATGTGTTCGGACCAGAGATGGTAGAAATGCGATTTTTTTGATTTACTACATTTGTTACGTCTGCTACATAAATGAGGTAGTTAATGTAGTTAAATGTAGTTAACGTAGTTAAATGTAGCAGACGTAGCGGTAGACGTCAAAACGTAGTTTGAAATGTCCATTCAACCATTCAACCAAATTGACAAATTGCATCGAAAAGATAACAATAACAACTGTGAAAGTGTGAAAAACTAACTCTCGTCGTCGGCGCCGGTCGCAGTTGCAGCTAATCACTTTCACACTATACTCTTAAAATGAACGACAAAAATAAAACAGATGATTATTAAATTTGCATTTTTCTTTCATAAAACTTCGAATTCCTTGATTTAGTTCATTTACGCAACAGATTTGGTTCTTATGTATAGTTCAGTGTTTTTCACTCGTTAGTCGTTACTTATTCACTCGTTTTTTTTTAAATTCTTTTTGAAAATTAACGTTTTTTGTGAAGGTAGCACACGTAACAAATGTAGGGTAGTAAATGAAACAAATCAAATGTGTAGTTTATCCAAATAACTACACGTAGTTTACCGAGTAGATTACCTGACGTAATCTACTCTGCCATCTCTGGTTCGGACAGCAAAAAATATTTATTGAGTACGTTTTTTAAGAGAACAAGTGAGGGGCTTAACGACAAAATGTGACATTTTCTTTTTATCATTTTTTTAGAAGCTGAGAAAAATTTTATTCAGAGAAAAATTTTATTCAGATATGCCTCAGTAACTTAATTTTGGTGTATATGTATGTACATACATGCCACTTTAGAAGATTTTATTAACTGTATTTATTAGTTTTTTTCATAAGGGTTTGAAACAAACTTTATGTTCAACATAACTAATTGTAAATGTCTCCTTGTGATGCAACACTTATTTGTTACTTAATTAATGAAAAATAAATGTTGCCGATCGAATTATGTATTTCAATACAATCAGGTTATTGATTGATTGCTACTACAACTAAACATTAATGAAATCAAATCAATAACACAATATTACATAAAATCCAGAAAAAAGAAAAGGCTTTTTTCTATAATAGGTATAATACGGTTAAAAATGTGTTAATACACTGACCAAAGTTAAATTAAATGATTTAGTTATTTTTTTTTTGCATTTAATTATTTCAAATATGTATTTCAATTAAACTCTTAAATCGCTTTCTAAGCTTGCTTTGTCACTTCTTTGATTTACAAAGTTACAGTACGAAGCTTGTGGTAAAAGCACGTATTAATTAATGTGTACTTCTCCTATTATGATGCTAATGATAACAAAATACAAAAACCCAAAACTTCGGTTACAGTACATACATCTCAAGAATGTCCTCGAATATTTGTTCGTCTGCGTTGAACACTTATTAGTGCTAGAAAGGTCGAAAGAGCAAGCAACAACATTCATCAGCAGAATTCTCGTGCAACTTGAGATTTTAATCAGCTTGCCATTTGTTTTCTTCTTTTTTACTCGCAATATTCGTTGTTTCCCCCTTGTGATTTGTTGGGAAAAAATTACAAACCATCTTGAGCGGGTATTGGATTACCTAACTAAATAGCGCACCTGTTGTTGTGCAATTTTAAACTGCACTATCCTCGTGTGTCTGCTTTAAAGCAAGAATAAATAATTTTAATATATTTTTTTAAAAATCATGATTCATAAAAAAATATATATGTACATATGTATGTACATACATCAGTTGGTTAGCTGCTGAGTTAATTACATGTCTCTACTTGGAACAATAAGATGAGATAAATATGTATGTGTGAAAATACAGGTATTTATGTTATCATTTCCTGGCGACTATTTGTAGTATCTGGCAGAGTGGATTTTTTTTCATTGATTTATTTTTTAGTTGATTTTATATTTTAGTTGATGTTGCTTGAACTAAGATCCTAATGGCATACAGCTTTCACCGTATCCATTAAGGTTAGCAATGATAAGAAACATCACTTTACAGAAAAACTTCTTTGAGTGGTCATAATAAGGAACACTTTCTAAGGCTTCATCAACTTTTTGTGATACATTCGCAAAAATAAAAAAAATAAAATAAAAATAAGCATATAAAAGTAGGTTTTATATCTATATACAAAATATTTATTATTATTATTAATATTTATTAACAAGCAATTAAAATTACAAGCTAATATAAAATTTAACAAGCCTAGCTTCAGAGACTATTGGCTTTTATGCTTGAAAATTCAAGTTACAATTTTTGCTTTTTTGAGAAACTCAGTAATATTATTTATATTTGTTAAGCTGGGATTTTTGAAGATTTCGTATACGGAAATATTTTTGAAAATGTTTTTAATTATGGGCTGCGACAACCGACAATGTACCAAAATATGTTTTATATCAAGGCGGGTGTTGCAAGTGGACAGGTTGGGGGTCGTTTTTGTTGAGGAGGTGTTGGTGGGAAGCAGTAGAGTGTCCAAGTCCAAGTCTAGCGAAGTTAGTAATTTTTTGTTTCGAATAGTTAGTAGGGTACATTGTCGTAGATTTTAAGGGGTTTATATCCTTGTAGTGATGCTGATATAGGCTCCAGTCGTGGCTATTTTTTGCATTTAGATTTAAAGTTCTTAAAAATTCTTCTTGATGAAAAATAAATCAGTTCTTAGGCCAAAAAGCGTTATAGTACCTATTTAGTTATATATTTTATCTTAGACCATTCGCTGGGGTCAGTTAGTTGGAATAACCAAAATGAATATGTATATAAAAACCTAACATTTTTGAATATTGGATGTATGTATGTACATATGTACATATATAGCAAAAATGTATACTGGGACGATTGCCTCGCACTAAAATTGCAGTGAAAAGCACTTTGAATACAATTTGTTTACCATCTAGATCAATAATTGATCTTGATGATTAAAAATTGTTTGCTGCAAGGTGGACACAATTATAATGTGCAAACATTTAGTCCCTATTTGAAATCTTGAAAATTTATTTGTAATTGAGTACTAGTTAAAAAACAATTACTCTATTAAGATTGAAAATATAGACACTTTGCTTTTCAAAAATTTAAAACATAAAGCTAAGTTTTATAATGATTAATTAATAATTATTATTTATTTCTTTTATTTTCAGATAAACCCAAAACGCGTTTTTGATATAATCAGCAGTTTCTTCCTCATTTGAACTTTGGAAATGAACATTGAAACACAACAACAAAAATTACCGCTTTTCGCACACCAAAAAACCTGCTCTTTATTTTTTAACAAATTAATTAATTTTCCAAATTAGTTGAGATATTTTCAGTACATTTTTATACATATATGTACATACATATTTTTGTATTTGACCTCTATTCTATTTTTTTTTTCATGAAGACATTTTATTTTTATTCAAGTTTAACAAAAGCTCCCCTTTTGGAGAGAAGTCATCGAAATCAAATTCAAAAACAAGAGAGAAAAAACACAAAATATCATCTATGAATCTTAAGAAAGATCAATCTTTCTATTCGTATTGTGTTCTTGTGCAACAAGAAAATTGCGAAAAAGTGAAAGACATCTTCTAACAAAAAATAATAATTGTCATCGTCATTGTTTCTTATATACCTACATATAACTTTAAGCAAACATTTAAACTTTAACGTAAAAAGAAAAATTACGAGAAACAAAAAAAAAACGCAAATATTAACATTTAATCGCGTGTATGAACAATTATGTCTGCCACAATGCGTACAACATTACAAACCGTGCCAGAATCTCTACCCGCCGATCATGTTACCAATGGCGGTGCATCGACACCGACTGCAGCATCAGCCGCTGCAGTGGTGGCGGCATCAGCCGCCATTGCCGCACAACAGCAACAACACAGCACACACAATAGCAGTAGTTCAGTGCAATCGATCAAAGATAATCATCATCACCATCATCACCATGATTCGACAAATGCCAATATCATAGCTCCACCACCGCCATCCGGAACGGTCTCTACAACAGCATCATCGATGTCCAACAATGCCACTGCGATATTGACCAACTCAAGTGTAGGCGGTGGCGGAAACAACGCCGCACCACAGCAGCATCATGTCAGCAATAATTCGGTTACGACCGTAACTTTAGCAGGAGGTGGTGGAACGGCAACCACAAATCAGGCAGCAATCACATCTTCAGCAACTTCCGGATCAGTTTCTTCTGCTACTGCAGCTGGCACAGCCAACAGCAATAGTAATAGCGGAGGTGGCAATACTGCGGTCACTACTGCTGCCCCAACAACAAATCACCACCATACAACATCAGTGACGGCGTCTAGCGGCGGTGGTGGAGGTACTGTTACCGGTATCAACAAAACCGTTCTACCTCATTCACATTCAAATTCGTCTGCAATGAAACTGAGGTCATCAGCAGCTAAGGTAAGTTTTGTTTTTATTTGTATTTTTTATTTTATAATTAAAATAATGTTTATCTATTTAAAATTAAGTACAAAGTTCTCAACTTTCAATTGAAGACCGTGCCGCGGCGAAAACAAAATAGAGAAAAGATTTGCTAAGACGTCATTGGGTGCATAATTTTAAGCTAATTAAAATTTTATTGTGTTTTTGTTATTATTTTGTATTGTTGGTCTGATCACGTACATATGTTTGTATACTCGCATAGGTACCTTCAATTCATTTTTGTTTAGATCGTGACCAATTTGGCAAGAGGAGAGGTACTATTTTTTTTGTTAAGTTTATTTTTCGGAAGAGGGTGAATTGTTAAAGTAGCAAACTTTAGCTCCGAACTACACCTTGAATATATTTTTTATCATGTGTACATATATGTATCATTTTCTCAAAAGCAGGTTTTTAGAAACTTGAAACTTAAAGTAAAGATATTGACTTTTAAAGTACTGATAAATGAAAAGATAATTCATCTCAAGAACGACTCTCTCTTTTATTGAAGATTTTGTCTGGATGTGCGTTGTGGAAATTAAAAATAATAACTGTTTTTAATATTATAATTTTTTGTTTTTTTCACATACACCATTCCCTTGAATGAATTTATAGGTATAGACAAATTTAAGGCTGCTGAGTTGCTGGACCTTGTTTCGCTTTCCTAACTTGTTTTATAAAAAAGGTCACAAAAAGAAATTATTATTTTATATGTATGAATGTACTGAAAATCAAAATATGCTGTTCTGTATCAAAGACTTTTAAAGTCTGATGCCTCAGGCCAATACTTTTAATAATAAGGCTCCAAATTTAACTTACTTTTTAAGTCCATATGCATAACCGATTAACTTATTTGGTTAGACATTGAAACATTGATTTTTTGTTCTATCAATACAAAAAAACATGACCTACCTTTTTTCTTATTTTGGCCCAAACTGTTATGTAATAATTGAGAGCAGAATAGAAGATGGAGTGTTGTAGTTTTTTTTGTATAATGAAGTCAGTTTATTCGTTTAAAATCTCTCTTCCTCTCAGAGGACAGGAAAGCGTTAATTCTAAAATCATACATAAACATAAGACTTGAAAGTCGATGTGTATTTGTTCGTTCATTCCTGAACAAATACATTTAAAGTCCTCGTCTCGGGTAGTAACTGCAAACGGACACTGCGCAGGATCAAAACGAATTATTTGATAAAAATTCGTTGCTATAAAATTGTATTCTTGAACTTAGACATAAAATATAATTCGAGCTGGGTAAAACATCACCTTAATCACACCGTTAATTGATATATGAGTTCTAAAAATAAATGTTTTGACACTATCCTTTAAACTTAGGTGTGTTAAGATATCCAAAATATACCTACAAATACATAGATAAAAAGAGAGATAAGCTCAAGTATTAATTTAAATTGTGTTTGTAGACAAAAGAGCCTCATAAAAATGTGTTGTTTATGTTGATGATTTCATGCGTGGGGCTCGAAATGAATTGTTGTTGGTTGGAACGGAAGAACTTATTCGTAACATTATTGTTTCTGAACAAGAAAAGTCAAAAAGGATTTTAAAAAATGTGGGTTTACCTAATTTGTTGGTGTATAAATATTAAAAGATACGAGAATTAAGGTTCTTGATACTAATTGAGTTTAGCTTGGAACACAGATTAAAGTATTACATGTGAAGAAATATGCAAAATTCATTGTAGTGTCCTTTTTAGTTTGAGTCATACAAAATCTGGTGCTACATTAGTACATATGTTGATATATATTTAATTTTGCAAATATGTACGTATGTATACATATAAATATGGTCCTATATGTTTATCATATAAGTATAATAACTATTTTGTCTGGAAAATATTTTCCAAAGAGGTACTTTTCAGTTCTAATAACTTACTTAGAAAGGGTTTCTAATTCAAAGTAATGCTTTACTACCATCATGGAATAGTGGAACAGGAACAATAGAAGGGAAGAGATAAGTGTTTTTCTGGGACACAACTGAAGAAAGAATTAAATCAATATGGTTATACATAATTCAATAATTAGTTATTGACAGATTAATAGAATTACATTTGTATTACTTTTATGTATATTATATTCCAACTGACCCTAATAAAAAAAAAGTGATTTTTTAAGAGCTCCATCTGAAGACTATCAGCTATCGCTGGCCTCAAACAATTTTTAATCATTGGCCGATACTCACATTTTATATACAGTATTGGTAATATCGTGTTCAAAAAAAAATTGCCTAATGTTTTATTCTGAAATTATACCAAACCGGACAGTCCACTTAAGTGAATGCAATTTCCGCGTGTGGATTAACATTGGGTTTTTAATGAGTATAGGTAAAAACAATTATTTTGCTGCTTTGCCATTCCTTGTTAACGTACTGCGTACATAAAAAGTTCTTGATGATCTCCTGGCTTTAGTTCTTGCTGAAATTGGATTTTGTATGGAAACATATTTAGTTCTTTTAACACTTCACAATTTCAAATAGAGTTGACGCCCCTTCTTTTCGAATCTTGTTTGTGGACTCTCCACAATATTACAAAGATGCGTTCCACATTCGCTTCAGTTCGTTCAGTGGTAGGTTTTCTAAGGCGCCAGTTATAGCTATCATTGGTTTTCATCATTGAAAACAAACATTGGAATTTTTATGACAGGTCGTTTATAGCTATCATTCTGTCATTGAACAAAATTTCCTAATTGAAATCCACCGATAAATTTTTACTGACAGAAATCTGTCATTGGAATTGTGTGAAATTGGAACACAAATCAGTGGAACGATTCGTTTGATTTTTTAACATAAAAGTATCAGCTGTTCAGAAAAATGAATTTCCGTCAGGAAAATAGAAAAATACATTTTTAGCGAAAAATAAATGTTCAATTACAATTTTTTTCTCAAAAAAAATTCTATGTGTGGTTTCCGATCGATCAGTATATAATTTTCATTTTTAATCAAATTGAAACACCGTCAAATGTCGATTTAAAAAAAATTTCCCTAGGTCTAGCAAGATCAACTACATATCCTTGTTCAAGAAATCGTTCCTGGAAGGTAAATTTTGCTTTTTACATTTAAGTGTTGAAATAATGAATTTATTATTTTCTAAAAAAAATATCAATTTAATTGCGATTACGCTGATTAAAAGTTAGGTCCATATTATTAGTACCTGTATCAAGATAGATAAAACGAAAACAGTGTTGAAATTATTTATACATAAGATAAAATTACTTGCTTCATAACTGTCGGATTATATTATGACACGCTTGCATTCAATAGTATCTACCAAGGCTTTAGGTCTGGCAATTATGCTCATTTCTGTAACATGTTGACCAATTTTTTAATTATTTTTACAAATGCGTTTTCATTTTTTATAGCACCACCATTGTCATAGAAACAAAATCAGCGAAAAATATGTCGCTATTTCCTTTCCTACAGTTAAAGCCTTTTATTTTCCTAATGTGCCTGCGTTTTGACGAATGTACCATCAGTCTTCAAAAAATCAATAAAACAATACATTTTCCGAATCTAAAAATTATGTTTTTTTTTGGCACGAGTTTAGGCGGTAGGGGCAATTTAAAAAAATTATTATTTAAAATGGAAAAAAATAATTAAAAAATAACGGTGATACTTACAATTAAGTTTTATACATTTTTTTAAAGCCAACATTCTGTTATTAGCCAGTTTTTAATTCAAGTCAAAACTATGCGTAGTTTTTGAAAAATTTAATTTTAAACTCAAAATTTGAGTAAAAAAAGTAAAAAAAAAGGTTTAAAGTGTAATTTTTCAATACTTCAAGATTTAGATAAAATAGTAGTTGTGGTTATTTTCAATTTTCTCAAGAACTAGAAGACATAAAGTCATCTAGTTTTCAGTTTTTGATCAAAAACAAATAAGAGCAATGAATTCTAAAAAAAAAAACAGTAGATAATTTGAAAGTTTTGAAAAACTACACTTTAAACCTTTTTTTTTAAATTTTTTTTTGCATACATTTTTAGTTTAAAACTATTTTTTTCAAAAACTATGCATTTGTTTATTTATAATTCGTTAAATACTAACGTTAACAATTCTTAATATATACTTAAAATCTAAAAACTTAAACTAGACTGTTGAAAAATAATAATTTGCAATTTATACTTTTTATATTATCATTTGGCGAATTAATACAAGAGTAAAATGTATTATAAATGTCAATTAATTGATTTAAGGGGCTATGTACACCATAGTTTGATCTGCTAAAATTAGTATTCAATGGTTTCTGGAGTCTTATACTTGAACGACTAAAACTAAAGTTTAAACTACCAAGAACTGATGGTGATGAAATTTGTCCGTTTATTATTCCAACAATAAAACAAAACTGCAAGTACTTCCTATGATATGTCAAAGAAGGAAGATTTATGAGAGAAAGTCTTTGTGAATAAGGCGGTAATCAGCCCTATCATGAATTCCATCGTAATCGGAAAGTTTTACGAATCCCGAAAAACTGTATCATGAAATCCGTTCGTAATGCAAAATTGTATGAGATTTTCCACTACTTTCTATACAGTCGTTTAGTTTTTCATAAACCTCGTTCTTGGAACTTGGAGGTATATATGCTGGTACAATAAATAAATGTCCTGTTGCCATTTTAAATTTTTAAGCATAGTATTTCGATGTCTGTTGATCGAAAGTCGTCAATCAGGTAACCAGTGAGAGTATTGTTGATAGCGACAAGAATTCCGCCACCAACGGTGGCGCACAGTGGCCCGTTTATGCAAAACTGCTTGCAATATTCATTTTTCGAGTGGGTCTATAATGCAAAACTTTTTAGTTCACTGGACTCACAAATATTTGGAGCTTGAGTAATCGAAAAAAATATTCAATTTGGGTTATTGGTGTGCCTTATAGAGCAGGCCAAAGTTGAACATTTTTTATGATGATCATTTTTTTTTTTATTTTTTTTCTTAACTTTGAATGAAAAAACTAGAAAAAGGGCTTCGAAACGCTTTTCGTTTTTGTTTTTATGATATGCTTTGCCATTATTTAGATCGGTAGTTAAAACAAAAAAAAAAAACAAAAAAATTTTTTTAATTGTTTAATTTAATTTTTTTGGAAACACTACTTTTTGCACACTTTTTCGACTTCAAATTGGATAGAAAAAAAAGATTCAACGAGTGGTGCTAAGATCTCAACTGATTCAGAATCCTTATATATTCCTTTACATAAATCCAAAAGATCAACTGCGTCATTTTGCATCGAACTGAGCTAGGGAGATTTGAAGTGATGAAGTCAGTCATTTTTTTCCCCTCTTTTTTTATGGAAATTTTTTTTTATGGTTTTCTTTGTTTTGTGTGTGGTGGATTTACAAAAGATGATTTTATTTTAAAAAGGTAAATCATTTTTATTTTTTGTTTATTACATAAGATTTTCAAGAGTTTTAGAACTAATTTTTTTAATCCTGTTATAAAATTTTAAATAACGCATTTGTTTTCGGGTACGATTGAATTTTGATCAGGTACTTTTATTGATAAGGATTAAGATTAAGAATTTATTGATAAGATTTAAGGATAAAACGATTTTGGAATATGTTAGTATATAGGTATACAGACAGGTAGTTTTATTGGGGTGTCTTTAAATATAATTAATATAAGGATTAAAGCGACTTGAGTGCAGGTATTTACTCTAAGGTATAAAAAGATGAAACATTTGACTAAAATAATCATTTAGAATTCAAACGAGCGTTCGAGCAGTTGCTTTTATTTTTCAAAACAATTTAAAATGGATATTCCGAATAAGGATTTGTTTGAACTTTTTGTCAATGTTACCACTTGCAATGAGTTTATATCTGCCGTGGAAATTGAATACCAACTACCAGATGCAAATGCAATCAAACAGATATTAAAACAATTCTATTACAACCTTGATAGAAAATGGATAGCACCCAAAAGATCGAGAAATAACTTTAAAAAGAATGCAGAATGGCTTTCCTTATCTCTGCATATCAATACCGGACAAACAGAAGAAGCGGGTGATCTCCCAACTACATCGAGAGGAAGACCAAGAAAGACAGTCAATGAGTGCGCAACATTTACTAAAAAAAAAAAAATAATCAAAGCTACAAAGGAGATATGTACAGAACATCTCTCTGAAGCTTTGAGTATAAGATACAATAAGGCCCATGAAAAGGGGAAGAGTGATATAATTCAGGCAATATCTTCTGCAAGTCCACTTCGTGTCAAAAGGGTCAAGGAAAGCATTCACACTCCCCAACACAATCCCATAAAATACACCAATGAGAACGCATTAGCTTTGTTTATGGATTTGGGACTCTCAAAAGAAAAATATAAAATCCTGAGAACTTCGTTAAGACATCACAACATAGATGTCTTGCCATCCTACAATATGATTACAGTTGCGAAAAAAGAAGCAGTTCCCGACAACTGCGAAGTCACGGAAATATTAGCTAGAGTGAAACTTCAAAGCATGATGGATCATACAGCAATGCGGCTAATAGAAAGCAAAACGGAGAGTCAAATAATTGCACTTCCAAGAAGTCTAACGTTACAGAGTAAATGGGGCTGCGATGGATCATCTGGACAAAGTGCCTACAAGCAAAAAATAAATACAACAGATGGTGAAACAGACGCACACATGTTCATGGCATCAGTTGTCCCACTTCGACTCAATAGTACAAATGGTGAACATTGGAGGAACCCTCCCCCATCATCAGTTCATTTCTGTCGGCCCATTATGTTCCAATATGTTAAAGAGACTAGTGACATCATAAATACCACAGTCAATAATAAAGTAAATAAAATAAAAAGTCAAATAGCAGATATTCAACCAACAATATATAAAGTTAATGAAGAAACAACTATTACTGTGAATCACGAGTTCTTTTTAACTATGATAGACGGAAGAGTATTAAACGAATTAACGGAAACAAAGTCTACGCGGTCATGTCCGATATGCAAAAGGACACAAAAGAATTTCAATAAAGATGAATCAATTGAGGACGAACATAATTACGAATATGGAATCTCTCCACTGCACGCTAGAATCAGATGCATGGAATTTATTTTGAAGCTTGCGTATACTCTTCGACAAGAAGGAGAAGGTACTGATGAATCGGTTGGGACCAAGGAGGCGGAAAAAAGAAGAAAACAAGAGATCCAAAGGCGTTTTCGCGATGAGCTTGGCCTTGAAGTGGATAAACCAAAGCAAAGGTTTGGAAACACTAATGACGGAAACACTGCAAGAAGATTTTTTGAACAGTCAGATGCAACCGCTCGAATAACTGGAGTCAATGGAGAAGTTATAATGAGGCTCAAAGTAATATTGAACGTTTTAAATTGCAGAGAAGTAGTGAATGCAGTTAAATTTGGGGAGTATACAAAAAAAACTGCAGAGCTTTTAAAACAAAAGTATCCTGAAAAATTACTCACACCTACACTACACAAAATATTGGTTCATAGTCAAAATATCATTGAATATCAATCACTACCACTTGGAGAACTGTCAGAAGAAGCCCAGGAATGCAAAAATAAAGACTACAAGAAATATCGATATCAGAATACGTGTAAAGTTTCAAGGATTCGGCAGAATGAGGACCTATTTAACATGCTTGCAACCTCTTCGGATCCACTTATTTCTTCATTAAGGCATGTGAGAAGCCAAAAAGATCTGAAAGAACGATACTCTCCAGAAATGATGAGTTTATTACACATTTCCCCGGACTTAGATGACAGTTTTCAAGAAATTTAGTGTTTATATATTAATTTGTTTTGTCTTTATTTCTTTTTACACTGACTTTTGATATATGTATAACCAAAATACATTATGTACTCTTGAATACTGGAAAATAAAAAAAAATGCCTTAAAATTAAAAAAAAAAAATACTTTTTTCCCCACTGTTTCACTCGAATTGGTTCTTTTTCTCTTTGCTCCACTGTTTCAATTCACTAAATTACTTAAAAAATTGATTTTGATGATTGCATATTAAAATACCGCTACGTTTATCACCTTTGTTAAAACTTTTAATTTTAACACAAATTTCTGAAACACCCTGTAAACAGTTTTTTTTGCTCTACTGTTTCAATTCACTCAGATTACTTAAAAAAATGATTTTGACGATTGCATATTAAAATACCGCTACGTTTATCACCTTTGTTAAAACTTTTAATTTTAACACAAATTTCTGAAACACCCTGTAAACAGTTTTTTTTGCTCTACTGTTTCAATTCACTCAGATTACTTAAAAAAATGATTTTGACGATTGCATATTAAAATAACGCTATGTTTATGACCTTTGTTAAAACTTCTTATTTTAACACAAATTTCTGAAACACCCTGTGAACAGTTTTTTTTTGAAAGTCACAATTTTTATAGCCTTAGAAATTTCCTTCAAGATAAAAAAAAATTAAAGCAATATCTTTATTCGTTTAGGAGATATGATTTTTGCAACCAAAAAAGTCAAAACGGGCCACTGTGCGGCGTTTGAATCGTCTGAGTTATAACGATCACGTCTAAAGACTTGATAAGAGGAGTCAAAAAGCTCCGAGTCCGAGATAGAGTTGTTGAGCCATGTTTCCGTCAATATTATGATATCGTGAGGAAGATTATTAATGTTTTTGTAAACCATGTTGGTCTTTGTCCGAAGTCCATTTACGTTTTGGTAGTAGATTAATACCTTTTTAAGCTGCTTTGACGGTGGTTTAGCGTTGTCCGATACTGACGAAAAGGGTTGTTCGACTTATTCATAAATTCATGAACTATTACTCCTTTAGGCCAAAACGATGGTGAATTTAAAACATGGAAAATTGAGTCAGGTGCACGTATTTTAAAGGACGAATACTTAGTATGGTTACGATGTAAAATTTTCTCAACATTTAACGTAAATGGGGAACCCAGCTTTTCGGACAAGTGATTTTTTATGTCAAGTGCATTTGTAGACGGTGCAAGCTTAGAAAGAAATAATATTTTATGCCCTTCAACAGCCTTTAGTCCGGATACAATTGGAGATGTTAGTGAAGTAGTTTCGTTGGTGATTTTTGGCAAAAATATGTTTTTCGACAAAGTAGAAGTCAAAGAATCCACATTCAGTTGGGACGTTGAATTAGATGGTGAGAGATTAACAACATTAGGTGCTGATATCAGTGGTAATGTTAAAGAAGAAATAGATAACGAAGCAGGTACATTGTTGTTAGAGTTAAAGTTGGCTACTGGGCGGGATATTGCAAAGTCTTTAAATACGGAGGTTGCAACTTCCTTTGGTAAATGGCATATATCAGAATTTACGTCGTCAAGATCATCGTTTTTACGTTTGGTTAAGGTATTAGTTTTGCTTCCTAAATCAGAAGTTTTGTCTTTATTAATATTATTTTCAATATTTCCGTTGGTGCAGGTCAGATTATCAACTTTCTTTGAAAGGAAAGTAAATTGTTTCTCCAGTTTTTCTAAGTCCTTTATATTTTTTATGACGTCTCGAACAATATTCTTTTCGTAGATCGGGTCGCATTCATCACAAAAGTAGAAAAAAGATTTTCTCTTAGCAAAAAGTTGTATGCAACTGAACGGGGCGTCAATGCAAAGTACATGAAAAACTCTTCGACAATTACCGCTACACATAATAGAGTCGATCATGTAATCAGAGATGGTATTACAAGCACCACAATTAGCCATAGTAAAAATCGATGTTAAAATTTTTTAGTTTGTATGCCATGTTATGTTTGTTTATAATTAAGTTTTAAATTTAATTTTAAATATTGATTTAAAATTTTAATTGTTAGTGTACTCAAAAAATATAAAACTAAATTTTAGTACATACACATAGTTTTGACTTGATTTAAAAACAAGCTAATAGACAAAAATGTTAGCTTTAAAAAAAGGTATAATAATTAATAGTAAAAAATGCTTGTTTTTAACTGTTCTATACAAATCCGTCATTAAACTTTGTCGCCAAAGTTATCGTACTCTCCCCTTTTTTTCAAATTTTATTAGATCTGACAATATTTATCTAATCAAATTATATTGTCGTTTTACTAAAATATTACTTACTCTTTAAACTCAAACATAAATTCTTGTGTTCGACCTAGCCTTTAGTTGTCGTAACTGTGCAAATTACATTTTATAAAAATAAAATATACAAATATCCTTTCAATGTTGTCATGAAACGCATAAAAGTACTATATTTAGAATCTAAATCTTGCTTGCCTTAGGTATTATGAGAATGCACTCAGAAATTTCATTGAAAAACGAAAAAAAAAAAATTATTCTGATTTATTAATAAATCTTTAGCTATTCTAAATGTTTTTGTGTACTTGATTTCGACGAGAAAAGTCTGTTGAAGATTTTTTAAGATTTGAAATACAAATGTGGTTTTGATTTGGTAGTCCTAGTACATAATTATTTTGATAATTAGTATTTTAGATTTGCCTGCGTATTTCTTTTAATCGGTGTGGTGTTATTTAAGTTATTTTTTTTTTGTTTTCCTGACGAAAAATGATAACTAAAAACATTTTTGCAATAAAATGATTGTATCCAAGATGTGTATATGGGATATGTATGGTACAGCATAACTGCATGAGCTCATCGATCCCCAAGTTCGTGTAATTATGAACATTTTTTCAGACTGTTTTAAGTTTATATAAGTTGCAAATATACATATGCTGGTCATACTGCACTCTATGCGTTTTTAGTTATATCTCTATCTCTTAATTTAAATACTTTTTACAAAAGTTCTCTTCTGCTCACTCTGCCGAACCGACTTTGTAATAGCCGTAAAGCTTTCAAGAGTTGTGTCTTTGATAAGGTAATACAGTTTATTAAGCGTGAAACTTAGCCAATACACATGTACTTAATGATATCATATTTATAAGCCAAATTTAAAACAAAAAGCTTTTTTTTCAATTGAAAGTTGAAGAATTTTATTTTGTTTATTTATATTTTATGAATTTCAATATACGAAAAGCTTATTTCATTGGTTTGGGTATATCGTCTCCGCAATGTGATTGTCCAAATTAATGTTTTAGATAGGTATTTGCAGTAATTAAAATAAATATCTGTAGAGTATAACAGCCTTATTTTTAAAATAATATATTAAATACATATGTATACATGTACGTGTAAATATGTATATACAATGTATTTGCTATGAGTGTTGGTGGAGGTTAATTTGATAGATACTATGATATTTTTTTTTTAATTTGCAATAAATTCAAATTATATTATTTTTGTCTGAAATGTTTATGACATTCGGGTAGGTATTATAAATATTTAATATTATTTGGACTATAAAGTGAAAAAGATAGTCAAACAAAAAAGAATTACATCCCTTAGAAGATATTCCAGGTTGATTGTGTACCGTAAATTATTATTGACCATTGTTCATTTGTCTGTAATTAAATGAACGCAATCTTATGGAAGTTCATCCAATTTGGTGGGCATTCTTGAAGTTCATTAATTCTACCTATGAACATTTCATCGAACATTTTTGTATCTAAGTTTACAAGAGGTTTAAGGAAGTAATAAGACAAAAATTAGAGTTCACACAACCCTGGTCTGTAGCTTATTTTCCATAAATCGAAAATATTTTGTTTATTAGATTTCAGAGGTTTGGACCTTTTCGACAACTTATTTTGAATCAAGATAGATGCAACAAAAGTATACCATAATTGACTGATTTTCGGGTCATGAGAAATTGATGTTTGGATTGTTTGGACGTACTAATCTGCATTCCAAAGGAAAATCAACGCAGTTTTTGTATTCAAGATACCTATATTACTTAACTTTAAAAAAAGAATAGTGCATTATAAAAACCCAGCATAAATCTTGTAACGGCTGATTCATTTGAAGGTACTTATTGACAGTTGAACCGTAGGTCGTATTAAGCTTTCATCAGAGGCACAGTGCCTACAAATTATTGTTTTCACTTGAAGAAAACCCATGACAAAAACAGTTTTGTTTAGTGGTGAGGCGCGGATATATCAAAAAACAAAATTGCCATATGTGGTACAAGTAGCAAACTGAAAAGGTCCAGGGGCTGATAAACAACGGTTTTGTATTTATATCTCTAAAATATAAATGTAAACAATAGTTCTTTCATACTTTCATACATTCATTTTACAAATCTGTTATGTTATACATATACATATGTATCAACACAATTTTTTCGCCAAGTTAAATGAAAGTATTGTATATTTTGCCACAAATAGGTACAAAACTCTCTCTTATCAGTTTATACATAGTATATAAAAATGAATGTATGTACACACTCGTAGCTCAAAAATAGATTCAGAATTTTGTATTCCTGTTCTTTTGTGCACTTCATAAGATACCAAATGCTATCTTGACAGATAAATCTAAACAGCAAACTGACGAGCTGTCTGGGTTAATTGTTTTTTGAATAAATAAGGAATTCTTGAATATTTACAATATTTGCATTCGACTCATTTATTTTGCTTAACAAAGGATTTTCATCATCCACTTATCTTAAAAAATGTTAAAACAAATTAAATTTACGTTATAGAAAATTTAGATCTCATTGATATACTCGTACTCTTATACAATGTAGGAGATTACACTTGTCTTTATTTTTTGCGCAAGTGAATGTAAAGCATTGGTAGATCTTCCAATATTGTTAAAACTTTCATTGCTTACAATCTCTTATAACATGGTTTAATTGGAAGATCATCAGAAAATCTGACTTTACTTAGTCAGAAAATGTATCTGACACTTCAGATTTTCTACTATAATTAACACGCGATTTATTTGTCGGTGTATTATTATATTATGGTCAGGCATTGAAAGGTCTGAATTGAATTTGCACGTGTTCTATCATATGTAATGAGAATGACAAAAAATTGAAGTCCAGTTCAAAATTCAAGTGTAGTTGGTGTGTCCCAACAATTGATGCTGTGCAAAATCTGGTCTGATTGTCTTGTAGTACCCGTGGCATGATGGTTAGTGCGTTTGACTGTCACGCCAGAGGTCTTGGGTTCTATCCCAAGACCAAGAGTAATTCCTAACAAGAAAAGTGCTTTCTCAAATTCGCCGTTCGGATTCGGCTTTGGCTTTAAACTGTAGGTCCCCTCCATCCCTGACAACAGTACTCGCACACAGGTTGAGAGTTGTAAGTCACTAGACAAAGCACTGTTGCGCCACCTAAAAAAAAAAAAAAAATTGTCTTGTAAAATATCGGCAGATATGGATTATCTTAAACATTAGTATAGCTAGTATTATGCAATTTATATTAGTAAATACTCAAGTAATTTAATGGTATTGATTCAAAAGTCGTGTTCAGATGACAAATTCCATCACTCAAGTTATCCATATATGTTTATAAGACTGAAATTAAACAACAGTCAATTGAATGGGTGTTTCATAATAAACCAATTCCAACAGAAGTGGTTCGTGCTTGTAGTACATTAAAAAACTGGACACTTGATTCTTTGTCAAAACCGGGCAGGGGGCGACCATTTGTATGTTGGAAGTCTGGTGAGATGAGGAAAACAAGTAAAAAAAAACGATTTATTTAAATATATATTTACTTTTGTTTAAGTATCTTATTACATATTTTAGTTGAATTATACTGCAAGGATGGTATTTTATACTTAAATTAAATAATTTGAATTGTGTATAGTGATGGCAGTACGTGTATGTGTATCTCTAAAATGTTCGTTCTTATTTAACTTCCTAAAAGGACAGATTCGTTTTAAGCAAATTTAACTTGTTTAATAAGTCTTCAGTTAATTTAAAAACTCAGCTTCTAATAAATTTCATTAAAGTAATCAATTAAACATGTTATGTTTTTGATTCTAGATTAAATAATAAGGTTAAACGGTGATATTTTGTGCAGGACACATAAATTCAGTTCGCAATGTTATCAGAATATGTGTTTATATTATTACTAAAGCTATAAATAAAATGTATACGTAATACAGAAATTTATTACAAAACAACATTGTTTGGAATCATAAATCATAACACATTATATTATATTATGTACTATTAGCTCGTGGGTATAAACAAAGATTCAACAATAATCCTATCTCATAAGATTTGCGTCATGTTTGCGATCGTCAAACGCAAATCTCACGTAAGTTATATCCACATGACTATAACGTTATCTACCAAATCCAAAGGGGGACGCGCCGTCATAAAGTACTTAAAAAAAAACTGTCATCAACCGATGGCTGCTACTACGGCATTAAACGTGGACGCGGCGACTAACTTTAAAAATCTTTGATTCCAAAGTATAATATTATTTGAAAATTATTTCATATACATAATAATGTGCGCAATTCTAAATAATAATAACAAACACAAAAAAACTTAAATTAATTATGATTTATTATGTCAATTGTTAAAGCTAAATATTTGATAAGCTCTATAATATAACAGATACAGAATTGAACTTAACAAATTCTCGGTTAATTCAGATGTCTATGTCAGGTTTTCGACCTTTTCAAATTAGTATCTTAAGCTGAACTTGTATGAATTAGTGCAATCTTTATTTTTTTATACTTTATTTTTTATTAGGTATACTACATTCAATTCAGTGTGACGGTCATTCCAAAGTTAATTTAACTTTTCTCAATGTATCCATGAATTCAATTCGCTAACTTACTAATAAACTCAATAAGTTCATTCTAAAAGTCTTCCGTCTCTGTCGCACTGCCAAATTTTTTTATTTTTTTGATCCACCTACTCTTGCTTGCTTTTGAGGCTTCTTAAATATTAAGGTGTAGTTTGCTGTCATCATCAAAAAATATCTACAAGCAAGTGAATATGAACCACGAAAGAGAAATTCATATCATATAAAAGTCTCATACACGCCAGTATATAAAAATTGAAGCTTTTTTCAAACGTCCGCGTCTTCGTCCGTTGGATGGGCTGGCCTTTTCTATATTATGTGTCACGTTGTTTCCAGTAATGGATACCAAGTCGAGATCTTAGATGGAGAAATCTTTTTCAGGGGACAGGAGGGTAATCGGAAAATATTATATTAATTCTATTAAAATCTATATTGCTGTTGATTCTTAAATTAAGGTATACTCGTATGTATACCTATTTACCATATTCATGATACTAAATGGCACGTGAGTGGACAGGGTGTTGCTTTGAAAATAAAAAAAAAGATAAAGAAATAAATGTTTGTACAAAATTTAGGTTTTAATAGTTAAGTAAGGTTTAAAAATTATATTGAAACTGCTAGCTTTTGAAACAGTAAATCCTAAGCAGCAAAAATGCGTTTTCTGCCACTCGAAAAAATGGGAAATGAGTGAATGAAGTGACCAAATAATGCAGTTATTGTTCTGAAATTTCCTGGACCCCTTAAAAAAAAATCTTAAAAATATACAATCCGATATTTCCTACTTCCAAATATTATCAATTAAGCATAATCCAAAATATGCAATATTGCTTCTTAAAATTATTGGAGAGATAACTTTAAGAATTGTTTGCAAAGTCGAACTTTTAAAAGTTATTTTTTTTTTCCTAATTTGATTTTTTCGGATGATGTATACGAACAAAAATTTTATTTAAATTTAAAATTGCTTTTTTGTATGATTGACTTGGAAGATTTATGCATAGATATTTTTGTCTAAATGCGCATTAAGACAGCCAAGTATATTTTGTGCAATTTCGTTCATAATAATAAAAATGTATTGCTTTTTATCTTAGGAACTGACAATTTATTTTGTTGTGGTTCTTTTTTAACTCATCAAGTCAATAAAGTGAGCAAATTCACTATTCTTTGCCTCATTAACTAGCATTATTTTATTGTTCATTTCAGTACTTTTTATTTTAAATCCAAACCCTCAAAAACAGTTTTTGTTTGTGCAGATGAGGTTTTTTGTCACGGTTTTTGGTTATTTTTTCTAGCTACGCTCTAGATCAAATGGTTTACAGCAAGTTTTTAGGTCAAAGTTGCAGATATTCCACTTTACTTTGTCCGATAACAGTTTTCATAACCACTTTTACCTTCAATCACCCTGTGGTTTTAAGTGGATATGTACATATGTATTTACTTGTGCAAATATTCAATTGACAGTAGGTACTACATTAAAAAACAATTTGTGCGAATAAAACAGAGGAGATACGTATAATTTATATATGCTTAACATGCATAATACATATGTATGTATAGTCATATCTAAGCACTTTACTATGATGCATCATGATTGAAACAATTGACTTTACTAGTTAGTGCTTGTAAACTTTTTTTGTATCGCTGTAGGGATGTTATTTGGAAAGTCTTATGCTTTTAAACCTACTGGTCCTTTTACAAATTATTTTGTTTTATTTGTTTGAACAACTACATACGACAGACGTCTTAATTTTACCATGATCACCTTAAATTCTGGCTATGTTTATCATTGAAACAATACATTTGAATTATGTATATCACTTTTGTATAAAAAGTTAAATTTGTTTGTGCAAGGTAAATGTGAAATAATCCAAATAATTGTAATGAATTAAAAATGCCGATTATGTAGTTGAAAAACCTAGATTCGCAGTAAAGTACTTTCACAAAAGCGTCTTATTATGAAAAGAAAGAGTGTTACTACGATTTATGATACAAAATAAACAAGGCCTAGTGACTTACAACTCTCAATCTTTCCTGTGTGCGAGTAATGTCAGGATGGAGGGTACCTATAGTTTTTATGCCGAATCAGAACCATTAATTGGAGAAAACACTTTCCAAAACAACAACTACTCTGAGGATTTGTCAATTCCTCGAAAGAGGCAGTATCTGTGAAATAGTTAAGTTTTTTTCAGCTTTGTTTAATAGAAAAAATAAGCAAAATTCTGTAATCCATATTGCGGTTTTACCACATCTCAGAAATTCAGTTTGGAACGGGAGTTTAAAAAATAAACATATATATACATTAGGGTGATTCATTTCCGCAAAAATTTTTTTTTTCTCGGTGCTCAAGCAAAATATTAATTTACTTATAGAAAAAAAAATTCTCACCAAGGTAGAGCTCTTAATATCAATTTTAAGTACTTGCAATTTAAAATTGAAGTTTTCCCATATAAAATGCATGTAAAAAAAATGCTTTTTTTTCAAAGTTCTAATGCTCATGCACCTTTTACAATATTGTCAACCGGTTAATGGACCTTATAGGGAATTTTACGCTCTTTAAAATTGCTTTAATGTTTTTTTGTGTAACTCGCACTGGTTCGCCAGTAGGAGTCATCAAAGTGTAATTTTTTGAATGAATAGCTTTTTTTCCAATTTTTTTGAGCAATTCGCAAAAAGTAGGGAGAAAAAAGGGCTGATTCGTAAAAAATAGTCCTTTGACCAGTATTTATTCAATTTACAGCCATTTTTATGCCTCAAAACTTAAGAAATTGATAAATACTAATCAATCATGCTATTTAAATTGAACTTTTTTATTGATTACTAATGTATTTCTCTATAGCAACAACTTTTTTAGAATTATTATTATTTCTGACTTATAATAAATATAAAAATAACACATCAATTAACACATTGAAGAATATAGATAAAGTTTATTCAATTTTGAAGTTGAACAGTGCAGAAAAGAATTTCCAACGTGTGCCAAAAAGCTCCACTCAGCTCTAAAATCTTAATCTGCTTTATATAAAAATCGCAATTATTTAATATTTATCAACTTGTTTTTTATGACTATTGAGATGTTTACTAACTTTGCAATATATTACCTAATAATGTAACCTTCTGTTTGTTTTGATTAAAGTTTTGTTGTTTCTTTTTAAATTAATGTGTTCTTTTTATATTTGTCATAAGCCAGAAATCATAATAATTCTAAAAAAGTTGTTGCTATAGAGAAATACATTAGTAATCAATAAAAAAGTTCAATTTAAATAGCATGATTGATTAGTATTTATCAATTTCTTAAGTTTTGAGGCATAAAAATGGCTGTAAATTGAATAAATACTGGTCAAAGGACTATTTTTTACGAATCAGCCCTTTTTTTCTCCCTACTTTTTGCGAATTGCTCAAAAAAATTGGAAAAAAAGCTATTCATTCAAAAAATTACACTTTGATGACTCCTACTGGCGAACCAGTGCGAGTTACACAAAAAAACATAAAAGCAATTTTAAAGAGCGTAAATTTCCCTATAAGGTCCATTAAACCGGTTGACAATATTGTAAAAGGTGCGTGAGCATTAGAACTTTGAAAAAAAAAGTTTTTTTTTACATGCATTTTATATGGGAAAACTTCAATTTTAAATTGCAAGTACTTAAAATTGATATTAAGAGCTCTACCTTGGTGAGAATTTTTTTTTCTATAAGTAAATTAATATTTTGCTTGAGCACCGAGAAAAAAAAATTTTTTTGCGGAAATGAATCACCCTAATATACATAAATAAATAATTATTTTCTGTCAGTCCGGAAGTATTAAATTTAGTTCGATTCTGCTTTTCCGAGTAGGTACATAAATGTTGCTAGTTCATTTTCTTCCCTCATCTGTTTAGTTTCCATATTTCATAAGCATTTTACTATCGCTGTCTAAAAATAAGGTTTTTCTTTTAACTTCAAAATAATTTCTTAATATGTAAGGCACCGACGTCGATTTGGAAAGTAGTAAATACTGGATTCATCCAAGTAAATACATATGTACTACTAATTCATCTAAAATCGCCAGTATATACTATAATAATATGTTTACGTGCTATGGATGATGGAAAACTGTATTTCAAAAGCCAATCATATCAAGCTGCTACAAGTTCATAATTCGAGGGAAACTTTATCAGAGGGAACATTTTTGTTATATAGTGCACAGTTTTACACACAGTTTTGGTTTGAGTACCTTTTTAAGGTTTTTATATAGTCAGTACTGATAAAATATTGGTTGTAATAATTTTTAAATTAAATTTTTTACCGATAAAATATTCACTTAGCCACTCAACGTTTATTTTTCCAAAACGTTAAAGCATTTTGAAATTGTTACTTACGGCCAGTCTTCGCTCCTTATAAACTTTTTCTTAGCTAATAGGTAAAAATGATGCCATTTAATATAAATAAAATGGACCGATTACTTTAAAATTAGACTTACGAATGCGAATATGTTGCTTTTCAACACACAACACTATTTACTATAAAATATTAAGGTTATTTACTTAACAAATTTGCAGTAAATACTAGAAAGAAACAAATTGTATGCATACCATTTTAAGTATTTACTATAAAAATTCATTCGAAGCTAGTAAAGGGTGTCCCAAAATTAACGCAAGATTTGAATTTGCCGCCATTTGTGCAGTGAAGTGTTGGCAACCCTGAAAAAAAAGCAATTTGACAGCTAGCAGTATAGGGTTATTAAAAATGGAGCGTTACACGAGAGAACAACGTGTCTTCATTATTAAAGAATATTTCAAAAATAGTCAAAGCTTGGCGGCTGCAGTTCAAAAATTTCATACAAAATATGGTCGGAATAGTGTTTTAACTTCGTCAACTGTGAAGAGATTAATTGAAAAATTCATGGAGACTGGATCCGTTGGAGACGCCAAACACACTGGTCGTCCAAAAACAAGCCGCTCAAATGTGAATGTCGAAGCAGTGCGTGAGAGTGTTGCTGACAATCCAGGAACCTCAATTCGACGTCGTGGACAAGAATTGCAAATTTCAAGAACCTCTCTACAGCGTATACTCACCAAAGATCTGTGTCTTCATGCTTACAAAATTCAATTAACACAACAATTGAAGCCTAATGACCATGGACAGAGAAGAGAGTTCGTTGAATGGATTATTGAACATCAACAAATGGACCCTGATTTTTCGAGCAAAATCATCCTAAGCGATGAAGCACATTTTCATCTTGATGGCTTTGTCAATCGCCAAAATTGCCGCATTTGGGGTTCGGAGAACCCACATGTGATTGTCGAAAAACAAATGCATCCACAACGCGTGACTGTATGGTGTGGATTTTGGGCTGGAGGCATAATTGGGCCATATTTTTTTAAAAATGATGCTGGTCAAGCAGTGACTGTTACTGGTGCTCGATATCGCAACATGATTACACAGTTCTTTCTGCCAAAATTGGATGATATTGATGTGTCCAATATGTGGTTTCAACAAGACGGTGCCACATGTCATACAGCCCGTGAAACAATTCAATTACTGCATGAGACATTTCCAGGTCGTGTACTCTCTCGTTTCGGTGATCAAAATTGGCCTCCTAGATCGTGTGATTTAACACCATTAGACTTCTTTTTATGGGGTTATTTGAAATCACAAGTCTATGTCAACAAGCCCACAACCACCCGTGCATTAAAGGAGGAGATTCAACGCTGCATCAACGAAATTCAGCCACATTTATGCAGAATGGTCATGGAAAATTTCAACAAAAGATTGCGCATGTGCATGCAAAGCCGTGGAGGCCATTTGTCCGATGTGTTATTCCATACATAACCCTATCCTATGTACTTTACGAGTCAATAAAAATATAACTATCAAAACCTAAAAACGGCGTTTTCTATTTAATTCAAATCTTGCGTTAATTTTGGGACACCCTTTACATAATGTTTCTTATAGTAAGTACTAGTTTTGTAGTGTTTACTTTGTTTTTATGCATGTGACAACTATGAAAATTTACCAGTAAACGCATTTACTATCGTTTATGCATTTGTACCCTAATATCGAATTTTGTATGGTTTTTCTTTACAGTAAGTTTAGACAACTCTTCGGGTTCCAATTGATTGTATGCGTAGCGTATGTGGGATTCGAATTCCCACAAAACTAAATTGTTGCGTAGAGTTTAAATTTTGTAACACCATCGTTAAAACTCTTTATAAAGTCTTTTTCGCGTTTTTGCTTTTAACTTTTGAAAATTAAAAACTATAGGTTTTTCGAAAAGAGTTGAAGATACTATTAAGCACATGTAATTCACCAAAAAGATTACTTCGATAGTCAGGGCTCTGTTTAAAGGTTGTTAAGTGCTATCCAAAAAGAAAAACAAGAGCATTGGGTTGCCACAGAAATAATCAAAAAAAAAAAAAAAATAAGTTTTAACCCCAAGGTATAACTTAGAAACTAATTGACGTACGCCCCCTTTTAGGAAGTAGTAAGGACTTATAACTGAAGCTTTCCACTAAAATCCACCTTTTTCGGATTTTTGTTTTGTTTTGAAGTAAGGCTATTTTTTGTATCTAATCTTCCTTGACTATAAAGAAGAAGAATAACAAAAATAGAAGGAACAAATATATATATATAGTGGCGACCACTTATAATACTTATTAGCTACATACATGCAAATTTCTATGACACATATCTTCATCTAAGTTTTGGTTTATTTGAGATGAAATAAACGAGTGTTTTTATAATAATAAGCTTCTCTCTTCCATTCTTAAAGTAGGTAGGTAGGTAGGACGTAAGTGCAGTTTTTTTGAATGAGTTTGAGTTTTTTTTTTGTCGCCGGAATTGACAAAGAGAATAAAACGAGTGTCTGCGTCTGGCTCTGGCTCTTGCTCTGGCTCTGGCTCTTGCTCTTGCTCTGGATGTTCTGTTGCTCGTCAAGTTAACTTTCCTACTTAAGAGAGTCCAAAATGTGGCAACAAAAGCAAAATAAAAATAAAAAGAGGAAAGAGAGAAACCACCCAAAGTTTAAGTTAATTAAATTAAAATTGGATTAAAGTCAAAAGGGTTTCCTTCATTAGCACTTTTCTGACGTTGTCTCGCTATTTGTGTTCTCTTAATGTTGACAAGAGAGAACAATACAAAAGAAATCAATTGTCTTGTCACTAAATAATAATTAACTTAACTTTAAGCTTTCAGTTTCAGGGCGTATTTTTCTTCGTTAAATTGAAAACAAAATAAAATAAAATAAAATAAAATAACCTGTGTGTATTTTTTACGATAGTGCACTGCACCGTGCCTCGCCTATCCGCACCTTCTTCCTTACTTACAAACTTTTCTGACAGATATACATACACCAACACAGAGATACATACGTTGACTGACTATTAACTAGCGAATTTGTTTGACGCTGACGACTGACGTACAGAGGGTCCTACTAACTAACTCTGCGAGCAGTGAGCATCGAGAATAATGAACGAGCTGTAAATAAAGAGAAACCGCACGATAACTTGAACGTCGAAGAAAACACATTATTCGCGGCTCATTGAAGTACGGAACGCGCGCGGCGACGTTAGATTGCGTTCATATTTTTTTTATTTTATTTTAATCATAATTTGTATTCTCCATTTTACTGTTTTTTGTTTGAAATTCTTTTTGAAAATTTCGTTAGATTTTCAAAAAATAAAAAAAAAAATAGTAGTAATAATAAACATTTTATTTCTCGATCGTTTCGTTGTTCGTACTGGACGAAATTTTGTTTTGACCGTTTCTCTCTCTGAATCGTCGTCGTTTGTTGGTTCGTTGTTGGTCGTTCGTCGTTGGGTCTGTTATGATCAAGAACGGATAAAATATCGAATACCTATTTTGTATATCTCTTAATTTTATTTGTTTTGTTCTACGCAACTTGGATACGTTATTGAAAACTCGAATTCGAAATCTGTTTTTGTGCCCGCAAAAAACACATTGTAGTGGAGGAATTGTGAGAAACTGGTTTTGGCTCTAAGTTTTGTTGCTAATATAAGTATTTTAAATATATAAATAAAATATATCAAATCTATACAAAAAAGTGCTTCATCAGTTCGATTTGCAGTGGTTTTATTTCTCCTTAAACGTACATAGATGTTATCTACATTTATAGATGTAGAAGAAATATAAATTATTTCAGTGTTTATTTTGTTGTTGGAATATGAATGTGCTAGCTATGATGTCCAATATGTGATGTGTAATTATCAGTCAACTTTCTTATAAAAATAACAACAAAAATCTAAAGCCGATATAGTTATTTGTGGTATTTTTCCACGAAAAAAGATACATTTTTCACAGCACCAACAATAATAGCAGTGCAATGGAATTAATGATAATGTAAAGAGAATCTAGACAAATATGAAATTATATATGTGTATAAATTTATCATTGAAATAGCGAATGTGTGCTCGGGCGGATATAATAAGAAAAAAAAAATATCTATTATAACTATACCTCCATAATATAACTAAGTTTTATTAAAAGGGTGTGTTTATATTGAAATCAGAAGAAATATTGATGCAATTTGGTGAATTAATCTATTTCAACCGCAAAGAACCCAAGAAAATGTATGTATTAGACATTTTGTCAACAAATACATAGGTATTTAAATATTTAGTTTGACTTAAATGAAATAAGTACCTATTCGCCAATTAAATTAAAGATACAATACGAGATTATATGTTTTTTTTAAACAAATTATTGATGAAAAACATTAATATTAGTTTTTGGTCTTATATTTTAAACAAGAAAAAACAAAAGAAGTATATTTATATTTGAAAAATTATTATCATTTTAAAATTTGTAAGGTTGTAATTTTTGTTTGTTTATGTTCACCGAATTCGTTCGCTTGAGAGTTCTTTTAAACGAACTGGTTTTTTTGTTTTATGATGATGAGAGTTAGGTAGGTACGTAATATACCTGTCAAACTGTATTGTAGTTTCTTTTCTCAAGGTTATATAGCTCGCCTGGTATTCTGAAGTCACATTATTTTTTGTTTGTTCAAGCTTTTTTATAAACAAATTCAAAAATCTTTATTTCAACACGGAATTTAACTGATTTATTCATTATAATAATCAAAATCAACATAAATTTGTATGCGATCTTCTAAAATGCTGTTATTTTTTTAACAAAGATTTTTAGAACGAGTTTGAATTTAATATAATACCTATGTTTATATCACACTATAACGTGCGCGAAGGACGTAGGAGTTAAGTTCAATTAAAAGGTTGACTATGTTTTTTAATTGTAAATGTTTTTCATAAAATTAAGTAGCTAAGCAATTCATCGAGTTCTGCAAAATGAAGTACCTAAATGTAATACATTGAAATTGAAACAGAATTTAAACAAACATGTATGTATGTATGTATGTACATATGTATGTAGTTATTTTTAAAGCCTAAATAATGTTCAAGGATGAACTACAGACCTACAGAAAATTTGCTTTAAAAAAATCTAAAACACAATCGTATATTTTCATGACCTCTCAAAGGAAAGGAAAAGGATATTTCAACAAATATATAACATGATAAAAGATAACCATATAATTGAAAAACAACTTCCGTTAATTGGACAAAATATTATTACTTATGATCCGTTTGAAAGTTATGGTGATATATTTCTTACACCACGACATAAGTCATTGTACTGACCAATTCTGGCATCTAAGAACCGTTTGATTCACAAATGCTTGACTTCAATATTTTCTATGTCGGTGTACCAAAGTAGCGGTCACTTTTGACGTTAAGGGTTAGGAGGATTGTAAAAACACAATACCTTTGCTTAGAATGTTTATTATTGATTTAATTTTTGTTGGTGGCTAGATACGTTTGTTTTTGTATTTTTACAGTCGTTCTAAATACTTTTGTATGGTACATAATATGAATTATGTATGTATTATGCTATTAATTATGTAAAGCATATTTTTCTTTACAAAAAGAAAAACACACTCATGCCTCAAATTATAATTTATACCGCTATTACACTGATATTGTTGATAATTGGGCCGTGCCTATGTTATGAACAATTCATGTCATCAATTATTTTTTGGTATTATTTTTCCACTTTAAACACCTAATGATCACATTAATATAGGTAGATTTTTTAAGAGAGTTTAAAGTACTTTTCAAAGTGAATTTTATAATAATAACAAAAAGCTCATTTCACACAGAGTTTAAGAAGTAAGTAATTTCAAAACTAACAGACATTGCACTTATAGAAGAACATTTTCCTTTACTTTGTCGTCATTTAATTTATTTTATAGTTTTAAAATTCCAAACAATTTTATATGTATGCATAGGAATATATAAGAAGTACATATCTACTTTGTATATGAAGAGTTTATATAAAATGGTACATGGATCAAAAAAGAAAAGTTATTAAAATTAAATTAGGTGTCGGAAAAATCCGTTGAGAACTAGTAACTAGTGACTTACAACTCTCAACTATTCCTAAGTGCGAGTAATGTTGTCAGAGATGGAGGGGACCTACAGTATAGAGCCGAATCCGAACGCCTAATTTGAGATAGCACTTTTCATGACAAGAATTATCTTGGAGGATTTGTCAATCCTCCGCAAGAAGCAGTACGTGAAATAAACTTTAGATGACATAGGCAGGGATTGAAGCCAAGACCTCTGACATGACAGTCCTACACACTAACCATCACGCCACGGATACTTAAAATTTAAATATGTATAATTAAAACCAAGCAAGAAGCACCTGTTAGCTTCAAAGAACCCAGAAAAATTCAAATTCAAAATGATTGTGGTGCAAACAAGTTTGACAAGAGTGTTCAGAACAAGCTCTTCCTTAAGGTTATTTAACAACATTATTTAAAAATACATATGCGTTTTTTTTTGTCTTCCGATCACTTCGGATTTTTTAAATCTTCTAATGACTCCAAATTCTTTGAATAATGAATCATCTTAGTATATATGCTGCTCCTGTACACTATTCAACTTTTTTTGTGAAAGTTTCTAAAATTTTTCACCTCGATATCAGTCAATAAATAAGCCCATACATAGTTCGCAACATGTTTATTTTAATTAGAATGTGAGTATTTTCTTTGTTTGTTTTGTTTTTGATATATTTTTATAATTTTAGGTAACAAAACATCCATAAAATATAGGACAGTTAATCACAGTTCTACACAATTTATATCATAAATAAAAAGGAATGTATGAGAAAGTATTATTTTTTAGATATAGCCATCCTTAATAAAGTTTATGTCTAATACAAATATTTTTCCAAAAAAATGGGAGCATAATGTCTTATATAAATTGAATCCAGCAAAACTAATAATCATAACGTATCCTTTTACTGTGGTAAATGATTCAGTTATTGATAATAACACATTTGTCCCTATTTTTATAACCAATCATTAAACAAAACAGTACCAAACTACATGAAGTCAGACGTATAACGTTTCAAAGAATAACAAAACCGGGAAATATATTAGTTTGTGTATATTACGCGGGCATGCCGATGAAAATTGTCCAAATTCATAAAATACCTTTTGATCTTGCAACGAGCTTTCAAAACATGTATAAGTAAATGTATGTGAATTCTCCATATTTTTTTAGTTCTTCATTCTTACAGCCACCTCGTTCAGTGTTAGATATTGCAACATTTCAATATTTAACTTTCCACTCATACCTATGTACTATGTACATACATATTCATATTTATGGACTAATGATTATATTTAAATGCATAACACAATCCTATTTTTAGACCTAAATTCGTCTGTGAGACTGTGCAAAAAGATTTAAATAATGTGCCGCTGCTACAATAATAAAACACTTGCCGCAGTATTAAAATCAAGCCAAGTTTTTCTTTTTAGAATTTACGATGAATTTCATAAGGATTCGATATTATTACAATAAATAATTTATTGATGTGGAAGAGGAAGCGATTTAATTAATTGCGCATTGCATTATTTAGATATGCGTGAAAAAAAAGATATGCTATACTGTAGCAAACTAAACCGCATGAAGAATAAATCATCTAATTTGATATTAAATCGATGATTTCATGGCTTCACGTTGGTAATGTCATAATATAAGTTGAGTTTTGCCATTTACAATATTGGATCGATTGACAATCGAACAACCCGTTAAAAGTACTAAAACTTACATTCAAAAAAGTGGTGACTTAACGAATATAGTCACTTTTCGTGTATTTGATAGAAATATACGTTCGCGAAAATTTGGCGATGAAGTTATATATAATTTTTGACCAACATGAGTAAATAAAAACAAATACAAATTATTTACTATTATAATACATATTCGCCATATTGCGTCTATTGCATCGAGGAGCCTGAACAGCTTTCAGTTCTAGTATTTGCATCACCACTTGTTATGGAGTATATTGGACATCGCCAAAAATGCTTTTGAGTGTTTAGGTTTTTTCCGAGGTGAGGCTTTTGAATCGTTTTCTAACCGAGTCATTTGCTTCTCATGAACACCGCCGCAAGGTCGTATGCTTTTCACTGTCTTATCGTTATTTTTATTAACAATGCTCTAGTGAAATAGCCAGTTGCATTCCTCCCCTTAAACAATTTAACCGTAATACCCGTACTTCTAAGAATGTCTATCAGTTTACCCTTGAGTACAATTTTCTTTCTTTAGCCGAACTACACGAATGTGGAATTCTTTACCAGTCCCAATATATCCCACTCATTACAATGTACTTTTACCACTTTCCTAAAGGTATTCATAACCCCTTTATGGGCGCACAATATATTAAAAAATTAGTTTTGGCCATATATGTATGTACATAAATAAACCTCAAACCCTGTTAAACTTTAAATTTCTCATATTACATTTCAATGTGCGTAGTGCTTACGAACTTCTTGTTTTCCATTTGTATTTTATCTTAACTCCAATTTTAAAGCCAATCTTCCAATCTCATTGTAAAACAAACAATAGTTTACACTATAAGCGTTCAGTACTTTTCCTCTGCCTCAAGCTTGAAGAATCATATTAATAAATTTTGTTTGTTGTATTTTTGAAGAACGTTCAACATAATACAACAACAAATACAATTACAAACAAATGTAATAATATATAAACAATTCAGAGCAATAATCCATGAATCACTCAATCGTACGCACATCACGGTAAGTGTTGATACACATCAATATCTCTCTATATATCTGCTGGCTTGATGGTGCTTGCGCTGATTAGTATAGCTTCATCAAATTAAAAAAAAAGAAGAAAATCAGAACACAATGACCTGGCGTCATATTGTAAAACGATGCATGGATCACAACAACAAAAATAAGCTACTAAATAAAACAAGCCTCCTCAATAAACGATTCGATAATTTTGTACATATATGTATATAAAAAAAAAACAAACAAACAAAATTGTCTGGAAAGTTATTGGTTGTTTGATTTGAGAAGATAACAGATACGTTGCGACGCAAGTATATTTGTACTTGTTTTCATTTCAAATATCTCAGATTTTTGCTAAAAAATAACAAACGCGTTATTTTTATAAACTTGTATGATCTCCTGAATTAGTTTCTTTTTAAAGACTTTTTCCTAACTTGTTTTAATGTGTGAATGTGTGTTAATGAAAGTTAAGCATAAACAAAAACCATAAAGATACACATTTTTTGCATACATTTTCTAGAGCTTAGACCTGCATAAAACTGAAGTATTTGCTGCTAGTAGAAAGCAAAAGTAAATACTGGTACTATAAGTAAAAGGCAAGATTTAAATTATTTACTTCAGTTGGTATGCATACAAAAAGTATATACTGGTAACTTAAATACTGGATTCATCTAAGTTAATACTACAAATTTCTCCAAAATCGCCAGTATATACTATAAAAATGTTTTTACGTGCTTTGGAATCCTTATATGTATTAACCATTTGATCTTATTCTTTTTTGTAAACATCTTTTTTTCAGGGGAAGTTGTTCCTCCTCTTTTCTTGATTTTAATGTTTTTACATAGTCAGTACTGATAAATATTGGTTGTAATAATTTTTAAATTAAATTTCTTACCGATAAAATACTCGCTTAACCACTCAACGCATTTTGAGATGTTACTTCCGTCTTCGTTCCTTATAAACTTTTTCTGAGCTAATGTTCTGCATCGCGTTTCAGTAGAAAAAAACGATAATGCTGAATTAATTGGGAGCTTAAAATCAACACAAAATTAATCCCTAATTGAAATTTCAAATATCGTTTTTAGTGTTTCCTGTTTTACGTAAAGGGTTTTCCAATAGGGACTTGACAACTTTTAATTTAATTTATGAACGTATATTCTTTCACCAATCATCGAAATTTTTACCATGGTAAAGTACACGAACGAGCAACAAAATTCGACCGAAATTCGGAGGCGATGATCGTTATTCCAAATATCGGCCTAACTCGATGGCTCAATGGGTTCGTAAATAAACAGAATATGCGTTATTGGTCTTCTGAAACTTTACATTTGCTACATGTATCACCGCTTCATCTGCTTGGTGCGGTTTGCATGCCGGCGGTGGCGTTATTAGGCTATCTATACAAACGTCACATTTACCAAATGAACGAAATTGAGTTCCATTAATTAATGTTTTTATTGTAATTCAACCCTTTTTGGAAAACCCGATACCTAAAGTACCTGACTCAAAGCCGAATGGAACCTGAGTAAAATATGACCAAGGTTCTTCGAATAAATTATGACCAGATATTCAGGTCTTTACTTTATGCTATGATCCTTCTACAGTCATACTATACAAAAAAAAAAACTGTGACCGTTTTGCTATGTGTGCAGAGCTTTTAAATTTGACTGCAGTCTTACGACTTTTGAATTCGAATGTCTTATCTTTTATTGCGGGTTTTGCCGAATATACACGTGCCAGTTTGCAGAACATTATAAATATTTACATATATTGGTTTTGGTTAGTACGTAAATAGGATAATTCTATTATAAATAAAGCTGGTTACAGAAATTGCTCTTAAATAATAAATCGCATTCGTAGGCCGCAGTATGCGCTCAAGGCGCTTTATTCATATCATTGAATCAGATTTCAATTGCATGTAATTCTGAAGTACTCTTTTTTCATCTTTATTTTTGTTGTTACTTCCTATTATAATTAAAATCTATTCGTTCTGTGTTTAGATTTAGAAAAAAAAAACAATGAATCATTTAATAATTCCACGCGCTTTGTTCGCTATTTTTTTTTTTTTTCATTTTGTAAGTTAGTGTTGAGTTGATGTCATCTAGCTAAAACACAAAGGCGCCTCGCCTGCTGAAAAATCAGACATTTTCTACAGTGTGTACATCATTCTATTTCGTTTATATTTATCTAATTTTGTTTTGTTTGAATACTCGTACTTCAGTTAAACGAACTTATAAGCCAAAATAAATTTGAAAACAAAACAAAAAATACAAAAACTTCTCGTGATATAGTTGTCTTGTAAATCTATCAAATAGTATCTTTGTGCCGTATGTTTATTTTAGAGAACTTATGATATTTTTACGTATGTAGATATTCTTATAGAATAATTCTCAATTTGGGTAAGGAACTAGTTAAGAATTAACTATTATAAACTTCAAGGACGGAAAATAACCAGAAAGAAACGACAACGTGACGACGATGAAGACGAAGACGCAACGTACTACTTATTGTAATCTTGAGCTTGTATAAATAATTGTCAGTCTACAATCGTTCAAGCATTCGAGGGAAGTTGGCAATTATTTGCGTAAATAATCAGATACTCGTATGCATGAAATGGGAGAATAGGTAAAGCTGATTTCCCTTTTGATTACAATTTCGGTAATTTTCCAACAACTCCTGCCTATATTTACCCACCTAACTATTTCTTACCAGTAATTTAACTTTGAGTGTTTATACAATGTAAACTGTAGCACGGTAATTTATTATGTCTTGGTAATAATCTTGAATTTACCATGAATAGAAAAGCTTAAACTGTACATTTCCAATGTTCCTATATCAATGTTTTGTTTTTAACAAAAATGGTTGAATACATTTAGTTCCTTAGTTTTGACATTTTGAAGTTGTTTACATATGTATTATTTTTCAATAAATAAAGATATAAGTTTACAAAAACGTTAAATAATGATTTTAAAGTGATTTCAATTTCAAAGACAGTAAATTGAGTAACGAAATAGCACAAGTCTTGGGTACTAGAGAATGAAGACACATCTCGTATAACCCAATAGTCGATGGTCGACTTTGAATTAATCATTTAAAAGTAAATAAAATGTACGTCTGTACTTAGTGATTTCATTTCTCAGTTCTATTCATGTTTTATTAAATTTTACTAAAAATATTTCTATAAAAAAGGGTGTTTTTTTTAGAGGTACCTATATAACTTTAAGTGGGCAACACTGTTTCAACTGGCGGTCATTTTGTCAACTGTCAAGTTATTTATTTTTGGATTGATAATAATCCTGAAATGTGTGTTGGGACACATTTCGGTGTGCTGTATAGGTTAGGGGAAGAATTGGTTACAATCAATGGTGACTGCTATAGAGATTATGGGATTTTTAGTTCATAAATTGAACAGCCATTGAACTGAACATGTGCAGGAACTTTGGTGTTAATAAATAGGCGGTTCGGCGAAAATATCAAACAGCTCGTGTCACATTGATTTATTGAAGGAAACGGTTGACTCTTTTCTCTTATGTATATGTATGTGGGGATATGGGAAGTCACTAGTCTCGGCCATTAAGACTGAATCAGTTGACAACTTGGGGAAAAAATGTATAATGCTAGAAGTTTTCCTTTCATGCCAATTCAAACTAATCATCTTTGTTTTATTCGATTTCAAAGTTACATATATAGCTCTTATACCTACTCATAATAAAAAGGAGTGTATGCCACTGCGGTGGGATGCAGTTGAGATATACGTCATACATATTGTGAACACTGCAATCCGCAGTATTGCCATCCCACCCAACCTGAATTGACATAATAAGAGAATATTAAGCTAAATCGAGAGAAAAAGTGTGAGATCAGCTTCTAAAAGAGAAAAATAAAACTGTGCATTTTTTAACTCATATAGTGTGAGTATATAAATAAAGTATCGCAGTAGTGCAGGGGAGGCATCAAATGTATTTAAACAATAACAGTTGTCCACCTCCAAAATAGGTTAACTTGGATATACACAAGTTTAAAAACTTGATATGACGCAAAATTCTTTATGTTGTATTCACACATGTTTTGGCTTAATCACAGAGCTGATTATTGCTTTGTCTTGGTTTTTGTCTCACTAGAAGCAGGTGCACCAACATAAGAAAAGTTTATAGATATAAGCTTATTGTCAAGATACTAAACTCAAATTTATCTAAAGACGAGAAAGAAGTTGCAAGCTAAGTGCGCATTTTGTATGGCCCTTTTATTTGATCAAAAAAATAGTTAAATAAGATTCATTTGTAAGTTAGCATACATTTTTTTTCTGATTTACGATTCACGAAACCGGTTTGTGAATTTATTTTAAAATCTATGTTTTTGATATGATCCATAAATAAAGAATAAATTCCATAACATAATGGGAAGTAATTGTTGTTACGAAAAGTGCTTTCTAAAATTAGCCGTTCGGATTCGGCATATAAACTGTATGTCCCCTCCATTTCTGACATTACTCGGACACATGGTTGAGATTTGTAAGTTACTAGGGCCTGGTTCTTTACGAGCTGTTGCGTCACCTTATTTTTCCACATTTAGTTTATGGGTATCAACACAAAAAAAAAACGGAATAATTAAGTATCGACACATTTCCTTATTGAAGAACCTTTACTAATTATTTTTAATTCTTAATTGTTTACTCAACCGTATTTGCTCTTTTATTGTTTAGCAATGTTTATATTTTTTTTACTAAATTCTCTTATTGATTATGTATATCTAAGCTTAAGTAACAATCAGCTATAGCTATAGTAATTATATCTTATGAATTTCAAAGTGCAACATGATTTTGTAAAAAGAATTAGGTAATGTGTTATGAATGTTATAACTTTGGATATGCATTGATAGTTTTTGTATTTAAAATGTTATTTCATAATATCAAAAAAGCACATGTATTTATTTTATTTCGGTGCCTCTGGAAATATTAAAAGTGGGCACAATTCAAAATGTTCATTGCGCACTTTGAATGTTACTTCCGTGGAATAGGTACACCAACGTTTAAATAAAATCTTTATAAATACCATTTGAGGTATCAAATTTTACCTTAGTTCTTACACAAAATTCTGTAATGTTATGTTCCAAAATAAAATGCAACTTGATACTTTTAGAACGTATTTTGATTTGATCATGAAGAAAAAAGCAACAGATAAAAGTTAAAAATAACAGCAAGTTATTTATAAGTGCCAGGTTATGTTGCGTACATTTATTGTAAGTTCTAAACAACTTGTCAATTATTCATGTTTCATAAGTATGCATGCCTATATTTGCAGGTCTTCTTAATTTGTTAAATTCGAAGCACTTTATTGAAAAATATACGTCTATAATCAATCAAATTCTTTCATACAAATAATTACAGTTCTTTTTGCTTAAAGTTAAAATGTTTGGTTCTTATGGCTCGATATGCTACCATATTTGATTACTTGTATCTGTGTCGTGTTGAGGAAGTTTAGAAGCGTGTTTTTCTTATGTTGCATTGTGTTATGCATGATAAATAGCGATACTTATATTTAAACACATTATGTATGTATGTTGTCAATTAAAATTTGAAGTAAGCAAACATATCATGCTATCTAGGGAAAGCAATACACGATTAGAATACGCACGCAAGCAGCAAGTTCTATACCTAAAATTAAAAGGATGCTTTTGCTTTTTTACATATATGTAGTGTAGGTAGATATATTTTTTAGCTACTGTGAACGAATTAGATACCTGTAAAAGCTTAAACCATACCCTGTCTACATAAAAGACTATTAAGTGAAAGGGTCGCAATAATCCAATTTGCCACTTGTGGTATCCAATTAGTCGACCTTATACCTTGGTTACACACAAACATAAACAAGATCATTTATTAGTGCTACAATATGATATATTATTGTAAACATATAGAAATTGCATTCGTAAAGTACACAATCTGCACCCTCTTTCTCCATTAATTTGCTTTTCAGCTGTCGATTGTAGTATAGGTATAAGGTTTATGTATCATAGACTTTTGTTGTGACCAGTCTCGGCTAGATGTCGATGTCACAATTACAACACACAACATTATATATATGTATGTAATGTGTGTTATGTTCATATGTACATCCTTCTATACAAAAGTTTAAAAAAATACAAAGCTTATTTTTCAGCACAAAATACCATGACTCGATTGAATTTAGAGTAACGTTCAACGATGCACGAATAACTTAATTCTAAATTTACATATTTTTCTGTTTGAATTGTCTTACAGTGGGGTAGAATAGTTTGGAAAGTGAAAATAATTAAATTTCTTTTGAAGAGATGCAACTTAAGAAATGCATTTAGTCTTAATGTTGACATAAGAATTATGTGCATAAAGTGGAGTTCGTTCGACCAGTGAAATCGTTATTTCATTCGAAATATTTTATACAAAATTTATAGTTCATGCTATTTTGGACAAAAACTTCTTATTGATGGGTTAAAAACTTTACCATTTCAATTATAATAGTTTATAATATTCTAGTACCCGCGGCATGATTATTAGTGCGTGGGACTGTCAAGCCAGAGGTCTTGAGTCCAATCCCTGTCTGTGCCATTTAATGTTTTTTCACGGGTATTGCCTCTGGCGAAGAATTGACAAATCCTCCAAGAGTAATTCTTATCAAATTTTCGTTCGAATTCATCTTAAAACTGTAGGTCCCCTCCATCCTTGACAACATTACTCGCACACAGGAATGGTTTTAATTATAAGTCACTAGGCCCTAGTTCTCAATGGACTGTTGCGCCACCTAATTTATTTATATTTCTTAATTATAATAATTAAATGACAACTCGATTGGTTAGTTTTATTCTCATAACAAAGCATCTGTCGAAAAGTTTTCAAACATGTTCGAAATATTTTCCCTAATTCCATGTAAGAGATCACTAAAACATGATTTTAGCTCCTTATGGTACAGAATATGATTTATTTTTGATACTTTGAGACAAAAAAAAAATCAAGTTCTGTAAAACGGAAGACCGATCAATTTAAAGTTTTCAGTGCTCAAAAATTCGTTTTATGATAATAAAACACCCCTTGACAGTTTCAAATTCATCATATATAGATGCCAAAGGTCAAAAACATTTTTTGAAAGATTCCATGCTCATAAAATTAGTCTTATGTTTTTGAGGGCGCAGTCAATGATTTAAACTAAATAAGACATCTAGAAATCATGTTCAAGGCCCGGTTTGAGAACATCGAAACCTGATTAAAATACCTATAAATATTGAATTGTGAAAATTACAAACGTCCATCTGACCAAGTGAAAAAATGTAAAACCTATTTATTGTTGGTAGCTTTAAGCAAAATGTGATTATTACGGGTCGTTAATAAAAAAACTTACTATTTTGAGTAGGGTTTTCAATTCAATTCAAAACGAAAAAATGCTAAATTTTTAAAAGTGGATTTTTGTATGACTGATAAGAATATTGAAAAGCATACTTACTAGGGTGGGCTGAAAAAACACTTTTTGTTTTTTTTTATTCGCAATACCTCACAAATGTTGTAAATTACCTACCTGTTTCTGAGTAAAACTCTGAAAAAAATTTCCAAATAAAATAATGTTTTCCGTTCGCGCATTGCATTCAAACTTTTAAAAAGTTGTAAAAAATTTGCTGTTTTCTTTAATTTTTAAAAAAATACAAAATGTACTATGAAAACGCAATAGGTCCTAATGATGAGTTTAAGGCATGAAGAAAACAAAAAAACAACGAATTTTATAAATTTTTATTGTTAAATATTACAATTTTTCACAAAAATGGCCGATTTTCCAATTTTTTTTACATCACATTTGCTTACTCAAATAATTATAATTAGAACAAAATAAAATAATTAAACAAAAAACAAACAATTTTATTAAATAGTTTGCACTTTAAAGTCCGATTTTGTTAAAAATTCAGGCATAATGGACCATGGCAGGAGGGTGGTTCTTATCAAGCCATTTCTTGCGTCTACTCCACACACTTTTTTTAAACTTCAGAAACGAGCTTTACACACCGTTCTACTGCTTGTGTGTGACAAGGAAAATCATCAAAATCAGGTGGGTGCCAGAGGTGTGCCTGGTCTAGCTAATGATCGTTTCGGAGTCTTTGATCGAGCCACTGCCGCGATTGCGTCATCTGTCCTTCAAGATTTTGGTATCATTAATGACACAGACACTTCCCAAGTTATTGACAAAAATAAAATACGCAGAGGAAATACTCAAAACAGAAACTTTTTGCAGTGTCAATCGATTGAGGAAGCATTACATGGATTGTACTTTGATGGGAGGAAAGATGAAACAATAGTAATAAAAGAAATTAATTCAAAACGCTTTCGAAAAACTGAGAAAGAAGACCACTATTCTCTCATTCAGGAACCTGGATCAAAATATATTGACCATGTTTCTCCCACTTCAGGACTCTCCAAAGACATAGCTTCTTCTATATTTGCCTATTTGGCTAAGCAAGAGATTTCCCTTGAAGAACTTGATGTGATTGGGAGTGATGAAACGGTGATTAATACAGATTGGAAAAAAGGTGTCATTCATCAGATTGAATTGCATGTGGGCTATTTGTCTGCTGCACTTCAATGAGCTACCGTTCCGCCACCTTTTTCACCACTTGGATGGAGTTACCACAGGGCCAAAATCTTTCAGTGGACCAATTGGGAAAAAACTGGTTGGCTGTGAAAAACTACCGCCGCGCCGGTTCAATTTGAGCCTGTGGATTGCCCCATACCTATTATAGACAGAAAAGTCCTGAGCAAGGATCAAATGTACCTACTTGACATTTCTGTTGCCATCAATACAGGTACTATTTCAGAATATTTGGCGGCCCGTGATCCTGGCCCCCTTTCACATTCAAGGTGGTTGACTGCGGCTAATCGAGTACTCCGACTTTATGTAAGCATGGAAATACCCTCTGAAGAGGGTATTTTATTTTAAAATGCTATATGCCTCTGTGGTTCAAAATTAAAACCAGCAAAAAGTTTACAGATGGTCCGAAAATTGTTTTTGAAACCATCAGAACATCACGGTATCTATCTTAAAACTTGCTGCAAGTCATTGACCCTGTGATTGAGCGGAACGCATTTTTCGCTCATCCCGAAAATTTTTTTCTTGCAATGATAGTTGATGAAAGTAGAAACATCAGAGAACTAGGGTTGCGCCGAATTTGGAAAGCACGATCGCTTATAAAGGGAAAGTCCATTCGAAATTTCAACACTCCGAGGATAAATTTCGTTGCTACAGACTACACCGACATGATTTGTTGGGACACATGTAAACTTTCTCTTCCTCCCCTTTTAAGGAGGATCACGGATGAAGAAATTAAACAACTGATACACTCTGGCACACCTCTGGCACCTGATTTTGATGATTTTCCTTGTCACACACAAGCAGTAGAACGGTGTGTAAAGCTCATTTCTGAAGCTTCAAAAAAAGTGTGTGGAGTAGACGCAAGAAATGGCTTGATAAGAACCACCCTCCTGCCACGGTCCATTATGCCTGAATTTTTAACAAAATCGGACTTTAAAGTGCAAACTATTTAATAAAATTGTTTGTTTTTTGTTTAATTATTATTTTATTTTGTTCTAATTATAGTTATTTGAGTAAGCAAATGTGATGTAAAAAAAATTGGAAAATCGGTCATTTTTGTGAAAAATTGTAATATTTAACTGCTTTGCGCGAACGTTTAACAATAAAAATTTATAAAATTCGTTGTTTTTTTGTTTTCTTCATGCCTTAAACTCATCATTAGGACCTATTGCGTTTTCATAATAGTACATTTTGTATTTTTTTATAAATTAAAGAAAACAGCAAATTTTCACAACTTTTTAAAAGTTTGAATGCAATGCGCAAACGGAAAACATTATTTTATTTGGAAAATTTTTTTAGAGTTTTACTCAGACAGGTAACACTGGTCAACAAAATTCAAACTTTTTTTTGTCACACGAAAACTTATACCAGATTTTGAATGTACTATGGCCACCAAACAATAATATATCAACAGAAAAAAATTGACACATCAGGTTACTTTGTGACATCAAGATTTATATTTTTAGGAAAAGTTCAAAAATCAGTAACATAATAAAAAAATATTTCTTAATGTAAAATAAATATTTATGACTTGCGTGAATGTTTGGCTTCTGGTAGGTCCCTTTTAATTCCCCAGCAGTAATCTGCTAGCATTCCTGGACTCCATTTCCCTTGATAGCGCTTTTCTATGAAGGAAATGTCCTGATGAAACCTCTTGCCTTGTTCATCGCTCACAGCACCCAAATTTTCGGGAAAAACATCCAGATGAGAGTACAGCATATGTATGTATTTTTAAAGACATATTACATCCCAAAGCTTTGTATGAAATTAAAAGCTCACTGATTAAGTCTCTGTAATTTTCCGCTTTATGGTTTCCTAGAAAATTTCGGACAACATTCATATAACATTTCCAGGCGACTTTTTCCTGATCATTCAGCTTTCCTTCAAAGTTTGTATCCTTCATTAGTTCCCGTATTTGTTGACCAACAAATATTCCCTCTTTAATTTTTGCCTCGCTGAGTTTAGGGAATTTCTCTTTCAGGTATAAGAATCCACTGCCATCTTTAGGCATAGCTTTTACAAAATGTTTCATCAGGCCAAGCTTAATATGCAATGGTGGTAAAAGTATGTCGTCAGGGTTCACTAAAGAATTATTTTTAACATTTTTCTGCCCTGGAGTAAGTGATTAACGCTTGGGCCATACTTTCTTTGTGTAGTTACTTTCTCTGTCTCTGCTGTCCCATTCGCAAATGAAACAGCAATGTTTTGTGTAACCAAGCTGTAGCCCAAGCAAAAAAACAATGACTTTAAAATCTCCACAAATTTTCCAAACATGTTCACTGTATTTAATTTTTTCAAGAAGGAACTTCATGTTTTCGTAAGTCTCTTTCATGTTAGAACCATGGCCAACCGGCACTGAAGGAAATTTGTTTCCATTGTGTAGCAACACTGCTTTCAAGCTAGCTTTTGAAGAGTCAATGAACAATCGCCAGTGACTTGGATCGTATTCAAAATTTAAACAATTCATCACCACAGGAATGTTATTACTAGGGCTAGGATTTCCATGCACTTAAAAACGCAAAATATGCGCTTAAAATATGCTCTTAAAAATGGGAAATATGCACTTAAAATATGCATTTAAAATTATATATTTGAACACAAAAAAAGACTTAGTAGGTATACAGTTTTTATAAAAAAAATTAGTCTTTTATTTTATCTTTTAAAGGAACTAAAAAACAAGTAGGTACATTCAAAAATTAAAAAAATACACAAAACATAAACAATAAATAAAAATTACATCAACATTAGAAAAAGATATCCCTTTGAATAACATTTTTTTTTCAAAATAACACAGGCAATAGAAAAATTGACATAAATGATGAAATTCTTCTTAAAGTTTTTAAAAATAAAGCTTTGGCCATTGGGCCTTTTAAACGTCTTATACATCGAAAAGGAACGTTCTACGTCAATTGACGTAAGTCGTGCATTCTTAAAGGAAGACATTTCATCGGTTGTAAAGTTTCTCAAATAATTTTCATTACTGCAACTCAATGTAAATGCCTTGCATATATTTTTCATTGTTGAAAACCTTTATTTTTTACTAGAACATTCTCAAGCTTCTTTTGTATGGCTGGAGCAAGAGATCCTTAACAGCAGTTATTTTTACAAAAGCATCTTCAACTAAATCAATTTGATTTTTTAATGAATCCCTTCCCTCAAGCTTTGTTATGGTATCACAAGGAAAACTGTAGTTAGAGTTAATGAATATTATTTGGCTTTTAAGTAAAAGCTGGTTCAATATCTCTTTTGCAACATTAATTGCAACAGCATCAGATCATCGAAATTATTAACCACTTCTCAAAACTCCTCATAGTGTTTTGCGTAATAGGAAACTGCTTGTAGCCAAGTTCCCCACCTGGTAACAATAGGCTGTGGTGGAAGAGGTGTTAAAGGGTACTTTTCTCTAAAAAGTTCCACTCGAGATGGTGCCTTTAAAAATATTTGTTTTCGGTTTGCTACCAATAAATCAACATTTTTAAAATTACTTCGTATTTCCTCTGCAACTCGATGCAGTGCATGAGCTAAACATGTTACATGTATGAACTTCGGATAAAAAGATTTTAACCCTCTAGCTGCTTTAAATATGTATTGCGCCGCATCGGTTAAAAAGAGAAGAATTTGTTTGTATTTTCAGCTAGTTTATTGATTCTAATTTTAATGGTGCGTTTGCATTTTTTTGAAACCGATGTTTTTTTAATTTTATGTCAATATTTTTTAATATAAACGAACAATATGCATTTATTATAAAAATATGCAAAAATATGCATTTATAGTCAAATATGCAAAAATATGCACTAACGATTGAATGCCATTTTAAAGGAAAATTAATGATTCTTAAAGATAATTTGTTCGCTTGCTTCTAAAGTTTGTCAAAAAAAAATATGCATTTGCATGGAAATCCTAGCCCTAGTTATTACAATAGACTAAATCATCTGCTTTAGAAAAGTAAAGTTTCATTTCCAGGCAGACCCCAAAAGCTCAGTCTGTTTTTTTGACAAGTTCAAATCGCGTACTAAATCGTTTAAATCACTTTGTGTCAATAAATGCGGTTCTTTCGAAGTTGACGGCTCATAACTTGGGTCACTCTCTTGAGATATCCCACTTTGTTGGCTAAGAACAAATTCCGGACAAGGAACAAAATCCAGACTTTCTGCTTGATTTGGAGGCTTTCGCACAGGCAGTTCGGTGCTATGTAGGATTGGTCTGTTGGCCGATGACACGATTGGGTACTGGACAGTGTTTGTTTAGACTTAGTTGTTATGCCTTTTATTTGAATAAAAAAAAATAACAATCACTTACATGATCCTTTGGTTCCGTCCAAATCATTGGTATACCAAAAGCCAAATGTCTAGATTCTTGTTTAGACCAACCTAATAGGAGTCTAACCCACGTTGAACAACATATGTATATGTGGAACCCAGGGTTTATTTTGGTGGCGTACAGGAAAACCGAAATAGTCTAAATAGCCCTTTTCAATTAACGGCGTAAATTTCCGACGCTGAGTTCCGAAATGTATCAGATGCGCATTTGATGCAAAGTCATAAGTTCCAAAACTCAACGTAAACATGTTTACAAAGCAGAAAGTTAATAAACGCATCCGATACGTAGTCGATGCGCATTACTAAGTCCCGGTCTACATTGAACGATTTTTCCAGTGCCGACAAAAATTTTCGTGTGCGATTGAGAGGTACAGAAGACATGTTGTACCTCTCAATCGCACACAATTACAACAACAAATTTTTGTCGGCACTGGAAAAATCGTTCAATGTAGACCGGGACTAAGCAAACTGCCAAACTTATATACAGTTAAATGCTTACAAAGTAGCAGGTTTGTGTAGCTGATGCGTATGAGTAGGGTTTTACTGCCACATAAAAACTTTTATTTTACATTTTGGAACTCAGCCATTCTTTTTTGCGCTAGTGTAACCAAGCACAAATAAAAACACGTAAATGAGGTCAGAAATGAATATGTAGCTGTCACAAAAAAACTGGATGTGACTGATACAAAATAATGATTTATTTTTGAATGAGGTTACATCAAGGCACGAGTACGATAACTTTGGCGCCAAGATATAATAACGGTTTTTGGTAGAGGGGCTTAATACGAGCATTTTTTACTATGGGAGGGGGGTCTATCTCCCCCCGTTCAGGCGGTAGAGGCAATTTAAAAAAATATTATTTAAAATGGAAAAAAATAATTAAAAAATAACGGTGATACTTACAATTAAGTATACATTTTTTTAAAGCCAATATTCTGTTTTATTAGCCAGTTTTTAATTCAAGTCAAAACTATGCGTAGTTTTTGAAAATTTAATTTTAAACTCAAAATTTGAGTAGAAAAAGTTAAAAAAAAAGGTTTAAAGTGTAATTTTTCAATACTTCAAGATTATCTACCATTGTTTTTATTTCAGAATTTATTGCTCTTATTTGTTTTTGATCAAAAACTGAAAACTAGATGATTTTATGTCTTTTAGTTTTTGAGAAAATTAAAAATAACCACAACTACTATTTTAATTTAATTCTTTTTTTTTTGCTTGAGTGGTAGTAACAATGGTAGATTGGTATGTGCGAGTTTGGGTGTATGCAACAGTAAGGTGTGTGCGAGTTTGGGTGTATGCAACAGTAAGGTGTGTGCGAGTTTGGGTGTATGCAACAGTAGGATCTGCAACCCCCTTCTTGGACACTATAGGATTTGGGGTGGGTGCAAGTTGGAGTGCGTGCAAGGGGGGAGGGGGCAAGGTTCGGTGGGTGCAAGATGGGGTCCATGCAAAGTTTCTTTTGCATTTAAATAAGCTGGATTTAAGAAAAATTAATTTACCCTAGGTATATCTTAATCCATATTCGATTATTACTATCAAAATAAGACTACGTTAATACTTAAGCAAGGAAAAAGTAATTTAATTAAAATATTTATTTTGGTAATTTTCAATTTTCTCAAGAACTAGAAGACATAAAGTCATCTAGTTTTCAGTTTTTCATCAAAAACAAATAAGAGCAATGAATTCAAAAAAAAAAAACAGTAAATAATTTGAAAGTTTTGAAAAACTACACTTTAAACCTTTTTTTTAATTTTTTTTTGCATACATTTTTAGTTTAAAACAATTTTTTTTTTAAAACTATGCATAGTTTTGACTTGATTTAAAAACAAGCTAATAGACAAAAATATTATATTATAATATATATAAGGTATAATACTTAATTGTAAGTATTACCGTTATTTTTTAATTATTATTTTTCCATTTAATGTACATATTTTTTTAAATTGCCCCTACCGCCTAAACGGGGGGAGATAGATCCCCCCTCCCATAGTAAAAAATGCTTGATTTTAGCTGTTATATACAAATCTGTCATTAAACTTTGTCGCCAAAGTTATCGTACTCTCCTACATCAACATAAATAAAAATCATCACAAAGTTCGTGTGACAAAAACAGTGTTGACCAGTGTAATTAACAACTTTTGTAAGGTATTACTAATAAAAAAAAAAACAAAAAGTGTTTTTCAGCCCACCCTAATTATTCGATGATTGTATGTTTTATAAAATTTCGTTTATATTTATTTGTGCTCAGACTTATTTTAAATAGTTTCACTGTGTTTTTCTTTGTGCTACTGAAACTGTGAAAATGGAACTGGTGTTGCAGTTTTTGTATGTCTTACCGTTATTGAGATTGCGAACAAATAGCAAGCCTTAGTGCTTTTGTACTCAATTTAGTCACAGTCTTATATTAAGCATTATATATTTTATCTCCACCATATTCATCTTTTTTTTTCTTCTTCAAACTGAGTGCATATAAATATCGCTTCAACCCCTAGAAGTTGGGTCCATTGCAGTTTTGAATTAACATACAATAAAATAATCTTCATCCCCATACCCACAACTCTTATACACGCGTATTTGTACATACGACGCGACGACTAGTAGTTCTATGTTGCCGTACGAATTAAATAAGAGTTTTTTTTTGGTTAAATTATGAAAGATTACCATCAAAGTGTTCAAAGTATAGTTAAAATATTTTATATTTGCAAATTTTATTTCAGTGCGAACAAGAGTATGTTACACAATATTTACGCCAAACTATGAAATTACATGGATTAGGAAGGATTTTTGCTTATAAATAATATCCCTACCTACGATGGAGGAAGTTGGCAGATTTTATAAAGTGGTGAAAATTGTCTAAAAGTGAAATGTTTCAGGTCATCTTCCACCTGCGTGCGCCACCTGAGTCGCGGTCTTCCTCTACTGCTCCGTCCCTCGGGATTGCATTTGAAGACCTTGCGAGCTGGAGCGTTTGTATCCATTAGCTCTACATGACCCAGCCATCTAAGTCGTTGGACTTTTATTCTTTTGAGCAGATCAGTGTCGCTGTACAACCCGTACAGTTCGTCTTTAAAATATACCTACAAATATAATGATCCACTGGTTTACACAAATTTCATACATATTTTTCTAAAAAGTGGTAATATTTTGATTAAATTAAACACCTACCACATTCCTTTTCCATTTATTAGCAAAAAAAAAACAAAAACAAAACAAAACAATGATTTCTATGTTCTCGCTAAATTTTATATTCGTTTAGTTTATCTCTCGTTAAAAGAGAATAAAATGTCTCTTAAAAATGTGTCCGCTCAATGAATTTATCGAAGAGTAAAATCCAAAATATTTTAAGAAAAAAGCAGCAATTGACTTGACAACATAAGAGAAAGAGAACAAAAATCAGCCAGCAAAAGCTGAATAAGACACACTTATTTACTTTTTGCGAGTAGGTATATGCAAAATGTAACGTGTAAAATAGTGTCACTGGAAATGTTTTACTTCATTGCCCACAATCAAATTTAAATTAAGCCTAAGCTTTCAAATTAGAATTCAAGGTAAATAGTAGACAATTCGTCGTAACAATAACTCAAACAATAACAGAATAAAATATTACTACTAGATGTATACAATCATTCCAAAATGTTTATATCGGGTGATTTTTAAGAGCTTGAGAACTTTTAAAAAAAAAAAACGCATAAAATTTGCAAAATCTCATCGATTCTTTATTTGAAACGTTAGATTGGTCCATGACATTTACTTTTTGAAGATAATTTCATTTAAATGTTGACCGCGGCTGCGTCTTAGGTGGTCCATTCGGAAAGTCCAATTTTGGGTAACTTTTTCGAGCATTTCGGCCGGAATAGCCCGAATTTCTTCGGAAATGTTGTCTTCCAAAGCTGGAATAGTTGCTGGCTTATTTGTGTAGACTTTAGACTTGACATAGCCCCATAGTCTAAAGGCGTCAAATCGCATGATCTTGGTGGCCAACTTACCGGTCCATTCCTTGAGATGAATTGTTCTCCGAAGTTTTCCCTCAAAATGGCCATAGAATCGCGAGCTGCGTGGCATGTAGCGCCATCTTGTTGAAACCACATGTCAACCAAGTTCAGTTCTTCCATTTTTGGCAACAAAAAGTTTGTTAGCATTGAACGATAGCGATCGCCATTCACCGTAACGTTGCGTCCAACAGCATCTTTGAAAAAATACGGTCCAATGATTCCACCGGCGTACAAACCACACCAAACAGTGCATTTTTCGGGATGCATGGGCAGTTCTTGAACGGCTTCTGGTTGCTCTTCACTCCAAATGCGGCAATTTTGCTTATTTACGTAGCCATTCAACCAGAAATGAGCCTCATCGCTGAACAAAATTTGTCGATAAAAAAGCGCGAAACACATTTCGAACCGAACACTGATTTTGGTAATAAAATTCAATGATTTGCAAGCGTTGCTCGTTAGTAAGTCTATTCATGATGAAATGTCAAAGCATACTGAGCATCTTTCTCTTTGACACCATGTCTGAAATCCCGCGTGATCTGTCAAATACTAATGCATGAAAATCCTAACCTCAAAAAAAATCACCCATTAGAATAAAATATAAAACCAAACAAAATTGGTTTCCTTCAATTTCTATTGAAACATTTGTTTAACAAAATTTAGACTAGTAAATTTATTTATTTATTTATTTCCTAAATGATATTGTATTCCTTCAATTTTGATTGGAACATTTGTTGAACAAAAATTAGACATATTTTTAGTTTCTGGTTTGTGACATAAGTTATTTGAGTAAATTTGAAACAATTGCGTGACCTTTTGTAATTAAAAACAAGATAATTGTTCTTAGGTCGGATGCATGTCCACACTAAACTATGTCTAATTTATACTATAGTTAAAATATCTAAATCGATGTATGTATGTATGGATGTATTTATAGCTATATGTGTCTATATAGTCATAGGAAAATATAAACATATGGCATAGACTTTCGACCTTTTTCATAAATGAATTTTATATTTCACAAAACAAGTTCTTAATTAATAAATAAAATATCACCATATGTTTGTGAATCATCTTTTGTTGTGTATAATTTTTATTAGTTCCATAGTATAGGTAAATTAGATGTATGTATATGCAATAATAAAAACATCAACATATGAATAAATTGCTTTAATTAAATATTAAGTCATTTGAATTTATAATGTCAATACGATTACAGCATTTATGGTTAGATAAGGTTCCATGTCAAAACTTTCAAAAAAGGTACCTATAAGAAAAACGAATTCATTACGTTGACTCAAAACAAACAAACAAAAACTCTTATTCAATTGAATTAAACTATCATTTCTAGTTAATTATTATTTATTTATTAGTTATTGGACTTTTAAAACATTAATTCAGTTAATGTAAAAGAGGTCCAAGTGCTACTGAACATTTCTTCTATTAAACTCGACTTTCTGACATTTCTGTACTGCGTTAAATATATAAATTACACTGGTTAGCAAAATCTAACTTTTTTCTCTTTCAAATAATTTTTTAAAATTATAAAAGATTTGACATTCCTGAATCTAAATCTGGTTTCAGAAAAATTTTAGCACGTACCTTTTTTTGTTTTAATTATTAAAAAAAATATGAGTAATTTGTAGAAAATAACCCTTCTAGATTCGATTGAACTGGTACAGAAATAAAACTATTTTACGCATTCAGCTCAAATTTTGAGCACTTATTCCTCATAACATAATCTATCGTATGACACCAAATTTGCTCCTGTCCATTAAATTTGCTCACGTTAATACTGATTGACAAAAACAACAGAAATATCGAAATCCTGGTGTTTTTAGCAAATCCCACATGAACAAGAACCTCTTATGTAGAGGATATTTAAAACAACAACGCCCGTCATATACAAGAAGTCAAAGATGTGGAGATAATTCTATAAAAGCTTTAAAAACGAAATCTTAGACCAATAAAATTTATAAAATGTGTTTTTCTGTCGTTATTCTTATATTAACTAACAATGCTTTTCAGTTCAGATCGTATTTTAACTTATAGAAACGACTCACACTGATAGAAAGAGAGAAAATGATATCAATTGATTGAGTTTTAACAATTTTGCATACGCCTTTTTGGCCGTTCTAAATTCGATTAAAAGTTTCATAATCTTTTGAATACACTTATTTAATATAAGAACAAATAAGTTTTTTCTCAAGTAAGTTCAATATAAAATAAACCATCGGTTTCAGAAAGATCAAGAAAGATCATTGAGCTTCTTTGGTGGAACGATGGAGGACCGTCTGAAACGTGTTTTGGACTTTTATATTTTTTTTATCTATAAATATCTAATTAAGATAAAGCATTCTACACACTGCTTTGGAAAGCTACAGATTTGTTTGTACCATGATCAAAAGCATACTTTTCTTTTCTAAAGTCAAACAAATTCTATCAAGTCAAGATTTTGAAATAAATACGTTAGAAAAGAACAAGCTTTTTAAAGAAAACCTAAAAAAAAAATGTTATATCAAAAAATATCAAAATCCACTCGAAAAGTATACTTTTGTTCCTGGGACAAATAAATATGAAGTTTTTGGATTATTATTCATGGTACAATATGCCAAACGTATTTATTTAAATTTAAGATTTCTCTGAGAAAAAAATGAGATATTAATAAAATTAAAACTGAACTTAATAGATAAAACAAGTTACTTTATAAACCGTTACAAACTTAGTTGAAAATGATTATCTTAACCTTAACTGGAAAATTAAAAAAAAAAAAAAAACTGACGTGCTACAGTAATTCTGACTTCAGATTCAGAATCAGCATACCGAAATCCTTTAAAAGAGTATAGCTTTATTGAAAGGAGTATTTCGTTGCAAACCAGTGTTATTGGTGCAGATGTGATCTAATAATAATCACAAAAATGCTACTTGCACTTATGTTCCTAACTAGCTAATTTTTACCTATTTTTATTAAATATTATTTCAATAATTATTATTTTACTTGATTTTTTTCTTAAAGAAACAGTTTTTCTTTTTTGTTTTATAAAAACAAAATAATAAATATTCGTTTTTGTGTCGACTTGCTTGCCGAAATATAATAAAAAGAATATAAGAATTACAAAAAACCTCAGTAGTTTATTGTATTCATATTATACCTATTAATTGCTAACATAACAAGCACACACTTCAGTCAAAATAATTGGTTTAAAGTAAATATGTACTATAATATAAGTATTTCGGAAATAATTATTCTTTTTATTTTAAATATTATTAATCGAATTTCTTTGGTTTTCATAGACACTTAGTCTTACATAATGTTAAATTTAGACAACTGATTCCGAAAGTTAGAAATATAACACCCAAATAAAAATGCTTACTTTAAAATATTTTAATGTTCTGTTTCTAGTCCTTTCTAAAGTAAGATTTACAATGTGAAGTAATGTTGTAAGTTTAGTTTTTCTTTTTTTTTTTACATTCGTCATGTTAGGATGACATCCATTTTTTAAATTAAATTTAAACGGAAACGAAAACGAAAACATCATCGAATGTTGCCACGACTTTTTTTTATAATTTTATTTGTACGTATAACATAATAGAGTAAACAATAATTTCTAAAAATTATAATGTGTATACACAAATGTCACACCAATAAATTAATTATACACATACCTATATAAAACAAGCAAATAACTTGGCAACTGTTCGGCTAACATAGATTTGCTTTCGTCACTAGTGGTTTCGGTAGTAATATTCATATTTTATTTTATTTTATTTAAAAATAAATACAAATTCAAAAAATCAAAGCAAAATATTAGCAGCTTTCTGATGCACGCATGCGATATGCTCTCATTTCAAATGCCATTGCAAAAATAAATAAGTAAATAAAAGAATCCTCTCTCTCAAAAATGCGCGCTACTCGAGGTGCCCCTAAACTATTTTTAGTAATAAAAAGAAAATAATGTTTTCACACACAAAAAAATCAACGTTTTTAAGTAAGTTTTAATTTTAAATTCTAAAATGAGAACTAGGTGTCATTGTGTAGAATACCTTCATGCGAAAAAACAAACAATTGATTTTGCACCACCCCCTGCTTTTAATGATTTCTTTCTGTTTGTTTTTAATTGTGGGGAAGTTTTCTTTGTTTCGCTTTGTCTTTACATAACAACACAGAGATCTACTTGTTTTGAATTTGTAATCACTTATTGTCAATCGGGCGCGGATTCAAGAATTTAGTTTAGGAAGGTTTCACAGCTTTTGGGGCCTGAAATAATAATTAAATACTCGTTATAAAAATCGAACAGGTTCTTTTAAATGTCTTTTTTTTTAAATATCGTCCTTTGTAAAAATTTCGAAACATTTAGATTCTATTTTTATTATCTTAATTTAGATAATCAAAATAAGACTAAGAACCAATTTTTTTGAGAAAGAGTTAGACCTAGAACCGGCAGCAAAATTTTGAGAGTGGAGTGGTAAACAACATTCCTTGATGGAATGTGTAGACTTCGCACCATTATATCAAATTCAACCGTCTGGAAGGTTTTTTTTCAGCCGTGGTGGCGGGTATGCGGTCAAAAATGGTAATTTTTCCGTTTTTGAGGTCGAAATGATAACCACATGAGTGTGTCCAAGACGTTTTACTTTCATCATTTTGCTTGCCAAACGCATTATAAGCTTTTTTAAATGCATTTTTCAACTTAAACCCCTGATAACGCTTTTCCTATAATATATAACCATAAGAAAGGTATACCACAGTATCAGAAAACTTCCACTGATTACAAAAATGTATGTCCAATACGTTTTGGATGTAGCATTCTGCTTGGCAGACTCATTTTTATAATTTTTGAATTGCATTTATGAATTTAAAAACCCTCCCACCTTTTTCCTAAGTATAATACATATACCAAACATCAAAAATTTGTTTTCACAATGTATAAAACAACCGGCCTTAAAATAAATGAGGCATTTAAGGGTAATGCTTTAAGTATTTAATTTTAATATTTATTAATGAAGCTTCGCCTTTTTCCCATAAGTACAAACAAAATTATTTGTTACAGAAAATTATTTTTCTTTGAGCATAACTATTTAATTATAAAAGGTCACCCATAACAATAGTCGACAAAATTCAGTTTTTACTTGCGACATAAAGGAACTACATGACAAGTTTTGCATTCGTAAAAAAATTCGAACTCGAGATTTTCATAAAACATGACATCACGAAGTCGAAAAAAGTGGGTCCCCGATTTCGTCCGTCTGTATATCTGTCTGTCTAAGCCCCTATAGCCCAAAATGTTGAACTCTTTAACAAATTTAAGTCTCTTTCTAGTTTTGTATATGCTAGTTATGTTACTGATATGGGCACCTCTTTGAAAGAGAATCCTAAAAAATTTTGGAAACTTGTAAACTTAAAAAATCAGATAGCTTTCCAGTTAAGTTCACTTACAAGAACCTTTCATTAGATAAAACTGTTGATATCTGTAACGCTTTCGCAACAAATGCTTTAGTTGAACCCCTTACGTTCTTATTCAAACTTTCTCTTAAAACAGACAATTTTCTCAGTATATTGAAGAAGTCATTTCTAACAACAATTTTCAAGAATTTTTAATTTTTCATGAACTAATCAACGGATTTCAATAATATTTGATGATTAAAAATGTCGTTGTTTTAATTTTTGATTTAACAAAAAATATTAAACTTTTTTTCGAAATTCGAGAGCTCGAAAACGGATCATTATTTTTTTACGAAATTGAAATGCCCAGTCGGGCATTTTATTTTCTGTAGCACAAACAAAACAAAACCTATTTAAAGGATTATGATGTCCTGAATGCTGATTTTAAATCCGAATTTTCATTTTAATTATCTATTCAAGTTTTAAAAATACCCAATTTTAACATTATTTTTATATTTGTTTTAATATATTTCAAAAACTTGATATAAAATATAAAACTTACTTTTAAACAGGTTTGTCTTTTTCCAGTGAAAACCGTTTAAGCACAAATGGTTAAGCTGTCTTTAAGATTTTTTAATTCTTCTTGCTGAATTCTAACAAGTAATAAGGATTTTTCAAACATTTTACGAAGTACTATAAATATTTTAATATTTATGAAAAGGATTGTAGATTAAGAAAACCATCACGAATGTCATTGAACAAAAGTTACTTCATTAATGTAGATAACCTCAAGAAGCCTTGAATATATATTTTTTTGGAATTTTAAAATTAATCTATCTAAAACTTAACGTGATGCAGTCATTTTAAAGTCGAATTTAAATTAAGGCCATCAAAACCCATGCAAAAAAAGTGCAACTTTATGATCAGTAAAAAAACCTTGTGTAATCAAAGCAATGTTACAGCTTTCAGTTTGGGGTTAGTAAAAATTAAGCGCTATACAAAATAACAACGTATTTTCATTGAATTTTGAAACTACAACAGGTGGAAGTGGATGCTGATTCTATGAAACAAATCAGTGAAGAAAGACATTTTCATCTTAATGGCTTCGTTGATACTCAAAATTGTGGCATTTGGGACCAATAACACTGAAGATCAATTGCTGAGAACAGCAACAGTTAAAGATGTTCGTTATACTGACGTTTTTTTAAGTATCTTAATAACAAAATATGGATGTGACCAACATGTGATTCTAGCAAGGCACAATGCCACGTGCCATACAGGGCGACATGAATTAAGGTCCACTTTCAAAAATTCACTTGATTCCACAGCACTGCCACACGGAGAGAGAAAAGTTAAATTAGTGCATGTATCATTTAGTTATCGTATAATCGTCCTTTTGAGTTATCAGAATTGGTCATCTAGATCTTGTAATTTGAAAGTTAAATCTTGTTCATTTTATTGTTTAGGCAAAGTTGTATGCCTTGAAAAATAAAACTGGCAGGTGTATTAATAAAATTCAGTTACATTTATGCCAAACGGTCGTAGACAATTTCAATAAAATAGTTCGTACTTACCAGCCAAGAAGTGTCGCATGTTTATCTTATTTGCTTTTCCTAACACAACTATTTTTAAACTCTATTGTTAAGTAACGCATTTGAGTTTTTTAAATAAAACTTTGTATTTTATATCAAAATTATATTATCTGTGAGGCTTGTAATAGATAGGATCGATTTTTTGAAAGCTTGTAAGATTGACATTAGCTTGTGATATTCAATTGTTTTTAAAATAATTTTTAATACGTAATCATTAGAACTCAAGATAATCTTTATTGCATAAAAATATAATTTTTAAGTAAGGTATTCAATTTTATAATTTCGTTTTTTTTTGTAATTTCTACTTAAATAAAATAAAACAAAAGTGTTCAAAAAACAAGTCAATCGAACCGATTGTATGTAGGTAATACATATAAATAAAATAATTTAGATTTCTCATTGGGAAACGGTTACATATTCTCCCAAAAACAATAACACGTCTATTACGTATTAAGACACTACCTCATGATTCGATAGTATTAATATACTTTGATATAAAGTTCATTGCGCTATTATTTCGTTATGCACGGGTATTCCAACATCACTAGTTGTTATATGCAATTGGCTAGGCTACGCGCACGTCATGAATTTTCGAAATTTGCAAATCCCAAGTTGAAAAAAAGAAAAAAAAGAAAAATCATCACATTGCAGTGTCTTAAATTTAATTAAATGGCGAATAGGATACAAAAAAAAAGATGTTGGTAGAGTAAAATTGTATTTTAAAATTTTATTTCAGATAAAATACCTATAGGTACCTACATTCATAGAAATAAATAAGAAATCAATAGAACGAAGCGATGTGAACTAAAAAAAGATTAACTACTTTGCATTTGTACAAAGAAGGAGGAGAAACAAACACTACAGGTCTTTGCATTACTAGGACTTCCTTTGGAAATCATCAAAGGAAAATACAGTTGAGAAAGAAAAGCATACAAGGGAGTTCTTAATACTCCCATCGCACTGAGGATACATCATAAAAATATGTATGAAGTAGCCCCAGTGGCGGGTAAGAAAATTGAAGCTGCATGTGCACTAAGTAGCTTTCGCATAATCATGGGACAAATTTCTAGCAACCATAGTAACAACAACAACCCCAACAACAATAACAATAATAATCAATCGACCGGCTATGTGAATCGACATCTATCGAATCAAAAGCCAAAAAGTCATTACAGACATTCCGCCGTCCAGCCATTGCGAAAAGAAGAAATGGTAATATTACGTGACCCTCTGAAAGATGCCTCGGACATATACCGAGGGGTGGGGGTAAGAGAGTCCATTCAAATGAGAAAAAATAAAGAAATCATACCGAATGGACGTCCTGTAACCATTAGTGAAATGAACGCCTACAACATTGAGAAGAACGAAGAACAGCTTTCGCCACTGGTTAAGTTGGCTGGAATATCATCGGCCATGGACAAAGATATCATAATAAAAACAACGAAAGCTTCGGATGAGCTGTCAATAACGCCATCTCATCTGACTTCCTCTGCCACAGCCCCCCCAAAGGTTAATGAGTTCTACACAGTAGGTGATGGCTATCATAAGACAGAGAGTTGCTATTACCGCAGTCCGGATGGGAATTTTCACAAACTGCCGACGGACTCGTACCATAAGATGGCTGAAGGGTGCTATGTGAAAAGTCCGGAAGGTACCTTCCGTCGACTGGAAGTCTCGCGGAATATTGACGGCAGCGGTCATCTTTCGGGCAATGGCAGTACAAATAGTGGCAGTGGGCAGCCGAAGATGCGAAGTCAGATGATGAAATTCTTGAAACGTTCAAAGAGTCACACACCCGTGACTATTAAAGAACTGCAAAAAGAGAAGGATCGTCGTGAACGTGACAGGGAGCGGGAACGAAAGCATCGCGCATCAGCGGCCGCCAATGCCGAGAATAATGTGAGTAGCAGCAGTGGCAATGCAAGTAAAAATAATAAAGTAGTTGTTACAATGATGGAAAACGGAGGATTGCCGATTGTGGCAACTAGTAAAGCGGAACGTAGCTCGAAACATCATAGCCACAAGGATACTAGTAGTAGTAATAATGCTGCGGATAAAGCAAGAAATCAAAAAGTGAGGGTATGTTTGTTTTCATTATTGTTTTTTCTGAAATTTTTTCTTTAATATATAATTAAAGTGTGGGAGAGGAATTGCTAAATGCACAGGCAATAAAAGTGTTTTACAGGAGTTAATAAGTATGCCATAATTGCAAGTTGAAAAATTTGTTGTAAGTTTAGTAATAGAATGTGGATTTTTTACTATAAACAAGAGTTATGTTAAGTTGGACTAATATAAAAATAAGGTTAAGAAATAGTATTCTTCACTTATTCATACTCCTATGATTTTAATTTCCAAAGAAAAGACAACTTCATTGGGTCTTACATAAATGCACTTCCAATTTTTAAAATATAATGAATTGTTTTTTTTTTTGTATTTGTTTAATAGGCTTATCGATCCTTATCCAGATGTCGAATTTTGAACGACTGGCGCATAAATTATGCTGAATTTAGCTTTGAAGATCGCTGTGGTCAAAAACAAATAAGTACTAATATTTTCGCACATTGGCTATAACAACAGCGGATAATCTATTTGGCATAGATTTTATCAATTTTTGGTGACTTCGAATACAAAAATTTGTCATTCTTCCTTTAACGCACGTTTGTCCAATTCTTCCTACAAATGTTCAATTGGATTTAGGCCCGGAGATTGTGGTTGTGGGGTGTTATGCTAACCAAATTTATATACCTTGACCCTTGTTTTTGAGGTCATTGCTGTACTGGAATTTAAGCGGTCGTAAAAGATTTAGCTTTATGACACTTTTTTTGTATGATTTGTTTTAAAATGTTCACAGTCATGAGATGAACCTTTTTCCTGGATTCTTGTCCCACTTTAGCAACAAATTTTGTTGATATAATTTTTGTATCTGCTTTGACATTTCGGACAATATTATTAAATTCACGAGCAAATTAGATCCAAGGACGAACTATATGATGACGTTTTCAGTGCACCCTTAAAACGATGCTCCGAATGGTGTATCGGCTTCTATCCATTATTTTACCAATCTCTGCATATGGTTCGCTATGGTTTTGCTTATTCCTTTTTATTGGATTCAGTGGAATATTTTTTAGGGTAATTTTTATGCAATCTTGTTTTAAAACCACTTGATTTGAATATTGTGGTATGCCAAGAATTAAGTGCGGCACTGTATATTTTTTGTTTCACTTAAAGAAATAAATCATCAACTTGATACAGCTAAAAAATGCGTCATCCTTATAAAAAGGCGGACGCTACGTTTCAATGGCATAATTTTGTTTTGTTTTAGAAAAATTCAAACAACTTAACGAAAATTAACGCTGTGCTGATTAACTTTTAATTTAATTTTTCACAAATTATTCATCCATCTTGTAAACGAGCTAGGTATGTACATACATACTGTGTTGGACAAAACTAAATCAACTTTTTCAATAAAAAAGTTTGTAATTTAAATGCATAAAGGTACATATGTATGTATATTTTATATCGCCAATAGTTTACAAAATTCTTTGAGCTTTAAAAATCAAAATTATAAAAACAAAAAATAAACATTTCATTCCTTAAAAAATTACAATAAAAAATGTCTTTTTTGTCTGACCTCTTGTAAAGGAAGGATATAGTTCTCGGTTAATTGGACGACAAACATGTTGACAACCGACCGTCTGATTCCTGAAAATTAAATTTGGTTTCGTCAGAAAATAGCACTGTGTTCTATTTGCAAACTATCGAGTTTAAAAGCTCTTTGGCAAATTTCATCTCGTCTTCTTGTTCTTGAGCGAAATATAAGGTTTTTTCACTATCTTGAACAATTTTAAACTACCATCAATCGCTCTCCGGCGAATCGTTCTTTCGCTCACTTTCACTGATAGATCGACTTTTAAGTTTTCTGGAGGATACGAAGCAGTTTTTATTGCTCGGACAAGCAGTTTATCCTCTTTGAGCGTCGTTGCCCTTGGCCTACCACCTCTGTGGATAGTTTTCACTGTGTTATTCTTGTTTAATGATTTTATTTAGCAAGGTTTCACTGATTTATTTATATTTAACTTTTTTGCAAGCTTTGATTTTTTTATTCCACTTCTATAATCGTTAATTATTGTTAATTTAAACTTTCCTGGATATTTATTTCGCGCCACTGAAAAAAAGAGACAAATCATTTCAGAGGTTATTCCTCCATAAATTGCATACAATGAATAACACTTTTTTTTAATTTTAGCTTTTGTTACGTTTCTAATGTCCAGCTTGGTATTAAGGAACTTTATTTTGTATCTCCTGATGTCATGTAACGAGAGAAGAGCAGCAAAAAAGTTGCTTTAGTTTTGGCCAATGGTAAGACGAAGTGGAGATAATTCTTTGTTTTTTTTTGCATTGTTGCTAACTGCTTTTAGTAAAAAAATTAACAAGAGTGGCTATTGGAAACAATAACATAATTATGACTTCATCATCAAAACGTACTACATCGTAGGATGTTCTTTGAAGCAAACTGTTGCTTTAGTTTTGGCCAACACTGTATACTTAATAATAATAAATTATTTATATTTGTATTTTTTCATTAAAATGGCAGTTTGTTTTCCGTAGCTAAGTTTTATTTTATATTATGGGAAATTTACCTACATACAAGTGAACTTTTATGAATTATAACAGGAAATTATGTCAAAATGAATATAAAATTATAAGAAAAAATTCTTCATGGTGCATGCACTCCCACCACAATCACCATCATTTACGCATATGAAAGGTGTTTGAACTTTTCGCGTTCTGCTATTATATGTAGAGCGAAGACTTTTATTTACAGAAAAAAAACCATCCAGACAAAAAATTAAGAAAATTTTGAGATGTTTAATTCCTTTGTCAGCGTGTATTATGAAACGACTAGATGAGCTAAATTAGCGATTAGTCCAGTCAATAAATGACCCAAAATGAGGTGTAGAGTGCGTGAGCAGGTAACTAAGCGATTCCTTCAGAAACTTGTTTAGGGGGCTTAGGTTGTTAACATACCAAAAGTCCTGACTCCTAGGCGATGAGCGGGGGTTGGAGGGGGGGGGTAAAGGTACGAATTTTGGGTTTTTCGCTTATATCTCGAAAACGGTGCATCGGAGAGAAATATTTTTAGAGAATAAAATGGAGTTCTCAAAATTATCTAAAACTTTTATATCATATGTTTTTTCTAATTCCTAACCGTTTTCGAGCTATACCCTCGGAAAAAGTTGAAATTTACAAAAAAAATCAATTTACGTCAAAATATTCATAAACATTGCATCATATTGTCTAAACCTATTCATAAACGAAAAGTATGAATAGGAAAGAAGTTGTAGATTTTTAAATTCCCCTTTAGAATATATATACATATGCTGATTAATGTCCAACCCGCCTAAAGTTACAGCTATTTTAAAACTTGTATAGCATTTTGCAATTTTCAGAAAACTAGTTTGTATATCATATTCTTAACCCACAGCCTTTGTTCGTGTATTTTCATGAGATATGCACTTCGCTTGAAGAGTTTTCTGGAGTCACATTCACTTCAAGTGAACAACACAAGGACATTGGACAGGCTCGCAAGATGCAGAAGACATTGTCAAACTCAATCAGTGGTTTGATTCTCATCCTCCCTTCCCAGAAACCTCTCAAATCATGTCAATTTCGAGTGGAGTTGTCGGAGATGCCACGATAACATGCTATGATGCTGTTCGAGTAGGTAAAAGGGCTATGAATTCAGTAGTTGACTTGACATTTGCAGACGTAAAGTTATCGCGCAAGGATCGGGCATTGCCAATATACTCTGTCAGCTCATCGATAAAAGTTCACGATAGGTAGTAGTTGACCCAACATTGCTCTTTCAGCGGATATGTATAAGCAAACGATCAGATGAGGATTTGATGACATATTTTGAGTATGAGTTGGCCCCATTTCAAAAATCTTACTTATCGAGGGCAAGAGTGATATAGGCCTATAGTTACCCAGATCATTAGTTGCTCCTTTCTTGAAAAGTGGCAAGATATTGGCACATTTAAGAGCAACCGGAAATACTCCAGAAAAAATGCTTTTGCTAAAGATATGTGCCAAAACATCAATTATTAAACATGCTACATTTTTCAAACAAACATTTGAAATACCATCATAACCAGAAGAGTTTGAAGTTTTTAAAGTGCCAATTAACTTCATAATCTCTAAACTAGTTATAGGCTCAAACACAAAACTTTGGCTTTGAGAAGGTTCATTACTGAATGGACTACAAAGTGTACAAGATGGGTGACTAGAACTAGCTTGTAGATTAAGTGAAATCGTTGAAAAGTATTCATTGAATGCATCAGCAATTGCAATTTTATCTGAGACCACACGACCATTAACATTGACAACAGATGGTTGTTTTTTTGCACTGAGATTTATTAAGTATACTATTCACTATTTTCCATTCATTTCTAATATTTCCTTCAGCTAGATTGAATTTGTTTTTAACGACAAATAGGAATTTCCTTCTTTAATTCAACAAAAATTTTCAAAATCTACCAGCACCAGAGGTTCTTCTGAAAACTATATTTTGCCGCTCCACCAAGGATTGTGTAATTGGAAAATGTGTCAAAATGTGCCGAAAAGCGATGCTCACCTGTTCTGCAGCGTGCCTCCACTGTCAAGGGAAGTTCCTGAACAGTGTGCCTGTTGACGATGGGGACGATGAAGACGATGTAGAGCCCATTCAGCAAGACCCACCCATTACTGAGGAAGAAGATGCCATGGAAGAACAATCATAGCCTGGGCCCTTAAGTTCAAAGAGGATGAAAATTTGATTACTTTTAAAGTTGAGAGTAAAACATTAGGAATATATTGAGAACAATGGGGCTTACAATTATTATTATTGTATTGGTGTAACGAAACTATCTGTAGAATAAAGTGTGAAATTTGTCATCATCATTATTTTTCTACTTTATTTAATAACTTGCTTATAAGTGACCATATACATATGTTATTAGATGAACGAACAAAGGTTGGGGGTTAATAATATGATATACTCGTACAAACTTATTTTCTGAAAATTGCAAAATGCTATACGAGTTTTAAAATAGCTGTAACTTTAGGCAGGTTGGACATTAATCAGCATATGTATATATATTCTAAAGGGGAATTTAAAAATCTACAACTTCTTTCCTATTCATACTTTTCGTTTATGAATAGGTTTAGACAATATGATGCAATGTTTATGAATATTTTGACGTAAATTGATTTTTTTTGTAAATTTCAACTTTTTCCGAGGGTATAGCTCGAAAACGGTTAGGAATTAGAAAAAACATATGATATAAAAGTTTTAGATAATTTTGAGAACTCCATTTTTTTCTCTAAAAATATTTCTCTCCGATGCACCGTTTTCGAGATATAAGCGAAAAACCCAAAATTCGTACCTTTACCCCCCCCCCTCCACCCCCCGCTCATCACCTAGGAGTCAGGACTTTTGGTATGTTAACAACCTAAGCCCCCTAAACAAGTTTCTGAAGGAATCGCTTAGTTACCTGCTCACGCACTCTACACCTCATTCCTTGACTGGACTAGATAACACCGTTTTAAGTATTTTTTTAGCAAACAATGATACCTTTTCGTTAGTGTTAATTTGAACATATTATATAAAGGTACATGAATATGTTAGAGGGTCGTATACTTGTACTGAAAAATAGCTTTTTAATATGTTAACACAATTTTGAAATATGAATGCTTTGTTAATATATATGTATATTTATATGAAGGTGTTTTTTTTAGACGTGTGATTTTCAATCCGGCAATACTTTTTTCGGAGTTGGTCTCTTTGAAAATTTGTACTTGATTTATGGTCAGTTTGGTTTGTCATATGCATAAAGAATAGAGTTATGGCGGCCAGTTGCCCGAAATAACTTTTCAAACATAATGGCAAACCCTTAACTTTATAAAAAAAGCTAGGCTTTTTAAAACATTCCATAAAATGTTTTAAGAAAACTGTATTGTACTTTTTGTGTTTGAATTTCTTCAATATATTAAGAATACCACTCCAATGTGAGAAAACAATAATTAAACATAATTCATATTGTAATTTATGTAAAATACAATTTAAAAATTATGCAAAAAGTTTTAAATAAAACGATTGTTTCATTTACTTTGACATCGTCTTATTATAATCACATATTACTTATAAATAACTAGTCTATGGAATTGACCAAAGAATCAACTTTTTGAACGCAATAACACCAACAAAACGAAAACCAACCATAAAGTTGTGTCCACAACAAAGAAACATTTTAGAAAAGTTTTGCAAGCGTCCAAACCAAAGAAAACATTTCTGAAACGGTTTTTAAATGTGTCTAAAATGTTTCAAGCATATGTCTTTGCTCTGGACACATTTTGACATAGGAGTTAAGTTACTTAACTTCATTCTTAGAAAGTGAATTTTGAACAAGGCAACTAGTTAGTTTTTAAAGTGTCATGAATTTCAAATTCACAACTTTACTTCTCAAACCTCTACTTTAAGTTCATAGTACAAAAACAACCAACAGTATTGTCTACAAACAAGTCTATCACGATTTGTATTTTGTACTGTAAAGGAATATTACTTATTTGTAATTGTACTAAACATAAGATGGAATTGTGCAGAAAATAAATAAATTAATAGAGTAATAAAGTTCAGCTCATAGATTTTGCTGCGGGGCGAAACGTCATGGTAGCCAGTACGCGTTTTCCACACCTCAACATCCACAAAGGAACTTGGAGTTCTCCAGATCAATCTACCGTTAACCAGATTGACCATATTGCGATCGACGCCAGACACGCTTCCAGCATCATGGATGTCCGAACTTTCCGAGGAGCTAACATCGACTCGGACCACTACCTCGTTGTAGCCAAGGTAGCACTTCGGGTTTCCAGACCCAAGGCAAAACAGGGAGATGCTGGGAGAAGGTACAACGTCGAACGACTACAATCGCAGGAGATCGCCAAATCCTTTTCCGACCGAGTTACAAGTAACCTCTCTCGAAGTTCTCTGCCGCCAACACAATGGGCGGTGTGTATAAAAACGAGTACAACGAGTATTTACTTACAAGTAAAGTGTAACGAGTATTTAAACTCCAAGTAAACCGATGTGAATAAAGCGTCGAGTTTAATTGTGCCCGTGTACTCGTCAACCCGAGGGTATACTAGCAAGTATTTACTCGCGAGACAACTGAATTCATAAAAAAGGCAAGTAAATACTTGTAGCGCCACACAGAGTACGCATCGTGAGTGCAATCTATAGCACCAATGACAATCGGAATGCGAAATTTAGAAGCCCAATCTGCCTTTGCCTGGATTCATATCTTCAATAGTGCGTGGAAATTTAATCCAATCTTCAGATTTCGACACTATTTTATCCAATACACTTGAAAATGTTCTGCTGACGGTACTTCTTTCCTGGATCACTAACGTATCTCAGAAAAATTTCCATCTTTTTCCGTGCAGTTAATACTCCACCCCTTGCATCAGTGTTTTCATCAAGAAAGTGTGAAAGTGAGAAAATCTACGTTTTCGCTCTCAAACCGTAATAGTCCCTTAGATAGATCGGGACTTATATCACGCCGGTCTCTTTAACGTTTCACACCACGCAGGTTCATAAATGCAGCCATATTTCGTGTACAAGTACGACTGCAAGGCTGGAGTCTTGTTGACTTGCGAATAGACGAATATTTACTTGCTACAGAAGTATTTACTTGCGTTTATTCACACCAAAATTGGCATTTTTCCGTGTTTTACTAGCCTCTCAAGTATTTACTCGCGAGTAAGAGTAAATACTTGTTTTATTCACTTCAATTTTGGTGTTTACTTGTTATTTTGATATGTTCAAGTATTTACTTGTCCTACTCGTTTTTATTGACACCGCTCAATGTATCGAAAACCAGTGGCAACATTGCCAAGATGCCATCAGAGAAGCCGCCTCTGACGTGCTGGGTTTCAAGAAGCCCCTGGTTTGATGAGGAATGTCGGCAGGCAAATGCAGCCAAACAACAGGCACGCAAAGCGGCGCTGCATAAAAGGACGAGAGCTGCTCAATGCTCATGAGCTCTATGAGCAGAAGAGGCGTGAGGAACACCGACTTCTCAGGAGAAAAAAAAGAGGGCATGAGAAGCGTGCGGTCGAAGAAGTTGAGAGGTTTAAAAGCAGGAATGAAGTTCGAAAGTTTTATGAACAGGTGAAACGAAATTCACAGGTACATAAACCTAGAACCGAAGGCTGCAAAGACGAAAGTGGAAACATCATAGTGGAACCGCAGTCAATGCTGAGGATATGGAAGGACAACTTCTGCAGACTGTATAACGGCGACGACGAACCGAATTCCGCTGTCAGGCAGGATGATCCATTCAACATAGACGACGAAAGCCAACAATCCCGTCCTCCCGACTTAGACGAAGTAAAGATTGCTATATCTAAGCTGAAGTCTAATAAAGCCGCTGGAGCGGATGGCTTGAATGCCGAGCTCTTTAAAGCAGCTGGAGATAAGTTGGTTAGGAGCATGCACCAACTTATCTGTAAGATATGGTCGGAAGAAAACATGCCCGATGAATGGAACCTCAGTATTGTTTGCCCGATCCTGAAAAAAGGAGACTCTTTAAACTGCACCAATTATAGAGGAATCAGTCTACTTAACATCGCCTACAAAATCTTCTCTGCCGTAATATGTGAACGTCTAAAGCCCATCGTCAACAATCTGATAGGTCCTTATCAGTGTGGTTTTAGACCAGGAAAGTCCACAGTCGATCAAATATTCACACTACGGCAGATCCTGGAAAAACCCAAGAACACCAAATCGACACCCACCATCTTTTCATCGATTTCAAGGCCGCATATGACAGTATCTACAGGGACGAGCTGTATAGAGCCATGTCTAGTTTTGGCATCCCTGCCAAACTCGTCCGTTTGTGCAGGATGACCATGGAGAATTCACGCTGCTCCATAAAGGTTGGAAACAACTTAACAGAACGTTTCGATGTCAAAAAAGGTTTTAGACAAGGTGATGCGCTGTCATGTGATTTTTTTAACATCGTACTTGAAAGAATAGTGCAGAGATCACACGTCAACACTAGAGGCACTATCTTTCAAAAGTCTGTCCAATTACTAGCATATGCTGATGACATTGACATAATCGGAAAAACTCAGCGTGATGTCAATGGGGCTTTTGTGAGTATTGAGGCAGAGGTGGCAAAAATGGGTTTAACGGTTAATGAGGGCAAAACAAAGTACATGCTGTCATCAAGAAAGGACCTACAACACCGACGACGTCTTGGTCAAAACGTCACCATCGACAGACGTAGCTTTGAGGTAGTAAAAGTTACGTCCTGCTACACGGTGCAGAAGCATGGACTATGACAAAAGCGGATGAAAGCACCTTGGGTCGTTTCGAGAGAAAGGTTCTTCGTGTGATCTACGGTCCCGTATGCATCGAAGGGGAGTGGAGGAGAAGATGGAACGACGAGCTGTACGGGCTGTACACCGACGTAGACTGAGCCAGAAGGGTAAAAGTCCAACGACTAAGATGGCTGAGTCACGTAGAGTGCATGGAAACCAATGCTCCGGCCCGGAAAGTCTTCGAATCCACACCCACAGGACAGCGCAGTAGAGGAAGGCCGCGGATCAGGTGACGCCCACAAGTGGAAAGTGACCTCACCCAACTTGGAGCGCGAAACTGGAGACATCTAGCTAGGGACCGAGCTAGATGGAGAAGTTTGTTGGGTGAGGCCCTAGTTCACACAGGACTGTAGCGCCACCTTAAGTAAGTAAGTAAGTAATAAAGTTCAGCTTTCAGTTGAATGAAAAAAACATGATCACTTGTCATTTTGACATAAATTGACTTTATAGTTAGGGAGATTTTTCTTGACTAACTTTCCAGTAAACTTTCCATTAAAGTTGCCTTAATTGGAAGGTAATTTTTTGGCAGCTGGCCAATCAGATACTAGAAAATTCCTTTACTTCCCTTTAAGTCCCTTATGTCGTCTGTACCTGCCCAATGCGTTGCCCAATGCGTTTTAAATAATAGTACAAATTAAGTAAAGTTGTTTCGTTCGCTTTACCATTTTTAAAATGTTTTTACATGGACAGTCTTGACCATGGGTACTTTACTAATGAAAGCTTCAAGTTACCAAACCCCAACTAAAAAACTTTGTTGTTTCGATATAACTAAAAAAAAATACAGTTAAATCGAATATTCTTCTAAGAAATTGTTTCACTAGTATTAATAGAAGATATAATAGGCTTAGGCAGTATCTTCATCATCAAAGCGTTCTATCTTAGTGCAGTGTAGTGTAATAATAACCATTTTGCTATCAGCCACAGCTAAAACAAGCTTTTAGAAATCAGGTTTTTCAATTGTATTTAAAAATCCACCTACCTATACAACTCTATAACTCTACAAAATCAACAACCAAACCCACCCTTCTGTGCTCCAACTCATTTTTTTATATTCACGATAGGACGGACGGACGCGGACGGACGGACAGACTAATCGACAATGTTTTTTTAATAATTTTTTCTTTTACCTTTTATAGGGTACAATATGAACATGTTCAGTTGATAAGCTAGACGGCTGAGTGTAAGACGTGTGTACAGTAACCGCCGCCGCCGTTCGGGTTTTGCATATTTCTTTGTCGCGTTATTTGAGATAAATTTTAGTCAAAATGACGAACGCAACTTTGCCTATTTAATTAAAGTTTTCCCGATTTGTGGTGATCTGCCAGATCTTCTAATCAAATCTAACCAAACCAATGTAAGAACAAGTGACATCTCATTTCACACTGCTGCGATTCACATGCATTATTTTTCTTTGTGTTTAAACCGAAAGAGATAGAATTGAGAGCGAGAGAGTGAGAGAGAGTGTGCAACACATACAAACAACCACTCAGTTAATCATGTTCAGCGTTGCCACAATGTTACAAGCGTGATAGAAGAGTTGCACTTTTTCATTATTTTTATGTTTTGTTACTACAAAACTTTTAATCAAATGTTTTGAGGAACTCAATTCTTACATTATTGCAAAATTTTTTAAACATTTTATTTTGTCTTATAAATACAAAATTATTGATATGACCTACCATATAGTTTATGTCTGTTTATGCTTTTGGTTTAAAGCAATATGTTCTGTTTTTCTGAAAATACTTTAATAGTTATCAACAACCACGCGTAAGGTCGGTCGGGCTTTTGAAAAGATTCTTAGCGACTTTACTATATTTGACGATATCATGTTTCATAAAGCGTGACCTAAGAATGTGCCAAACGTATTGTAGCATTGAGAAGAAAGTTTACTTACCTTTTTTGAATGTATTTATTTCTTTTACTTCTTTATAAATTAAACAACAAAGCGAAAGAAACTGCTGCTATACACATATTCTGAAATAAAACAAACAAAATAAAAAATAGATCTATTCCGGCGTTGAGCTCGAGCTTACTATTTTAACGATCTAAAGTGAGCACAAAGCTTGAGGTAACATTTCAAATTGCTTGATAAGAGTTAATTGTTTCTGTTCAATATGTCAAAGCCGCCTAGAACGATTGGTTGTGGTTTAACTATAAAACATGTTACTTTTTTGTTAAGCTTTTGTTAAAGGTCTCCGGCAACACTGATCAGGTTGAATAACGACAACTTTATAGATACACAACGACAAAACAAGTTGAAAATACAAAGAAATACCTTCAGATTCAGACATTGACTTCTCTTACACGTATAGTATAAGTAGAAATAATAAAATATGATTACAAAAAATGAATAAGAAAAGAAAATGGCACGATAAAGACGACGACGACAACGACGACGAATGGCAAAATATTGCAATGTTTTTTGCGAAGTAGAACGGGGCAATTCCGCTGCCACCGCACGTTTTTTGTTTGCTTTTTTCTCTGACATGATACCTACTTATTTTCTTTTCTATTTTTTAGTTTAATTATCTTATCACATTCATGATAAATACAAATTTACAAATACCAACACACAGACAGTCATTCCAAAAACGGTGGTGGGGTGAATTAGCTTTTTTAGTATTATTTCAAGGTATTATTGATAAAAATACATTTTATTCTAGAATTCAAGCGATTTAGAATTATTGCTTGTTGCTTTTTCTTTCTGTACGAGATACAATAGGTTTATGTACCTACATACAAAAAGTGTAAACTGAGCTTAAATTATTGTACCTACCCATATTGATATAAAAGTTTACACATACAAGGTATTGCTTTATTTACAAAGAGGAAATTATTCTGTTACAATTGAATCAAATTTAATTTGTTGGAATATTAACAAAAGTAACGAAGCAGAACTTTTATTTTATTCGTTTGTGTCTTTCTTATACAAGCTCCTTTTGAAATAGGTGACAAAATTATATATTTACATACATAGGTACATAACACATTTTAAAAAAAAGTTAAAATTTTACCTATCCCCGACATCAACATTACTTCGAACGACGATGTTCTTATTCTTGAAAAATATATGTTATGTACTTACCTTTATATGTATTGTTGAGGTTCATAGACATGATGCTTTGCTCTCTCTTCTCTAGTTTATAGTTTTCTTTTTTATTGTTTCTACGTTTTTTTCATATATCTACCTATTTATTTTTCGTATACCTATCAACTATCTACCTGTATAAAACCTACTATATCTACATTTCTACTTCAAAACTAAGCAAATTCTAACTCTTTGTGTAAATAAAGAAAAGAAAGAATTAATGCAACCAGTCCACACGATAAAAAAGGCAGTACCAGGAAACGTCAGCGACCTGCCAACAATAAATGATACTCGGAGAGAAACGAATTGTTTTTGGTTGTTTGAAAGTGGGATTCAGTTGTAGAACTTGAGTTTTCTTTGATGGATTTTCTTAAACGAGTTAAATTAACAAAATAAAAGATATATTTAAACGTCCATTATCCTTGACATTACTCGCACACAGGAATGGTTGAGAGTTGTAAGTCACTAGGCCCTGATTCTCTACAAGCTGTTGTGCCACCTATTTTTTTTTTGTTTTTGAAGCAAACCTACGTACATTATTAAGTGTCCGGTTTTTTTTTTAAAGCAAACCTACGTACGTATAAAGTGTCCGGTCTGAACGAAGCACAAATTTGTTGTTAGGTTTGGGACGGACCAGATTACTCTCCAATCCCCATAAAGTTGTTCTTGTGCTCGAAGTTTTTGGTTACTTAAAAAAAAAAAAGTGATAATTCCTATAACTTGTGATGCTAATGAACCTTTACGAACAACGTTTATAGAATTGTGTAAATTATATACATACATATGTGAAGGTACTCCAAAATAGGAAACAGAGTACTTGATCATACTTTTAGTTTTTAATAGGTCAATGCTCTTATTATAGAACTTCTGTATCTTTGATATAGTTTATACATACATAATAGGTCCGTTCGCGTAGTTTCTGCACTAAAATTCGTAAAAAGAAATATTTTAAAGGTTGGGGGTAAAATTCTCTCACCAAAAAAAAAACTACAAAAAAGTAAGCGAACGGGAAAACAACAAATTTTTCACACAATATTACTGTCTTGTTGCTGTTCTTTGAAAATTTGTTTTTAAATTTTATAACTGACAGCAAAAGCGAGAAATTTATTTAATTTATTTGAATTTCTATCAAATTTGAAATTTTCACAAATCAGCCCAAAGAAATTTCTTGGGCTAAAATTCGTAGGTTGGGGAAACATTTTACACTCTCGTGAGCGCTCTCTTTTACGAAAAACTACGAAATTTTCGAGTACGCGAACAGGATTTGGTTAAATTTCGTATTTTTTAGTAAAACTGGACTGTTTTAGGAGGGTACGCGAACGGACCTATTATGTACATATTTAATTATTAAATACAAACAATCAAGTTTTTTTCTTCTTCATGGCTTACAACGTTTTTATCAAAAGAAGAAATATACTACATTATTCCACATGAAGAAAACTTTTGAGAACTTTCAATTAAGTTAAAAATACCACTCTTAAGGCTTATTTTGGCATGAATATTGCAATGGGTTGTTGTTAACATGATGGAAGTTGGCGTCTAAAAAGAAATTTACAAAGTACACCAGCGCAAAATTTTAAACAACCTATTGTTAGGTGTTTAAAAATGTACTAATTAGCAATTTGCTAAATATTTAGCAATTTACTAAGGGACTCCAACATTTTTAACCTTTCTTTTCAATATAATGCAATAAAAATATAGTATCTATAGGTACAAATATTATCCTTTATCCTTACTTTCTAGCAATAATTGCCTTTGTAGCCAACCAAAAACCTGATTGGTTATTTTTAGGTTTAAAATAAAGTTGTGTTTAACAAAATGAAAAGTATTTAATTAAAGATCAAAAACTGGAGCAAATGTGAAAAGTCAGACTTCAAATCCCATAAGTGCAGTATAAAATCAGACATTTCTGGATGTAAAGCTGCCCCACCAAGTTGAATCTTCTTGGATTATATAGGTACCATTGAATCTCGGGACTTCGTTAAGTTTAAGCCAATGTATAGCCTTCTCTCTTTCATGATTGGTGGTAGTAGGTATTGTTCTTGCAGTGACTTGATCATTATGAAATCATTAAAGTATTCTTCTCATCCATCTAATTACTAGTACTAAAGATAATATTCTTAAGACATGTCCACTTACTTTCTATAAGCCAGACATGGTGGCCCCACAATCTCTGCCTTGAACGAGGTCTTCAAAGAGTTCTAACGTCTGAACTAGGTTTCAAGATCCACTTAGAAATACAGGAATGAAGCAATAATTTAAATTAAGTAATAGCAGATGGTCATTACTCATTACAATAATAATTAATTATCTGTTTACTCTTTTTATGTGATTATATATTCAATAAGCAGAGTCTTATCAAATAGTAGATTAAGAAGAAAGTATACCTGCCTACATACATACATATGTATGAATTTAATTACTTGAATTGGTAATACATTTAAAAAAAAAAATAAGCTAATTTAAAAAAGATTTTGAATTATAAAAACGTATTTGATTTTTGCCTCTGACTTCTTCATATATGACTTAGGGCTCGTTTTCACATGAAATTAGTGTTTTACAACGGTGAAAAGTAGAAAAAAGAAAATCTCTGTTATTGTGAAAAACCGATAATTTTGTCCGGTACAATCTCTTCGTGTCTTACATTTGCTCTGATATAAAAACAAACCATTTTCTTAAAGCGTTTTTTTTTATAACAATTTGTATAATTTTATTAGCTTATTTATAATCAATAGATATTAATAAATTGATAAGTTTGTGTGCTCGAAATGTACTTTAATCGTGTACATACATAATATAGATTTGTCACTTTTGCAAAAAAAAAAAAAAAAAAAATGATAATCGAACTTTAATCATAAAACCTAAGACGTGGATTTGTTTCTCTGATTTAAATGATTATAAGTCTTTCAAAACAATCAAGTCTTAAGTTTAGTAGATAAAGTTGTTTTTTTTTGCTTAATTTTAATACAAATACGAATATGATACATGTATTTAGTATGTTAAAAATAAATCAATTTTCTTACAACTTCAGAAATTTAAAAGTAATCAAATCATATATAAATTATTATTTTGTACTCTCACATTGAACCAATTTAAACACATAAGGTGAGAAAGGGAGAATTTTCTGTAGACTTTGTATTTTTATTAAATATAAATTTATAATTTGCTGTTATATAATAAAATTATGAAACACCGTTAAAATATAATATCAAAAGAAATGATTTGTGTATTTGAACGAACTAATCGAATGCTCATACTAGAGAAAGGGAGAATTTTCTGTAGACTTTGTATTTTTATTAAATATAAATTTATAATTTGCTGTTATATAATAAAATTATGAAACACCGTTAAAATATAATATCAAAAGAAATGATTTGTGTATTTGAACGAACTAATCGAATGCTCATACTATTTATTTTCTTAAGTTAATTTTACGGTATTTCATATTTTTTGGGATGAGTTTTTTTTTTACATTATGAGCTGTTTAAGGATGAGCTAAGCCAGGGGATGAAACCTTTGTGGCAGTGTGAACGCAGCCCATCTCTGCTCGTACCTAAAATGAGTCTTCTTGTACCGGAACGGTGAACGAAATTTGTCACTCCTTTTGATCTGGCTGTAATTTACAAAGCCTTCATTCGTCCAAAATATTAATATAACTCGCATATTTGGGCAAGTGCCCTTAAAACAAGTTTAAGTCTTTTAGATAGGATCCTGAAAAGAGTTTTGAAAATGATAGGCGATAGAACTATAACCAAAACATTTACATCACTCGAACACCGCCGCAATGTTTCATGCCTTTCGTTGTTTTACAGATATTTGTACAAACAATTTTCTGTCGAATTAGCCAGTTGCAAGAACCCCCCCCCCCCCCTCAAACAATTCAGCCATTAACCGCAAATCGAGATTGTTTTACCAAACTCTGTTTATCCCTTTTTATATTCAAAATTTTAAGGCCAATGTGCACCAGTATCTCCTCTTGAATCCTTCTCTATTTTTCTAACACCAGCACTGTGTTTAAACGTACACATGTTAAGGGTATTAATAACCCCTTGAGTGCTGTAAATTAAAAAAAAAAACCTACCGCACGATGAAAAACAAAATTTTTGATGATAAGAAAAAAGTATGTCTTGCTCAGATTTATGTAGAAAGGTATTTAGGTATATTTAATTCAATGATTAAGAATAATCTTTAGTAAGGTCTTATGTGTTAAGCAATAAAAACCGATACTATGTAACTACAGGAGGCCTTAAAAATATAATTAATTTTAAACTTTGAGATAAAATTTGGTTTCGGAAGAGTCCGCACAGGTATGTCAGTTATTCCTATAATTATATGTATTTTATACATACATTTTATACAAAAAAATTATCAGTGTTCTAAGTAACATAAACTACTTTATTTAATCTATCTAACTTCGAATAGCCATAGTCGACTCAAATTTTTCTGATACCGAACTGATTTTCAACGATAGTTCTATCATGTCAGAAAGAGATATACACATAATGAGCAGTCGGCGAAACGAAAATCCTTTAAATTTACGAACCGGCTTCCATAGAGTTTTTGGCGATGGTGTTTCCAGCACATAAAATTCAAAAGTGACAAAGGCAGTTAATTTCACGAATTAAATTAAATTTTAATTAAATGAAAATTCTCAGGTAAAGAAAAAAAAACAGTTTCTGCATTGTTTGTCTAATTACTAAAAAGAAAAACTTCGTGTAGGTATATATGTTTGAATATATTTTATTTTTGAACTGTATAGCTGTGATTGTTACAAGCTGTACCATCATACAAAAAAAAAAAAAAACAAAAATCAAGCACAAAAGAAAACTTACGGCTTCCCTCTGCTACTCTTTTTAACTCACATACTTATTCTTTTAAAAACACCATTTGTACTAATATAGAAAATGCGTTTCGCCATTTTTAGACAGGGGCGAATCTATAATATTGTGATAATTTTCTGGGATACAAACAAAAAATGGTAAAAGAAAAACATTAATATTTAAATTGTGTTTACCATTGATGCCATCAGTAGTTAATTTATGTTATGTATATGTCGGAGATATGATTCTTGTCTAACACTTGAGAATAAATCATATGGACTCACTATTTTTAAATGTAGGATAAGTCAATTTGGGTTGATTATTATTTTATAAATAACTTATGAGTTTATGTTTTCAGCCTAAATAAGTCAGTTAATACTTTTTTAACCTATTACTTGTTTGGCATGTAGTAAATAATGTTATGTTTCGATGATTCCAACTCGATGATTCCATTGCTTTGTTATTTCTGTACATTAAAAAGTAAAACAAAATTCAATTCTTTATAATCAATTTAAAAACAATTATAACGGTATCACTTTCGTTTTCCCAAATATTCAAACCCTCGTTTTGTTCTTTATAGATATAAAATGAGAATAGAATAGCTCTTTACTTTTTCTTACATGTTGGCGTTTTTGTCCTCCAAATAGTCAATCGTTACGAGTTTATTGGCGTAGACTTCACATATCCCAACAGAAAAAGGCTCGGTCTTGGAGATCAAGTCACGGGTCCGTAACGTGAAAGTATATGCGATTACCAAACATCTTCTTCAATAAATCAGTTGTGGCACGAGCTGTGTGACATAACTAACTTGTTGAAATCACGACTTCTGCCCATCATGGTTGTTCAATTGATGAACGAAAAATAGGATGGACTCATATCCGATTCGGGTGTTTCTCTACACTAGGCTAGAATTTAGAATTTATTGTTGTTATATACTATACAATTATTTTGTGGAATTAATATTTCTTAAGTTTTTACTTTTTTCTTATGGGGAATACATTAAACGTCAAATTGTAAACAAAACTATCTCGAATGGACGGTTCACGCGCTGAATGCCAGGTGCGGAGACACCCTGTGTCAATAACAACATCTAAAACAAAATAGAAGGTGTCAGTTTTGTAGGTTTTGACTAGGTCGTCCCATGGGTTATTATAAATATTAATATTAAACTAAAATTGTTTGCATCACTATAATTTGTAATATTTATAAGTCCTCAAACTACCTTCACTAAAATACTGATATTTTTCGAAAAATTTCACAAACTTATAATTTATAACCAAACTGTATATTGGTTTCGCGTGACAGTAATAACTAAAATGTATGTTGATTTATTAAAATTATAAGCCCAATGGTTTGGAGCTTTTGTATTATAATCAAAGCTTGTCTTTTAAAACAAAAATAAGAGTGATAATCGTATTACAAAAGATAACCAAACCAAAAAAACTGTAACAGCGAGAGAATTATCATAGGTAAATTTAAATCTATCCGAAACATTTGTTTCAAAATGTTCAAGACAGCAGTCTTGGGAAAATGTGGTAACTTTACTTCCAACGCAAAGGGCCCATTTAGCCCAAAAGTATCATATTGTGTCAATCCGTCACTGCACATAACTAAAAAATACAATCATTATACGAGTATCTCTCTTCGTCTAGATTGGTTGCCACGATAGTAGTTGTTATGTCGAGTGAAAAAGAATACAAACTTAACTTTTTTTCGTCATCATCAACATAACACTCAACATCTAGGGAAATAATCATTAAAAAAAAACTTGAAAAAAAAAACAACAGTGAATAACCACGGTATATCGTCATCCTCATCTCCGTCATGCGGAAAGCGTTTATAAAGTATATATCAGGCGAAACGTAACCACATAACATAGTTGTAGGCTTAAAGCCCTCGAGAGTCGAGAGACGACATAGAAAAGAAATAAAGGCACACAGGTCGGTCGCTCGGCTTGGGCTCAAGAGAAGAGAACATCAGGACTGGTAGACGTAGAGTGGCAGAGCAGTTAGCAGTTGTAGTTGTATCGCGGAAACTATTGGGAGCGCGCGTGGAGGAGAGCAAAGCAGCGTTCGGTTTGACGACTATAATGACATACCTATACTGGTTTTTAAATTGTTTCTCCTCGTTACTGCTTTGCCCGGTGGTAGTGCTGGCTGCTGGTGACTGTGCTGAGATTTTATTTCAATTTTGGTTACTCCCCATGAGAAGATACTTCTCCTTTTCTGATCTCTTACCAATTTCAAATCGTTTTTCCTAGTTTGTAGCTAACTTAAAATATTTTTTCCTTTTTAATTCTCAAAACGGGTGGGTACCAAACACAAGCGATTGCACCTGTAGCGGTCGCGCTGTTGACATCGTTATACCACCAGTGGTGTAAAGAAACAGTAGATTTCTCGATTAATTTTGTTGCCAATACAGTCGAGAAGCTCATTATAAATCCCCTGCGAAAATAAAACCCCTCTCCCATCCAATGCTGTGGTTTAAATTTAAAAAATCATGAAAGGTGAACAACTATTGTAAGAAATTGTACCTCAAAACCACGCGTGACACCAATCTACTTTTATTTAATTTTCGCAATCGGTTCTTGTTACTCGTGTACGTTTCTCATCGATAACAATTTTTTTTTCTCTTATTTATATCAAATAAAAAAGTGTTCAATAGAAAAACATTAAACATTTGATTATATTACCGTCATTACCGACGCCATTTTCCCAATTGTTTCGTTTTGTTTTCCGTCTTGTGCTAATTTATTGTTCCCTGATGTAAGCGCGATCTCACGATCAAGTTCATTGTCAATTAATAAATTAATGAAAAATAAAAATATATCCCATTACTTCATGAAAATGTCATTTCATTTGTTTTACTATAATTTAACTGTGTGTATGTTTGTTTTGTCCAAAATATTTTCCTAAATATCTGCTTTTTCTGTGCCAAACATAATTCATCATTAAGCGCCGCTGGATAAAGGGTCGTTTATAATGAACAAACATTCAAAGATGAATTCTCAAGTGCCCTTAAATATTTGTTTGTATTTTTTTTTTTTTTTTCAGATAAACCAGTTTTGTATTTGAACTTCTACCACAGATTTAAATCTTTGCTGCAAGAGTAGTATGTGGCCATTTTGGCAAGCAAATAACGTCTTATATATTGGTGATGATGATTTGTTGATGATGATTGATGGCGATCGTCTAATGTTTAAAAACAATGAAATTAAAAATGTTTCTGTATATTTTTTTTAACAATTAATTTTATATTCATTACTTACCTAAAATGATTTCTCTAATTCAATACAGATTAATGTGTGCTTTGGTGATGTCAATAGTGTAAAGATGTACCCGCATACACATTATACTGTACTTCATAATTTGTTGTTTTTAAATTATAATATCAAAGAGTGACGATAATTTAAAACAAAATTTGAAAGGTCTTAAAAATCGACCGTAAACCTTAACTTTCTTATTTCTTTTTGAAACAACGAGATACGAATATGATCATCAAAATTAACTTGTTGATTAGGTTAGATTTCTTTTTGTAGGTTGCTTAACAATGTAACAATCTACATTTAGAGGCTTATCATGAGCAACTCTAAGCATTTGCTTAAAATTCATACAAATAGAAATTGAATTGCACAACCTGTCTTTTTCAATATAACTCGTAATCTAAAGTATTGATAATTTAACAAAATAGCATTTTAAATTCAAGTAAACAAAATTGTAGCACAAAACCATACAATTATTATCGAAAAACTATAAAAATGTAATAAATTTCTTATAATGTGCTTATGGTACAAAAAAGTGCGATTGAATTCCATATAAAAATAGTAAAGCCCAATTAAGTAAAAAAAAAAACTAAATTAATGCGTTTTTTAAAAATATCCATCAGCTATAACTTTAATTTTAATTTGATTTTCGACGAAAAATTAAAGTTTTTAACGCAAACAAAAAACAATACATTTACTGGGTAGGCAATTCTGTGTAACAAATCTAATATTTAAATTTCAAATATTTTATTGTATTGCAACATTACAAGCGTTACTGACAAATAACAAGATATTCTTCGATTTCAGTCAATATATGAATAAGACATTTCCTGAACATCATCTACATAAATATGTATATCTGATATGTATGTTGTACTCAACTTTACCTATGTTCTCTTTTTTTTGTTTAACCAAAACTGAAGCACACATTAATATGAGGGAGATAGAGAGAGCACCTTCAATTTCAGTGGAAGTTTTTCATATTGCATGTGTTTCGTGCGCGGGTGTTGTGTTATTGTTGTGTTCTTTGCCCCAAACAAAATGACCTCGATGAGAAAACCCTGATTTTTTTTCGAGTGTCATCCGTGATGAAGTCATGGCGTTAATGAAGCGTAAAGCTTTTTATTATTATAACAATTTTGTTTTCCAATTTAGTCCCTAACCCTCCGTTTAAGCAACCGATATTTGAAAAAACATAGAAGTCAATTTAAATTTAATAAAATATTAAAGATATCATGGATTCAGATTTAAAACGTGACGATACAACTAGAAAGAGTTTTCGAAATCCCTCGCATCGAAAGGGTACAGCTCCGGCACCGCCACCAGCAACACAACCAAAGATAACGGAGTTTGTAAAGCTCGCCGACATTGATATTGGTGGAAAACCAGTAACGTGTCCCCCACCTGGTCTTAATTTTCTCTCCAAAGAAAATGAAGACGAACCAAGTGCTTTGGTGGAATTGAGGAAACCTCCAATCAAGGACAGTCCAATCATTGTGGGGGAAAAAAGATGTTCGGTACCAGTTTCTAAATCGTTCAGCCAGTACCTTGCAAGTAATGCTAAAAAAGGCAATGACCGGGTGTCCCTGAATCCGCATGGTGCAGTACGTACAGGTCAATTTGAACAACTACGCGATAAAATTTTGCTATCGCCACTGCCAAACAGAGCAGATAATAGAATCAATCTACCAGACGAAGATGATGATAATGTATCATTTGCCTTGGGTTCAATAGAGAAGCACATAAATCAAGTTGAAGAAAGTTTCAAACAATCATCGAAACAAAATGCCTGCATTGATGAAATCAAAGTTGAAATAATAAAGAAGAGCAAGCGCTATGGAGAACATGAAAATCTTCTCCAACCAGGAATCAGTGATATGGCATCTGGTCAAGACTTTGGCTATCTGCCTGGTAGTCGAGGTACTGAATCAGATGGTGAGTCTGAATTTCAACGAGGTTCGGAAGCGCGCAATTCAACAGGTGCGTACTCAAAAGCAATAGCCACCACACAGAAGCCAAAAATTAGCCGTACAGCGTCGGATACCAAGAACTCTGAAGTAATTGCTATTCGTGCTGCACTTAAACCAAAGCAAAGCATTGCAACCAAAGATCTCCAATTGGATGTAGCTGTGGCAAAAAATAGCGCAAATTCTGCCATGTCATCGGCGACATCGGCTGCCAAAAGAAGGGAAGAAAACCTTAAACATTTTGAGGCGCTGCTCCAGCAAAAGCCCAGAGTTGTTTCCACCGAAGTGAAGCAAGCTAGAGCTCGGCCGAACGCACCACTTGCAAAGCCAACTCCAACACCATTACCGTCTTCAGCAAATGCAACTCCAACGACTGGAAGGCATTTCGTCACAATGCCTCCATTACCATCATCAGCAACCAAAGCACCATCACCGAATACTTCGATGCTTAACAATCGATATGCTACCGAAATTCAGGTAAACTTACGAACTAAGTAACTTTTTCTATAACTTAAAATCATCTATCAAAAATGAGTTACCTCATTTTTCCATTTCTAATCCATATACATTTTCCCAAACAATGTCAACTGACAACAACATTGTTGCTGTAACAAGAAAGAGAGTTGTGGAGGCTGTTCCATTTGGAAATGACATTTTTATTTGTTACTCTTTTTTTATTAGTTTCGAGTTCTCAATTTCTCATGGATAAGTTTAAAATTTCGGAAAGATACACTCCCTTTGTGTGCGTTCTCTTATTATGTGTGTGCATATGTGTGTGTGCGTAAGACCTACATTTTTTTGTTCTTCTTGCTCTGATAGCCATAAATGGATATTATTTTTAGAATAATAAAGAAAATGTTATAAATTTCCGTTTTATTTTGTGTATATTTTGTTCTATTTAAATACTGTGAATCATTTTAATTTTTTTTTGCAAAATGAATCGTAATACACATCAATGGTTTATATATATAGTTAAGATTGATTATATTGGTAAGATTAAAGACAAAAACAAGCATTCTATGTTAATAACACAAAAATCTCGAACAAAAATAAATAAATAAAATAGTTCCGAATTATAACAACAATCCATTTGAACCCATCAACCTTAAAAAATTGGATCTATTGCTTTTTGAAACCATTCCAGAGAAAATCAGTAGTTACTAAAAACAGATTAAAAGATATTTGTAAAGTAGATATGTACATTGTACATACATATGTATGTATGTACATAAGAATCAAAATAGTTTATTGGATATTATGAACATTTGGCAAGAGTACGATAACTTAGGCGACAAGATATTATAACGGAATTTTTAAGAACAGTTAAAAACAAGCATTTTTTACTATGGGAGGGGGGGTCTTTTTCCCCCGTTTAGGAAAGAGGGGCAATTTAAAAAAATATTATTTAAAATGGCGAAAAATTCTTAAAAAATAACGGTAATACTTACGATTAAGTATTATACACTATGCATAGTTTTTGAAAAATTTAATTTTAAACTCAAATTTTAAGTAAAAAAAAGTTTAAAAAAGATTTAAAGTGTAATTTTTCAATACTTCAAGATTATTTACTATTGTTTTTATTTTAGAATTTATTGCTCTTATTTGTTTTTGATCAAAAACTGAAAACTAGATGATTTTATATCTATTAGTTTTTGAGAAAAATGGAAAATAACCACAACTACTATTTTAATTTAATTCTTTTTTTTTGCTTGAGTGGTCTTATTTTGATAGTAATAATGGTATTTGCGTATGCGTAATGCGTGTTTGGGTGTATGCAACAGTAAGGTGTGCGCGAGTTTGGGTGGATGCAACAGTAGCATCTGTAACCCCCCTGCTTGGGCACACTATAGGATTTGGGGTGGGTGCAAGTTGGTGTGTGTGCAAGGTGGGGAGGGTGCAAGGTGCGGTGGGTGCAAGATGGGGTGCATGCAAAGTTTCTTTTGCATTTAAATAAGCTGGATTTAAGAAAAATTAATTTACCCTAGGTATATCTTAATTCATATTCGATTATTACTATCAAAATAAGACTACGTTAATACTTAAGGAAAAAGTAATTTAATTAAAATATTTTGTTTTGGTCGTCATCTAGTTTTCAGTTTTTGATCAAAAACAAATAAGAGCAATGAATTATAAAAAAAAAAATAGTAGATAATCTGAAAGTTTTGAAAAATTACACTTTAAACCTTTTTTTTAACTTTTTTTTGCACAAATTTTGACTTTAAAACATTTTTTTTTCAAAAACTATGCATAGTTTTGACTTGATTTAAAAACAAGCTAATAGACAAAAGTGTTGGCTTTAAAAAAAGGTATAATACTTAATTATGAGTATTACCGTTATTTTTTAATTATTTTTTTTTTCATTTAATGTACATATTTTTTTAAACTGCCCCTACCGCCTGAACGGGGGGAGATAGACCCCCCTCCCATAGTAAAAAATGCTTGTTTTTAACTGTCTATACAAATCCGTCATTAAACTTTGTCGCCAAAGTTATCGTACTCTCCCCTCGATTATTACTATCAAAATAAGACTACGTAAATACTCAAGCAAGGAAAAAATAATTTAATTAAAAGATTTTTTTTTGCTAATTTTCAATTTTCTCAAGAACTAGAAGACATAAAATCATCTAGTTTTCAGTTTTTGATCAAAAACAAATACGAGCAATGAATTCTAAAAGACAGTAGTAGATAATCTTAAGGTTTTGAAAAATTACACTTTAAACCTTATTTTTAACTTTTTTTTGTCCAAATTTTGAATTTAAAACTATTTTTTCAAAAACTATGCATAGTTTTGACTTGATTCAAAAACAAGCTAATAGACAAAAGTGTTGGCTTTGAAAAAATGTATAATACTTATTTGTGAGTATTACCGTTATTTTTTAATTATTTTTTTTTCCATTTGATATGCATATTTTTTTAAATTGCCCCTACCGCCTAAACGGGAGGAGATAGACCACCCTCCCATAGTAAAAATGCTTGTTTTTAACTGTTCTATACAAATCCGTCATTAAACTTTGTCGCCAAAGTTATCGTACTCTCCCCTAACATTTGTATTGAAAAGAAGATACCATGTATTTATACAGTTCATCCTATTCCTCCACAACGCAAACATTTCCTAAGTTCATCAAACATACAGTGATGGAAAAAAAATAGAATCAATCTTAGCATGCTTTTTTATTTACAATTAAAAGAGTATACAAACATTTTAAAAATATCTTACAACTCTCCATACTTTAAGGAAAAAATAAACTTATTTTTAAACTTAATCAAAAAGAAACAATTATAAAAAATCTCAGAAGTATTTCGCACTACTTTTCCCTGGACAAAATAATTGAAACGAATAAGGAACGGTACTGTATTTTTGTAATAGAATTAATTAATGGTTAAAATTGTTGCTAACCCTTACATATGTATATACATGGTCGTTGCACATTTATTTAAGATAGCATAATCGCATCTTTCAAAATAGAACTAACCATCTTGACACATGTCTTGAACAGTGTGGAATACCACCAATTTGTTTTATTTTTAACCTTAAAATGACCTTGTGTTTGGCCCTGCAGTTTTTTTAAGTTCATCCCAGACATATTCTATTATTTAAAAATCAAATTATGTTGGTGATCATTCCATTAAGTATATTGTATTATGGAAATTATATTATTTCTACAACTGTTATGAATGCTTCAGATCATTATTTTGCTTGAAACATCATTAATTGGCATGTCCTCTTCGGCAAGAGGCATCATATCGATGCTTAAAGTCCGAATTTATACACAGTATAGTTTAGTTTTCATTGAATTCAAAAAATTGCCCTAGTTTCAAATGGTGAAAAAAACTAGCAAAAACTCGTAGTGTTTCCACTAAAACCCTTAACTATCATCTTCGTGTATTTGGGATCGAACTTAAAGTTCGTTGATCGTCTGACATGATATTCCATCTTGTCTGATCAAATTTGTCATTGTTTTTCTATACAGACGATCAAAAACTCTAAATTTGACCCAAATACACGGAGATAATAGTTATTAATTTTGTCTAATTTTTGGATCGTTTCTATTGTTTTTTCCATCACTGTATAATTGAAGAGCTGCGTTGAAAATTTCATAAAAATGACAGCTCATATAAATCCAAATGCAAACAAACTAATACATTTTATATTAAACTCAAGCGACAATAATTCTTCTAGCTTATTATACGAGTACGACTATATTATTATCTTCCTTAATATTTTATAATGAAGCCTCCAGTGCATTTAAATGTATATCTGTATGCGTACAATGTACATTTTTAAAACACTCATTACAATGGCGCAACATTCTATACTATTCTTAAGGGTTTAACAATTTGCTTAATATTTAACAATTTTCTTAAGTACTCCAAAATGTTTAACCTTTCTTTTTGTTTTGCTAACTTGTAAATTGCCTTTCATTAAAAGACGGTCATCCGAACATGTCTAAAAACTGACATTTCGTGAAAATAAACAAAGTAAATACGCTTAAACCAACCTATTGATTGGAATTTGCAACTGTTAAGTGGACCATTCCATCCACTGCTCTTCTAAGAATAATTGTACAGGTGTCATATTTTAACTTAAGCAAATTATTAAGTAGGTAAAACAACTTTTAGAAAATTGCTAAAAATTAATTTAACATTTTATTTAATATTTTAAAATTTTGCGCTAATATTTCTGGTGACCATAATTCAGAAAAAGTTCAGATGACGATGTTTCAGGAAATTGTCCTACATACTAAAAACATATATGCGTAATTTAAATTGAACCAAATCCTTACGTAACGAAATGGTCTTTCTTCATTGATCAATGTAAAACATTTCGTTAACTTATACTTTTTTTTATCGAGGTTATAAAGATTAACACATGAAACTCTTGAAAATTAAATTAAAGAAATTATTAAAAATATTGATAGTTAAAGATTCTTACAATTCGATGAAAAACGGTATGTGTGCAAATTAACACGTTATTGTTAAGAAGCAAATTAGTCATAAACATAGAGTAAAAGCTTTTTTTGGATTGGTAGCGGCTATTGGTTCATACAGGACAACGCCCCATGCCACGGTCTATCTTTTGCGCACAAAATTCTCAAACCTTTCTAGCATCCATCTTGACTTTGTCAATAAGCATCGGCGTGAGCTGCAATTTGACTACTTTGACTTTTTTTTAGTGGGAAATCATCAATAAGAAAGTGAAGGTTTTCATTTTACAAAAAAAAACATATTCTATTTTAAGAAAATTCAGTTTTCGTTGCAGTGGCATTATTATATTAAAAATGATAAGTTACCATTTTACAAAGTTTTTTCTATCATGCGCCGAATTTCCATTTAACAAAATATAGACTTTTCAGTTTGACAGATTTATTCACAGACAATTCATCGTCTTGCGGGCAATAAAATTGTCTGTTTTTTTAGAAATCGATTTAGGTTTAAAGCTGGCCACAAATTTGTAAAACTTGGCAACTTTTTTTTCTTTGGATACAAAATTTTTGGTTGCTACTCCAGTGCATCACATACTGTTTAAAACGAAATACCAAAATATTCGTAGACCATTAAAATAATTCTTTTTCGTCTAAAATAAAAACTAACATTGGTTTACAGCCTTTTTTTAAAGAAACAATTTCACAATTAATAATAAAAAGGCTCAGTATGCAGTCAATTTTGTGTGTACTATTCTTGAAGTCTAAAACAATCCATCCTTTTAATTGTTAAATCCGCAATAGTTCATATAACTAAGTTAAGTTAATTTTTGGAATTCAGCTTGTGCAAAAAAATGTAGTGCTATTAGAAACTTTTCTTAAAGTCCTATTTTTGATATTTGGTTTTTGTGTTAACAATTCCATATTTTTTTACGTTCACTATTTTATCTCGAAAAATATAAATCTTTAAAATGTCCCTATTTATTCCCCCATGACGAGAATGTCATTATCTTATGTTTTATTTTTTACTAAAGCATAATTTACTCCAATTGAGTTGCAGGATATAATCAAAGAAACGTGGCGGAGTCATTTGTTAAAATGTTAATTCAAAACCATATTTCATAATTTACAAGGTAAAATATTTCAATATATTGATTTTTTTTACATTTATCTTTTATTGAACCTTTTATATATTACAATTGTCTTAAAATAAACTTATAATTAAATATTAAATGTTAAATGATAAAATAATTTGTTGGCACTTAGGGGGCCTAACTCTATACATTGTATGTTCTTAGAAATTAAAGAATAAACTAAAATATTATTGTTGTAAGATAAAAAAATCAATGAAAACAAATTTATAAATCCTCGGTGTGTTCAGGCCCGGTTGTCTGTTGGATGGGCTGTTAGCCACGGTGGTAAGCTGACTCCGTGTCAGCGTAAAATTGAAGATCTCCTTCTTCGATGGTGGGCTCAAGTTCCTCGTTTAGTATATCCATAGCACACAGATATCTTGGTTCAGGGTGGCGTTGCTGGAAGTTCATCCTTCTGATTAGCTCGTTTTGGTGGTTGTTCAGTCCTCCTGTGATCTTCCTGGCTGTTTGGAACAGATACTTGTCCAATGGAATTATTTTGGCTTCGTCGTAGACTCGTTTGTTGCTGAAGTGTCTTTGCTTCTGATAGTTGAAGCAAAGTCCAGTGCATCTCCGTAGGATTTTCCTTTCCCAATATATTGATTATTATTAGAAAATGTGACGAAGTTAATTCATTCGTCTAGTAAAAATATGCCCAGGCTGATGAACTTTTTAAGTATTTCAATCATATTAAAAAATTATTGTTTAAAATAGCATTAATTTCATTTATTTTTAAGTAATTTTATTCCAAAATAAAAAATATGCCCAGGCTAATGAAATTTTAAAGTATTTTACTCATATTTAAAATTATTGTTCGAAATAGCCTTAATTTCACTTATTTTTAAGTAATAATATATCAATTGTGATAGATTTTTTAATGCTGTATTTATTTTATTTTCAGGGTTCACCTAATATGCAGATACGTGGGGGTGTGCCAATGCGTTGGCGTGCCACCGAGGAGCATATTGGAAAGTATAAGCTGATTAAGACGATTGGAAAGGGTAATTTTGCCAAAGTGAAATTAGCTAAACATCTGCCAACTGGTAAAGAAGTGGCCATTAAAATCATAGACAAAACTCAGTTGAATCCTGGGTCGCTTCAAAAATTGTTTAGAGAGGTAAGCAAGAAAAATGCATTAAGTGGTTTTAAATTTAAAAATCAATATTTAGAAAGTTAACCTCGTTTAGTCAGTAACGTTTGAAATATTGCATAGTTATATTTGTTAAAATATACGATATTCGTATTCCTTTGAAACCTTTCTTGAAGAACGAAAATAACCTGCATTACTCTAAATATTTCGAAGATTTTAATAGCAAATGCATTCCAGTAGTCAGAAATAACAGACTTGGAAGAGCTTGTTGTGGTTTAATGCTTGGTGTTAAGAACATTTACAAAAATATTAGCATACATTTTGAAAAAAATTGAAAATCTCTTATAGAGATTGTTCATAAAAAAAACATTTTCAAATACTTCCGATGTACTTGAATTATAATGATTGCAATGCGAAGTATAATGAACTATACAATTTTTTTAATAGTAATAATCATGAAAAATTGATGATTATTGAGGACTTAAATGGTCGTATTATGGAATACCAGAACCCAATTTATTTAAATAACGACCGATTACCTATCGAAAGAAAATCTGTAGATACTTCTCTGAATCATAATGGAAAATATCTAAAGGAATTGATTGTAGACTATTGAATGGGATTACTCCTAACAACTCAGATGGTAATTTTATATTTATTTCTCATCAAGGTTAATCTGTGGTAGATTTAAATATGTCTTATCAGAGGCCGTGGCATGATAGTTAGTGCGTTGGACTAACAAAAAAAAAAAAAAAAAAAGTGCGTTGGACTGTCAAGCGAGAGGTCTTCGGTTCGATCCCTGCCTGTTTTTTTCAAGGGTACTGCCTCTTGCGAGGAATTGACACTCTCCAAGATTAATTTTTGTCATGAAAAAGTGCTTTCTCAAATTAGCCGTTCGGATTCGGCATATAAACTGTAGGTCCCCTCCACCCCTGCAATTACTTGCACACAGGAATGGTTGAGAGTTGTAAGTCACTAGGCCCTGGTGTTCTACGGACTGTTGCGCCACCTAATTTATTTTAATTTATTTATATGAGAGGCGATTGGTTAGACATAACAGAAAACTTTGAAGTTCTTCCAGCTAATTTCTCGCCGAATCTATTTATTCTCATCAGTTGCGCTTTTGATAGTAAGTTTTTAAGCCAACAGTCGGCAGTTAGAAATATTAGGTTGAAATGGAGAGACAAAAACGTATATACATAATTACATTAGAAAGCTAAATCAACATATGGAAAACTTGCCTTACATGGAAGCGACCAGCTTAGAACAAATACCAACTTCGAAACTAAGTATATGTAAAGATTCAAAATCTTTTTGGAATTCTGTTCGTTTTGGTTATCCCAGAATTAGATTCCTTATTTAAAATGATGGAATTAAAATCATCCCTGATAAAAATGAAAAATAACAAAGCTTCTGTCCTGAGGGTGCCAGTTTAGTTCTATAAATATGCCACTCCGGAGTTTTTGGAATACATCTTAAATGTCTTCAATAGTTCCTGGATACTTTAGATGCTTCAAAATGTCAGCTGTTTCTTTATGAAAGGTGACCTGGATCAGCCAGAAAACTATAGGGGTATTATTGTGTTAAGCTCATTGATACGGTTGTTCTCACAATTACTTTAAGTTAGGCTAACGAATTAGGTTGAACAAAACAATTATTGATCTACAAGCTTTCAGTAATAGGTTTATAAACTAAATTCGTAAAATTCTATGAGAAGATGCGTGAGAACAATATTGCAATTGACCAAGACGGTTTAAAAAAATCGAGAGACTACAAATGTCAAACAGGGTTTCTCAAGGCTGTCTTTTAGTCCTTTGTTATTTTCCTTTTTTATGAATGATTTGAAAATCACATCCCAGGAGGTGTTATGATATGTGATGCATAAAGATGCAGACGATCTCGTTATTATTTCAAATAACCCGTTAACTTCAAATCAATAACTTACAATAGTACTGTGATAGTTGGGATCTCAATATAAATTGCCCTAACTCTAAAATTATGGGTTTCAGATTAGGCAATCGATATAGGTTATCGTCTCAAGTGGACTCTTCGCGACGACGCGACGTTGTTATCGAAATTATGGATGAATTTAAGTATCTTGGCTTTACATATTATACTTACTTATAAAACTTTGTTGATACAGTTTCCAAATTTAAATTCTTCAACGTTACTGTGAATAGCTGCCTTTGTTATGTTAATGAAATATACGGTTTTGAGCATTTAGAAGAACTAGAAAATGTCTAAAAATATGTTTTTAAACGAATGTCCAGGCTACTTACGAACACCCCAATAATGCCATCCATACGGAGTGGCTTCCCTTGTATTTTTCTAATAACATAAAGGCAAATGCGAACTACGAGTACATTATCGTTATCAAAAATAATGAGTCAATCAACCTAAACTTTTAAAAACGAATTCTTAAGAAAAGTTTTGATACTGGCTACAGCTCAGTCAAACACTCTGGTATGATGTGGCTGTTTTGAATGACTTTCCGATCACATTGCGAACAGATAATATCGAAGAATTAAAAATGTCCTTATTCGATTGCATCGCATAAACCAAAGGTTATATCAGAATTGTATGGAAATAGTTTCTCTTTCAACGTCAAGGAATGTTTAACGACAATTCAGTTTTACCGTAGGGGAAAACAATTATTTCAGAGATGAGTTTTCAATTTGATAAAATTAGCTTGATTTTCAAAGTCATAACTGAAATACTAGAATTGAGTTATATAACGTATAGAACTGATTTGAATTCTGTTTGTTCGCTTTGTAACCTTGATCAGAATGAAAATTTCGTACAATCCAGGAAATCCAAAGACTCGATTTTATCGGAAGTTTTTTTTCGTTAGAAGATGCATCAATATTTTGGATGGTGATTATAGGATATATTTCTATGTTTCTCACGCAAAGATATTTATTTGAACATGTTTTGAAGCAAGAAGTCACCACCACTCCTTTTGCTTTTTAAAAAATCAGTGTACTATTAATTTCTTTTAACTTTGAATGAATTTTTTACTAAAGTAAATTACATTACAATTATATACTACTATTATACTTTCTTTATTTTCAGGTTAGAATTATGAAAATGCTTGATCATCCGAACATTGTTAAATTATTCCAAGTTATTGAAACCGAAAAGACCTTATATCTTGTGATGGAATACGCATCTGGTGGCGAAGTATTCGATTACCTGGTGCTGCATGGTCGTATGAAAGAGAAAGAGGCACGCGTTAAATTTAGACAAATTGTATCGGCCGTACAATACTGCCACCAAAAGAGAATTATCCACAGGTTAGAATATTAATTTACTTAATTTTTTCTACCATACGTAATACGTAATTTTTGTATATGCTAAAACTTACAGAGACTTAAAAGCTGAAAATCTTCTTCTGGATAGTGAATTAAATATTAAAATTGCCGACTTTGGTTTTTCGAATGAATTCACTCCTGGTTCGAAGTTGGATACCTTCTGCGGTAGTCCACCATACGCTGCACCAGAATTGTTTCAGGGAAAAAAATACGATGGGCCAGAAGTTGATGTCTGGTCATTAGGTGTGATACTGTATACTTTGGTTAGTGGTTCATTGCCATTTGATGGTTCAACACTTAGAGAATTACGAGAGAGGGTTCTCAGAGGCAAATATAGGTATTTGTTTTTTGGTTATTAAATTTAAAATTTTAAGGTAATACATTTTTTGGTGTGTTTATTTCAAAGAATTCCCTTCTACATGTCAACTGACTGTGAAAATCTCCTACGCAAATTTCTTGTATTAAATCCAGCTAAACGTGCTAGTCTAGAGACTATCATGAGTGATAAATGGATGAATATGGGTTTTGAGGATGAGGAACTGAAGCCATATATTGAACCTAAACAAGACCTAGCCGATCCCAAGCGGATAGGTAAGACGGGTACTGTACACATAACATTTTACCACTACGTGATTTAAATAATTAGACAAACAAAAATTATTGAAAAAAAAACTTCAGTTAAATTAGATTGACTTAATGTTTTTTTTGTTTGTTTTCAATTTTGATTATAAGTTGCTCCTTTGGATAAAGTTAGTTCTTAAATGTTTGATGTTGTTACGTATATAAGGTTAAGTTTCTGTCTATCTATCAATGTGACTATAAGGAGGCTTTAATTCGTAAATGTCAGTTTCCTAAGTCTATGTAATATTTTGTAAATGCTTTTTTAATATTATGAGTATTTTGTTGTTATTGTTTATTATGCCTCATTTACTCGTAAATGTTATTTTTTGTTCTAAATATTTTATTATTATTACAAAGCTCTTATTTAGTTTTAGTGGAATTATTTTATTTTAATGCAACCGTTATGAACGTTGGAGGGAATGTGGAATGGCTTTTAACTATATTTTTGGTTTGTTTTTGTGTTGTTTGAAGTAGAAGTTTAAATAATAATTCGATTATGTAAGTAGATTTAATTTATAGATGGGTTCCTCAAAAGTCACACAAATATTTTCAAGTGTTTCACTAGTTTCAAATATAAACAAACATGCAGTCATCTTTTCCAAGCATTGATGAAGGCCATCACTATAGATAACACATTTTGGGAGTGGATGTATAGCTTTAATACAAATAATAAATGCTTATCAAATCTTCCAAATCTGCATATCTCATTTCACTAGAAAATACTTCTTAAATACTGATTTCTTTGGTTTCTTATAAGTTTTTTTTTCTATAAAAGACGATAGCCACATGTCGCCTTATTTCTAAAAGTTAGAAAATTAAAACATATTACATGTTTTAAAAGATATATTTGAAATTAAATTATTTGCATCTTAGATGGAAAAAAATAAAAAAAAGTTTTCCTTATATTTCATGCATAAATCTATCACCAAATTTATGTTGTAAAATGACTTAATTTAGTGTTTATTTTGTATAATATACAATTTTTTATCCACTATGTCTTTAAGATATTGAGATTAAAAAAAAAAAAAAATTGATAATTTTACCAATTTAAAAAAAAATTAAAAATGATAATTTTACCAACATCTCATAACCTTAGCAATTGTATTTGTTTTGTTGGCAATTTATGCAAAGGTTTTAGGTTATACCCTTCCTTCAATAATTATATTTTATATGATAAAAATTGTCAGGAAGGTATTTTATTCCTATAAAAATTTAAGTGAATTTTCCTGCTACTTGATATGAGAAGTTATCAAAAGTGGATATTTCCTTCAAAACATCGGTTAACCTTTATAATTGATAATCTTATAGAAGAAGAAGGATTTGTATGTAATATGTTTAATTCCCTAGAAATATGTAGGGTGAAGAACATCAAAAGATATTATTATTTTTTGCTTTACATATGGAAAAAGGTGAACACTTTGTAGCCTTCATTAGTATTTATAAATAAATAATATAATTTATATTTTTATTATTCATATTCCACGGTTATTATAATGTTGTGTAACCTGAGTTCATTAAATCCACATAAGGAGTGGAACAAAACACTCCCAACAATAATAAATAAATTAAACTTGTATAATAAGAAAAGTAGTTGCATCCATAAAGTTGTATACATTTTTTGTTGTATTTCAATAAAACACTTAAAACATAATTTAAAAAAAAGCAAACAGTAAAAACTGATATTAATTGTATGTACTTCCTGTTTATTCTTCAATCTTTATATGTACGTATGTTGTCGATAAATGATCATCTCTTTGTCTGTCATCCACACACATCCACCAAATAAAAACGTCCAGTTTGGTCAAACTGTAATCATAGTGACGCTCCAAAGATTTGGAGTAAGTGCGGTAAACCTATTCCTATAAAATAAAAAAACAAAACAAAATTGTGTTTTATATTTTTTTAAATTATTTATTTCCAAAAACAAAACAAAACAAAAATATTTGTATATTAATTTTTTTAATAAATTTTTTGAGAACTGAATGAGAGCTTTGTTGATAAAAATTTTGTTTTATATACATATATAATTTTATATTTATAAATGTATAAAGCCTAAGTACTTTATTTTAAGTATTGTAAGCTGCCACAGAGATAGTTTTTGTAAGAAAGTACTTCTACTGTACGAATTGCTGAACTCCTAATGACGCTCTCGTCTTGTTTGTGTATTTGAAAGCCAAAAACTTAGTAATGTATAATCTTGAGAAAGTAAAAGTAAGTTATAAACCCTTATTTTTAACGTTTACTATTTTTAAGTGTAGGTTGGGTCTAACTCACCAGAAAGCAAAAAAAACACAAATAACAAAAAAATGATGAGCCATACAGCGAAGCACAGCACAGTGAGCTTATGAGTTGAGTTTCATTACGAATGGAATTCATGCATATGGTATAGGTTGTACATTAGCAGATTATTGAATTAAAAGTATTCGGTGTTTCAATTCAGTGAATTTTTTGTATCTCGATCTTATCTGCTTTGGTTTTAAAAATTTGTTTTTATTTGCAATGACTGGAAATTTCAGAGGTCTCAATATACATACCCGCTGGTCCGGATGATATCTCCGCTATTGTTCTGAAGAGGTGTTCTTCAACACTTTTTCATCTCTCCTACTCCTCAGGTCTCGTACCAAGTATATGTAAATACTGATGTGCCCCAGTGCTCTGTCCTGTCTCTAATTAATATATTGTTTCGATGACTCTTAGCTTTTCATATTCGTTTTCAGACTCAAAATATGATAAGCTCATTAAATTCCGACCTAAAGAGCATTGTACAATAGGCAATAAAAACCCGTGTGGAATTCAATGCTTCGAAAACCCTTTGTCATTATCCATTAATGGCACTCTCCTCAATAAGACTGAACATTTCGATATTCTTGGCATGTGCATCACCAATTACCTCTTGTAAAACGATCACACACGCAATGTCGCCAAAAATGTCGCAGGATGTTTGGGTTTCCTAAGGCGATGGAAGTAGTTTTCTTTCCCCTCCGATCTGGTTGTTATCTACAAGACTTATATATGTACATACGTCAAAAGCTTGAGTATAACTCCCATCTCTCGGCTGATCCTCCAGCGACTTACTCAAACCTCTTGGACGGTATTAAACGTAGAGCATTTAAATTGATTGGGGATAATATCATCATTGGTTCATTTACGTCGCTTGAACATTGTCCTAAAGTTTCCTGTCTCACCTTTTTTACCCGTTATTTTCACGGTGTATGCTCTAGAGAATTAGCCAGCTACATTCCTCCCCTTAAAAAGTTCAATCCCAATATACGCCCTTCTAGCCGTACTTCGCGCATGTGGAATGTCTTACTACACTCTGTCTTTCCTAGTCATTGCAATATTCAGAAATTCAAAACCAGTATGCAGCGAGCCCTCCTTTCAAATCCTCTCTCCCTTTGCTAATGCTCATGAGTGTGCGCTTGTTATATATATATATAAAAAATAGTTTTGTAAGATGTAAAAGCCAACAACTTAGGAAGTAAAACATTTTTTCGTGAGTGTTTAACAATCAAACATTATTTTCCAACAATTAAATTTCATGTTTCTGAAGAAAACGAGACTTCTTGAATTCCTATGTTATTTCAAATAATTAAAATATGAAATTAATTCTCCAAGCCTTTCGAATTTCGAAAACGTAAACAAAATTGTAATATTAGGTTTGGCAATAAATTCACAATTGGAGAGTAATTCATTATTTTTTTTTTGTTCAAAGTATAGAAAACAGTTTTGAGTGTTTTTTTTAATAATAACAAATTTACGTCTTACTGCATTATAATGTAGTAGCATATACTAAAATCAGGTTAGAGATCTGGGAGCAATTACAGTATGTACAACGTACGAGATTATCGACAAAGCCACAAGTCCACCAAGAGTAAATCTGGTTATGAAAAGGTGAATTTCAAGTTAGATCTATTGCTGTAATAGGAGTAGTAAGAAGTTGTAAATCTTAAGGCCTTCCTGTGGCAGTGTTTAAATATCACTTCAATATAAATTTTAAATTACATGATTACCAAGAACTTACATAATGTAATTGATATTAATATTCTCTACGTTCCAATAAGCTGTTATATTCATTATATTTTGGCTGAAGTTAATTTGTTTTTATTTAAAAAAAGCTCATTTTTGAAAAAAAAAAAAAAAAAAAATTAATGTCATGTAGTGTAAATGTTTTTTGTATACAAAGGACATACATAATACATATGTTTAGGAAAGTGTAAACGTTGTAAAAAAAAGTATTTTTGCTTATGTTATATACGTAAAATATATGTATATGTATGTATGTTGTATGTAATAGTTACTTATTTTTGTAAACATTTTAAAGAACAAATCTATTTTTTACTCTCTAACTGATATAATTTATTTTCTTTCTTTTTTCATCGAAAATTCAACCTTTCTGCGATATGGTAACTCAAACAAACAAACAAAAAATAAAAAAAATTGAATGATATTTTAACTTGTGGGTTTAAATCCAAAAAAAAAAAAAAACATACAATTTGTAGAAGCTCTTGTTGCAATGGGTTACAATAGGCAAGAAATTGAAAATTCGTTGTCACAAGTTCGCTACGATGATGTTTTCGCCACATATTTGCTTCTAGGAAGAAAAAGCACTGATGTAAGTCAAAAAATATTATTTTCAGTTTTTTTCACATAATATCTCCGGCTTTTAAATTTTAATTATATGTGCAACAATGGTCGTATTTAATAAAAAATATTTGAAGGGAAAATTATTAATTTAAATTACATTTTCATTTCACAGCCCGAAAGCGACGGATCCCGATCAGGGTCTTCCCTATCGCTTCGTAATATTGCTGGGAACGATGGAGCTGCCGTTGGTAATTCATCCGTACAGAGTCCAACACATCGTGGCGTTCACAGGAGCATTTCAGCTTCCAGCACGAAGCCAAGTCGGCGCGCCTCATCTGGCGCTGAGACATTACGTAAGTGTATTCTTTATTAGTGTTATATTGTTTCATTCTATTTTTGCGAGTTATGGTTTCTGATGCGGTGCAGACAGCTGAGCAAAAATGGGTTTTATTGTTTGATTTGGTAACAAATTGCTATCTATTACTTTTGCTGAACATTACTTTTGCACAAATGTATTTTCCTTTTTTTTATATGGCTCACGTTCATTCATACATTTATTTCAACTTGTATTTAAAATTAATTAAAATCACTTCGAATATAAGAAAAACATCCTCATTTGGAATTTCGGTGCAAGTTTATTTTTTTTAAATTTAAATATATTTGCATGCTTAAATTTGAAAATCCTTTGAACCGAATTTCCTTCCACAAAGTACTAATGTTTTTATAATTATCATACATTTATGTTAAATGATTAATTAATAATCGTAAATGGTTTTGAAAGAAAACAACATAGCAAACATTCACGTTCGTTTTTTATTAAAAAGAAAAAAAAAACAACATATTTTTTAGTTTTTGTAATATTTGTAATTCCTAACGAAATATAATATGAAAGTTTATATCTTGAAGAACACTTTCAACAATAAATATTTCGATTTATATAAACAGGATGTTTACAAATTTTACGACAAGTTGTTTTTAAAATGTTTTGTTTAAAAAGACAAACGCTTTTTTTCTACTAATGGAACAAATTTAGTTTCACAAGAAACAATCCTATACTGGCATTAGAAAAGCTACACAAATTTGGCACTCCAACAATTGAAGATAAAGCTGTACTCTTAATAAAACAAAAATAATAAGGTTGCCTTTTGATAAAAATAACATGTTTTATTTACCGAAAAATATTGTCAGTTTTTTTTATTGTTGCTAAATTAAAATAAAAATATACTAATTTTGAAAGCGCTATTAAAAAAAAAGCTTCTCAATTTAGTTTCTTAAAACAAAACATTATTAAACTAATGCAGTGTTGTATAAGTTAGTTTTATACAGTGGTAAGATAAAAGTATATTTTAAATTCGTCTATTCATTCATGCATTATTTGAATAAAAACGTAGAAATATTGATAAGTTCAATATAAATAAGAATGCACATAAACCATTTTAAATGTTTTTTTTTAAGGAAAGCTTATAAAATAAATGAACTATTTTTATTATTTCTGCTATTAGAAATGCATTTAAAAATATCTTGATTTATTTCATTGCCTCATACATAAAAACACAAGCATTAAAAACTTTCATGTTTAAAATTGGAATCTTGATTAGCTTGTTAAAATCGATATATTTCATAATCAAAATTCAAAATTGTCCCATACTAACAAGATATATATCCCCCGCTCAAGCCCAGCATCATAATTCATCGTTTTTTAATATTCAGAAATATTCCATCGTTTTATCACAGGTGTTGGTCCAACAAATGCAGCGGCAACGGCAACTCCGGCAGGCAATAATCATAGCGGAACTGGAACTGGTACAACAGCAGACCGGTCTTCAATGTAAGTTTATAATCATTTTTTTTTCATAATAACTGGAAAAAAACATGTCTTAAATATTTCTTTTAAGTATATATTTTTGCTCAAACGGAGAGACTTATAATACATTAATGTTTGCAGTTAGATTCAGTGAATGTAATATATTATTGCTTTCTTGAACTGGCTCTTTAAATAATACATGGTTTAATAGTCTCCAGTTGTGGTGTGATAAATATATATAAAAACGAAAATAAAAACGAAAAATAAAAATAAAAATAAAGACGAACAATTGAATTTTAATTTTATATTTATAATTTGGTTTATATTTTATTTTGAAAGAAACAATAAATTTCACAACTTTAAATTTTGTTTTATAACGCGACGCGTTTCGGATATTATTCATCCATCTTCCGGCGTTTATTATACTGACTGCATTTTATTTGTTGGAGCTTTGGCGTGATGTTTGATGTTTTTTAGCTGGCTCTAATGCATGTATGAAGCTCTTTGTATTGTTGTTTTTGGTTGTATATTATGTTGTGTGTTTGGAGTCAATTGCTGTTTATTGTTGTTGTTATATTTTGGACATTGGAGGTTCTTCTATTTTTGTTGTTGTTTTATTGTATAATAGGTTGTGTATTTAATATTGAATTTTGCCTATTGTTTTTGTTGCTGCTATACTTGATGGCAGTGTCGTAAAGTGGGTTCGTTTTTAGTGTCAGTTTATCATTTAATAAATTGTCCTGTTCTTGTTTAAATGCTAAATAAATTTCATATTCCTCAGTGGCGTCGAGTATGTGTCCTTTCTTGCACAAGTGAAGGGGGGTGCAATTATTGTCAAAATTTGTGTAATTGTGATTTTCGTTGATTAAATGCAAGGCAAAATTCGATTTAGTGTTAGCTTTTGGTTTGTGTTCTTTAAATTTTCATAGAAAGATCTGCCAGTTTGTCCGATGTAGAATTTGCTGCAGTCGTCACAATTGAGTTTATATACTCCTGTATATGTTTTTATATTTTTATGTGTTTTAAGTTTTAATATATTTTGTATGTTATTGTTTGTTTTAAATGAAATGTTTATGTTGTGTTGTTTGAATTCATATTGTAGAGTTTGTGGTAAAAGTTTCGTGTAATTAATTGACGTGTATGTATTGTTATTGGGTCTATTTGTTGTGTTGTTGTTGGTTTGATTTCTTTTCTTTTTTGTGAGTATTTTGTCTATTATTGATGTATTATACCCATTTGCATGTGCAATTTGTTTTATGGTGTTTAGTTCATTATTATAGTCGCATTTGTCCATAGGAATATTTATGAGTCGATGTATAAAAGCATTTAAAGCAGCCATTTTTTGGGAATGTGGGTGGTGTGAATCATTATGGATGATTAAATCAGTGGTTGTGGGCTTCCTGTATATTTTATATTTTAATTTGTTGTTGTGTTTAGTTATGTTTAAGTCAAGGAAATTAATGTTATTGTTATTTTCTATTTCTGTCGTAACTTTTATTTTCGTATTAATGCTATTGATGTATTTAGTTAAGATGTCAATTTGTCTATTTGTTCCATCAAATATGACGAATGTATCATCAACATATCGGGAATAAGAGATGATTTTTTGTTTTTGTGGGTTGAGTTTGGATAGGATGTATTTATTTTCGTAGTGGTTAAGGTATATGTCGGCTAATAATCCACTTAGAGGTGATCCCATGGCGAGTCCTTCGGTTTGTTTATAATATTCGTTATTAAAGGTAAAATAATTTTGTTTAAGTATTGTTTGTAGTAAATGTATTAGTTCGTTTATTTGTTGAGTGTTAATGGTTGCGGTGGTAGTTAGATTTTCTTTGAGTATTTGTATTGTTTCGTCTATAGGTATGTTTGTATACATGTTGGTGACATCAAATGATATAAGTTTGTAATTTGTTGAAATGTTTAAGTTTTGTAATTTGTATATTAAGTTTTTATTGTTTATGATGCTGTGATTATTAATTAAATTGATGTTGTTTTTTATGATTCTTTGTAGAGTTTTAGCTATTTTATATTCTGGTGCTGTTGTCTTATTGGTGTTCCTTGTTTGTGTATTTTTGGCAGTCCAGTGAATTGTGGGGCTATTGCATTTGGTTGTTTGAATTTATTCGTGTTTTGGTTGGGGAATAATTGTTTACTATTGTTGATGGCGTTGTTAATTTCTTTGGTGTATTTAATAGTTGGATCGTTGTTAAGTTTTTGTATGTTATTGTTGTCAAAAAAGTCTTGGGTTTTTGTTATATAGTCTTGTTGGTTGATGATAACCATAGTGTTGCATTTGTCTGCTTTTGTTATAATTGCATTTTTGTCTATTAGTTTTTGTTTTATTTGTTTTAAATTTTGTTTATCTTTTTTGTATTTTGTGTGTAATTTTTTATTGATGTTATCGGTTTTGATTAAGTTTTTGAGTTTTTTATTTATGATTGTTCTTGTTTCATTTTGTGTTTCGTTATTGGGTATAGTTTTTATTGCCGCCTCCGCAGTGATAACTTCTTTGTTTATGTTGTTGTTGTTTGTTATTGGTATGTTATATTTAAAACCTTTATCACGACAATTATTTTGACAATAATTGCACCCCCCTTCACTTGTGCAAGAAAGGACCCATACTCGACGCCACTGAGGAATATGAAATTTATTTAGCATTTAAACAATAACAGGACAATTTATTAAATGATAAACTGACACTAAAAACGAACCCACTTTACGACACTGCCATCAAGTATAGCAGCAACAAAAACAATAGGCAAAATTCAATATTAAATACACAACCTATTATACAATAAAACAACAACAAAAATAGAAGAACCTCCAATGTCCAAAATATAACAACAACAATAAACAGCAATTAACTCCAAACACACAACATAATATACAACCAAAAACAACAATACAAAGAGCTTCATACATGCATTAGAGCCAGCTAAAAAACATCAAACATCACGCCAAAGCTCCAAAAAATAAAATGCAGTCAGTATAATAAACGCCCGAAGATGGATGAATAATATCCGAAACGCGTCGCGTTATAAAACAAAATTTAAAGTTGTGAAATTTATTGTTTCTTTCAAAATAAAATATAAACCAAATTATAAATATAAAATTAAAATTCAATTGTTCGTCTTTATTTTTATTTTTATTTTTCGTTTTTATTTTCGTTTTTATATATACATATTTATCTTTAAATAAATTGATCCACGACTGAAAAGTGTAAGTTATCTCCGTTCCTTCCGCATAGAAACCCACAGTAAGGCGAATTAAGTTTGCACCTCAATAGGACCTAGTTCTTTAAGAGCTGTGGTTGCTATTTCAATTTGTTTTTGTTTAACAAAAATCAAACTATGCGTTTGCGAAAATTATGGGTAGCCTGAACTTAAATAAGACATATTAATTGATCTAAATTAACAAGTTTTCGAAGATATACGCTTATTCCTATTTAAAAAATAAAAAATATTTCAAATGTAATTTAAAAAAAATCGATTTACTTTTTTATATTAAACTGAAATTAATGTTTAAACATTTTTTTAAATTATCACGAATGTTATTTTGGTCCGAACTTGATATAAAATGTATACAAACAAAAATCGAATTAGTTACGGCTTTTGCCTTTTAGTCAAGGTTTAAAGCTTAAAGCCAGCATTTCGTGTTTCATCTTTATTTTAATTGTCATTGAAATTTTCATAGCATAAACGGTTTCTGGTAAATTGTCATATCTTACATTCATTGAAAATGATATATCTTACCTTTAACGAAAAATATATATAATTCAAAACTGGGTTTATTATATAATTTACAGAAGTAGTAATTTTAAACGACAAAACACCATTGATTCCGCAACAATAAAAGAAAATACTGCTCGGTTAGCAGCACAAAATCAGAGACCCGCATCAGCAACACAAAAACCAGTTTCATCCGGAGATAGTTGTAAGTTCAGAAAAAATATGATTTGTTTAAGGTGCAATTAATCAATATCGTATATAATTATTTTAATTTATCAGCAGTTACCAGTCCAGCAAAGCCTCGTTCTTCATCAAAATATGATCCAACAAACGGAAACCGAACAGTCGGCCCAAGCGGTATGATACCACGACGATCAACGACTTTATACGAAAAGACTTCATCAACGGAGAAGACCAATGTTCTACCAACAGAATCAAAGTACGTTCCGTTGAAAATGTATAAGATATACAAAAATCCATTCCTTAAAGTTCCACTCTGTTTCTCCATGTCCCTGCCTTGTTATGTTACTTATTTTGTTCATATCCCTTTTATATTAGAGTGGATATAATTTTTAATTATCCGCTTTTTAGCCGATACCAGTTCATGTTACACTATTAGTCTAGTTTCTAACTTGAGAATTGCTAGTTTTTGAATAAAGTCTGAGTTTTAATTTGATTTAATTTGTAAAGATGTGTTACTGTTTTAAATACGATACACTTTTTGCAATGTCTCATTCACTTTAAAACAAAATTTATCCTTTACTTTATCTAAGTAATAATAAACAAATACTTAGTATAGTTCTACAAACTATCGAATTCTTTCTATAGTTTACTTTTTTTCCTATCTATTTTATAAACATTATTAAACTGCAAACTTTAAATTGTTGTACGTGCGTTGGCATTCTAATTTTTCTTTTTCTTTCTTTTTTTTTATTCAAAATATAAATAAAATTGCAAAAACTAAATTAACATGCAATCGAAATGCACGTTTTTGCACTTCTTATATTTCCAAAAAAAAAAAAAAAAAAAAAACAAACAAACAAAAAACTTAACAAATCATTAACCATTAAAAAATAAAATATTAGTTTTGTGACAACCATTTCCGAATTATCAAGGAGTGGATCGGCCGCTCCAAGTGGTAAGGGCCATGTTAAGAGCGCCTCGGTTTCTAGTCCCGGTCCATCAGTAGCTGACAGTAGTGGCGCTTCAAATGACCCACTTGGATCGAGGTATAAATTTTGTTAATCAACAACACAGATCACTCACATTAATTTAATTTTTTGTTTAATTTTTACAAAAATATTGTGTTGTTTAGTACACTTTTTCTGTTAAATTGATTTATGTCGTTTTCCATTGGTACCACTGTTGTCGTACCGAAATACTATTAACAATGAATATCTACTCTTCGCATACAATAAGAAAATATGCTAACCAGAAAAACGCATAAAGTTTAAACAAGTTTTTTAAAATGCATTTAATCGAAAATTAGATTCAAGCTTATTGATACTAATAATATTTGACCTTAGCTAACTTCAACATCATATATGTACATATACCACGATGTATTCCGATCTATATAGGGAATCTACATAGGTAAAAACTGCTTTCAAATATAATATAAATTCAGATTCGAAAAATTGTATCATTTTTACTATGAATTTGTATGTCAACTACGTTGTTCAGTTATGAAAAACATGAAATACATTAATGTCTCAAAGTTTAGAAACAACGGCTAAAGCAGACCTGTGAATTTTGTAGTAACCGCTTTTCATACTCTTAATCAATGCAAAAAAAGTCAAGTTGTACAAATCAAAAGTAATGTGAACTCAAATAAATGGTTTGGGTTGTAACTTGTTTCTGAAAAGTGGAATATAGATTAATCTCTCGTTGTAACCTTCCGATTTCAAAATCAATGGAAAACTAGTTTATATTACATTATATTATTACTATGTATATCTGTATTGAATTAGTACATGTGCCAACAATTTTTAAACTGATTGTATTGATACCTGTCTTCTATTATTTTGTGCAATTTCTTTGTAATAACATTTTAGAAACATTTAATTCTTACTCTTCCAATGGAAAACGACATGAACTAGATCGCTTCGTGATTGTCATATATACATATATTTGACTTTGAATTTATTTTATTTTACAGTAGAATTATAAATTTTGAATATTTTTGGTACGATGTAAACAATTTATAATTACATTTATATGTATTGCGTTTTTCGTTTTTGTTTTTTTTTTTCGGTAATGTACGGAGGGGACTAGTCACTTATTCTTCTTATTTTGTATTTTTCTGTTATTGATGTAAATCAAATATATTTATCATTTTATATTGCCCAGCTTCAAATTTATAGAATGGAATATTGCTGATCTACTCGTAAAACGATTATGTATACCTCCAAATTAATAGATGAAACTTTTATTAAAGAGTTTCAACTAGAGCTAAATGGTGCCTCGAATCGAAAAACGTTATTTATGCATTGTCTTACAATAATTAAAATTAATTTTGTTATAAAACCTCTTATATGTCATCTAAATTAATAAACACTTTGAAGTTTAAATACATACATAATGTATTTCGTGAAACAAATGCTTCAACAAACCATTTCCATATCAAATTCACAGCGATGTATGTACAAAATATTTTCAAAAATGACTTTTTTTTTAAATGGAGGTGCAAAAAATGACAAATTCAAGCATACATTTTAATAATGTTGCTGAGCAGACCGGCAAACGGGATTGTGTGACTTTCGTTGACTTTTTGAAGGAGTTCCGTTGCAAAATTTTGGTTTCATTTTACATATTTTACTAAATGTGAAATTTACCTAATTAATCCAAAACATTGGAAGAAAAGAACTGAAACATGTTGTTAAATCATACTTACATCAATTAAAGTGTTTTTGAATAAAATTATTTGAAAACAAAAAAAAAACCACAAATATCAAAATCTCTATGAAGCTTAGATGTGACCCTTACCAATCTCTGTTTCTACCTTATTAAATATGAAATTTACATTTTGACTTCTTCAATTTTTTTTCAATATTTGTTTATTTTTCAAGCAAAATGACCCTTTTATTTAGAAGAAGAATGCATGCTGAAGTTATCTTTGATTTTCTTTAATTTCTTCAGCAATTTGTAAAACCATTGCAAAGACAACTCTTTTTAAATGTTTAAATTTCCGAATAATAACAAATTAATTAATTCTTTCTTTCCATATGATCTTCGTTCTTACAAATATGTCAACCATTAATAATTGTGCTTCGAAATGTGTCGGACACACGATCAATATAAAAATATATATCCATACAAATTAAAATTATGTTTTAAAAAATATCAAAAATGTGGCAAACATAAAACGACGATTTTGTTTTGCAATTACGATGAATCATCTGTTTTTGGTGAGTTTATGAATACGTTTTTAAGCGATTTACATCTATTTTTTTAAATAATTTTTTAAAAGAATGCTTTTAACTAAGAAAATTGTTGAACCTTACTATATTAAGTAATTATTTCTGCTGCTTTTTATCCACACATAAACACATTATAAGTTGTGATTTCGCTGGGTTTTCATTAAAACAACCTTTAGTTATTACTTATATATTATTTTGGAATGAAAGACAATTTAAAAATTATTTTTTAATCGCTTTTTTTGGCTTTAACAATAAAATAATAACTGCATTTGAATACACTTACATTTTTAATTTAAACATATATATTTAGTTTATTAGTTAGAAATAACCTTGAATACATTTAATTTAAAAACAAACATAATTGCATCGCTGCATTCTCAAATGCGTACATTGACATCATTCTTGCAGAAACCATTCATTTTTAGGAAGATCATAATTTTTGTTTTTGTATAGGGAAAGGAAAAATATCGGATGTCTTTATTTCCAGAATTAAATTAATTTTGATGTTATCCGCCGACCACCAAGACGAACCGTCTATGCGTTATTTATTAAAAGCTCAAAGATAATTAAGGTTATTTTATACAATTTTTGAGAAACGAGCTATGACATTTATAAAAATTTGCGAGCACAGAAGGGGCTCTGCTTAGGTAATTAGTTACATTTTAAAGTATATTTTTAAATATTCTGTCTAAGGCTAACATAAAAAGTTTATAAGTTTTTAGTGATGATTTAAGCTGATGGTGTGAGCAGTACCATGCGTCCTTGTCGGTTTTTCTTGGGTTGGATTTAGGGAACGGATCTGGGGAGGGATTCCGGCCTTCTCTTGTAGCTTCAGCCTCTGTTGTGCCGCGGGCAGGCGGTTTCATAAAAGGTGCCGAAGCTTTCATCTATCGATATTCCCAGCGGGGCATCCATTATGGACAGCACATCTAGATATCGGTCGTCTGGTGTTGAGTTGCCTGTAATTAAATTAACAAGAGGGTTGGGATGGGTTGGGATTTTCCTTAGCATGTTAGTGCTAAGGTGGTGGAGGTATGCATCGATTGGCACGATGCCAGCAGCTTCGTATAGAATCGTATTGCTATAAAAGCGGACGGAATTTGGTTTTCTGTAGAGAGAAGTGCAAGCTCGGAGAACCTTACGTTCAAAAATTTGAATCTTCTTCATGTATGTAGGACTTATTGTGTACCATATAGGGAAACAGTAGGTTAGAATAGGACGAATGAGTTGCTTGTAAAGCAAGAGCTTCGTCCGGGTTTGAAGACCACCTCTTTTGCGTAAGAGGGGGCGTAAGAGTGAAAAGGCACCGTTTGCCTTTCGAAGGGTGTATTTAACGTGTTGGTTGAATTTAAATCTCTCGGAGAAATGGATTCCAAGATATTTCACGCTTTGTTTGGGTCTAACTATAGTATTGTCAGGGAGGGTCAAGGATAAAAGGTTACATTTTGTTGCTAAACCATTCTTTGAGGCTGTTCTGAGACACGTTAGTTCTGTTTTGGAGGGGTTGATCTTAATTCCCCATTGGAGATAATACTCCCAGAGTCTAAAAATGTGCTCTTTGATTCTACGGAGAGCTAATTGAGGGCTTCTGGAGGTACTGTACGTCACTGAGTCGTCAGCGAATAAAAGTGTCGTTGTTTGTGGGATGTTGATCGGCTGATCGAAGGTGTAGAGATTGAACAAGTCCGGTCCAAGAACCGATCCTTGAGCAACCCCCGCTAGGACATTCCTAAGAGTCGAATCAGTGTTTCCTATTGAAACGTAAAACTTACGATTAGAAAGGAAACTGTGGACTATACGGACAAGGTGAACAGGAAATTGAAAAGATTTCAACTTGAAGACCAGACCTTCTTTCCAAACGGAATCAAATGCTTTGTTGATATCAAGAAAGCAGGCTATTGTAGTTAGGTCTTTGTTAAGACCAAAAGTTGTGTCAGCGTGAAGCTTCAGCAATGCGTTAAACGTGGAATGATTGGCTTTGAAGCCGAACTGGTTATGCTGCACTAGACCCAGTGACTGGCTTAGTGAGCGAAGTTTTTTGAGGATCAGCAGCTCGAGAAGTTTGCTGAGATTAGGAAGCAAGGATATAGGACGAAAGTCGTTCACACTTCTAGCTCCTGGTTTTTTGGGGATTGGGAATATTTTTGCTACTTTCCATTTGTCGGGGAAATAACTGTTGTTGATGCAGTTATTAAGAATTATTGTAATAAAAATAATAGCAATGGACGGAAGTCTTTTTATGACAAAATTTGAAATTTTATCAGGTCCAGACGATTTCTTGGCGCTTCCACATTGTATTGTCTCAAAGAGATCAAGTGGATTGGTAAAGGAGTCGTCATTAGTCGTGAAGACTGACGAGTTATCCTCAGAGAACGTTGTGAGGGGTTCTGGGGACTGAGAAGTTAATCTCGAAACCTCACTGTTGACGTTAGCCAGGAAGTCGGGCAGGTGAACGGGAAGGTTAGGAGTGAAATTTCTTTCAAATTTATCAGAAAAGGCAGAAACTTTTTCAGTGTCACACGATAGGGAGGTGCCATCAAGTTCTAGTTCACCGTTTAGAGGATATTTCTTTCCTACTATTTTATTTATCTGTTTAAATGTATCAGGACCAGGTTTAATGACGTTGAGTCTTTTCCTAAATTGAGAATCGATAAATGAATTTGTGTTTTGGTTTATGAGGGTGGTTAGGCATTGTAATTGGGAAAGAACACTTTGGTATTCATTTCCGTGTGTACTCAAAGTACGACGAAATATCCTTTGAAGAATTTTTCTAAGTTTTTGCCGATATTTGTACATATTAGATATGTGTTCGGGAAGTTCTTTGTAATTTGAGTAGGAAACTCGGGGTTGTGCTTGTTCAGCAAGAGTGTCTGTTATGCAATTTTCTAAGAAATTGATACCAGAATCGATTTCAAGATTGTCTAGATTGGAGCATGAACTAATGGATTGGCTTTGCAGTTTGTCCGTTAAGGAACCTTGGAAAGTATCCCAATTAATTCTGCTGAGATTAATAAAATCTGGAGTTGTGGTAGCTAGGATATTAATTTCTGATAGAGGACGGATAACAAGCTTGACAGCTAAATGGTCGGAGTCTGATTCAATAGCTGTGCAAGTGAAATTCTCAAATGAGGGAATCCTACAAATGATGTTGGGTGAACAAATGAAAAAATCGAGAGTCGAAGGCGTACGAGGGAATGTTGGAGTTGGTTGAGATATTATCTCAAAGGAGTGAGTGTGGGAGTTAGAGGTGAGCCACTCTGAAATAGCTGCTCCTTGGCTGTTGTTTAGAGAATCGAGCCATAGTTGATGGCGGGCATTAAAATCGCCGCCGATTATAAATTTAGAATGGTTTAGGCAGAATGCATTGAGAAGATTTAGGTCATTCTTAATGTCCGTTTGGGACGCGTTACATCTATTGTAGAGTGACACAAGGAGAATGTTCTCATTGTTGTCCAAAGTGAGGACTACACAAGTTACTTCAAAGGTGGTTAAACCGGGAAGGATGATTTTGCGACAGTGAAAGGAAGAGTTAACTAAAATGGCAGTGCCAGTTTTAGTCGAAGTGTCTTTGTCCATTCGAAATAGAGAATAGTTTTGGAATAATGGCCGATGCCTTGAGGCTAATCTAGTCTCAGACAGCATTACGGCGTCGGGTTTGTTTTGCTCAAGGAATTTCTCAAAGGCTATCCGTTTAGGATGTGAGATGAGAGAGCTAATGTTATATGAAATAACATTAAGTTGTTTTATGTTTTTGTACATATTTTGATGCAAAAGTCAAGAAACATGAGTTTCTTGCTGGTCTCGTTGGGGCTTGCTTCGTACAGAGGCAGAAAATCATTGATTTTCGAGAGTAGTGTGATAAAATCACACCCAAAGAATTTCTGAGCGTCTTCGAGGAAAGAGCTCGGGGTTGTTTTTAAACCTTTCGGTTGAATCGAGTTGGTTGGTTTACGGGGCTCAGGATGAGCAACAGGGGTAGGAATGAATTTAGGGGGGGATTTCTTTATGGTGGTATTAGTTTTTGAAGTATTATTTTTAATAATATCGGAAAATGACTTACCAGGTCTAATAACCGATGTTGTAGCAAAGTTGGCTGCCTGTTGTTTAGCGGCGATTCTGCTGCGCTCTTTCTCCCTTTTAGCGGCCAGGATACGCTTGCGGACTGGACATCCCTCATAGTTTGCTGGATGTCCTTCTTCTTTGCAAAGCACGCAATACGGCTTTCCGATGGTAGGATCTGTTCTCTTACATTGGCCTTCTTCATGGGTTTCGCTGCATTTGACACAGCGGGGGAGCATCTCGCAGTTATTTCTGACATGCCCGAATGACTGGCATTTTCGGCATTGAGTTAGGGCTGTGGGTCGTAGTTTCTCCCACTTAACAGACTCATTAAAAAGAGTCTTGCTGCGGGTGACGGCAACGAGGTCAGTCTCTTTGTCAAATTCAATGACAAACGCATTGAACTTTGCCTCTTTGTTTTTGCTTGACCGGAACAGTGAAGCCTTCGTGGCCCTGAACCCTTGGGCGTTAAGTTCCGTTACGATTTCATCTGGCTGGTGGGAGTTGTGGAGCTTTTTCACAAGCAGGATGTTTTTCCTGTCCTCCTTGGCGGTGTAGGTATAGTTCTGCACTTTTTTTCCCGTAGGTAGTTCCTTACGATGTCATAGTCGGTTTTTGTTTTGATTGATATGATGGATTCAGTCTTGTTGATGTTAACAACTCCATATTTCACCAGGACTCCGTTTAGTTTGAAGTCCCTAAACATGGAGGCGACATTAAAGTTGTAGCACCTAAGGGCAGGCTGCTTGCGTCCTGTGACGGTAGTAAATTCTGCGTCGTCGTTGGCTGGGGCGGAGCTGGATGCTGGTTTTGGTGGTTCCACGTTGGGTTCCTTTGCCTTGGTCGGCAGTTTCCTCTTGGGAGGGTTGGATGGTTGTTGTTGTTGGTGGGTCTTGGGCGTTTCTTGTTGGGAGACAGTTGATTCCTCCTCCGAACGCTTTTTCCTCTTTTGGGCAGCATTAACCGTGAATGCCTCGGTGTCCTCGGGAGAAGCTTCGTTAGTTTGCTCTATTACATCGTCAACCGTTGAAAATTCTTCAACCGGCGCAAAACGTTGGAGCATGATATCCACTTCATATCCGAGCCTGGACGCGAAGTCGGTCGACACCTCGGGCCCATATTTATTCCGGAGCACAGCAACTTCTCTCTCGATGGTGCTGAGAAGTTGCTCCTTGGCTGCTTTGAGGTTCTCTCGTTGACCCATGAGAGTAACACTATTGCTTTTTCAAAATTTAGGGGTTGTTTTTTAATTTAAATACACAAGAACGATTTTATCTGCGCACGTCTTTACACACTGAGCACTGATTTATCAATCCACCAAGACGAACGTGTGGAGTCAGATGCATACTTTAAAATCAAATAAAAATTGAATTTAAAATTCCGCATTTGAAGTCACATGGAAACATTTACTGTATAAGATTTGCTGTTCTTGTTCGTATAAGCCAGGAAGTGTTTCTCAAAGAAAAAGGTCCAATTTGAGACGTTCGCGGCCATTGAAAATTATAATCAAATGACAGGATTGCTACAAATGTAAAATACTTGAATACACTTTTCATACATCTTTGGCACAAAGATATACGAGTAGTATTTTAAGAACCAGCAGAAGGCTAGGAAGTTTTGGAAAATCCAAAAAAAAAAAAAAAACTCACACGAAGAATCAACTTTGAAGCATAAAAAAGCAACCGCTTAAGCTACCTTATTTTTTAGATTAAACTTGAAATCAAGAATAAATTTTTATTTCTATGGACAAAAACTAGACTAGTCAATAAAAGTTGTTTAAAAAACATTAAATAAAAAGCATCGTTGAGGTTTACGCCTACGTCTCATAAAAACGTGCGTATTTTTGATAGTTATATTTATATTATAATTGCACAAATCCATTAGGTATTATGTTATATTAGGTAAAATAATTTAAAATCATTAAATCGTGAAAGTTTTCGAGAATAACTTCATATTTTCGAGGTCCACGATTTTTTTTCATTTTACCATATAATAACCTAAACAGCGACAGCTTCAATTTCGAGTATGCCATTAGAAAATAAATAGTAAATAATAAACTTTCACTTCCAGAAGATCTAAAAATTATTATCATTCATAGATGTCGAATCAGTAAATTAAAGAGTTGAAATTTTGAATTGCTTCAAAACTTTCAAACGTATATTTTTTGTAGAGTATTCAAAAAAATAATTTTCGTCAGAGGAACCGTTTCCATGTAATCAAGGATTTAATATAATGGTATTAATTATTAATTTCACTTTTTGGCTGTAGAATTTTGAAATAAAATTTAATGGTCTAAGAAAAGATCTCAACACATTTTTACATAAAATTAACTTTTCAAAACTTATTAATTCCTGGCCCAATTTTTCCCGTTTAATGGAACAAATAATTGACATTCTATATATATTGACAGCGATGATTGACCCTAAAAATGTTGACCATATTTTTTATCATTTTGAACCATATATTCGAGGTTTTATTCAAAAATAAAAACATTTGCATTTTGTGACCCAGTTTGTGTTGCAGAAAAACTTTTGGGTAGCAACGACCATGCTGTTTTTGAAATATACAAGAACACTATACTACTTTAACCATATAATGACGGATTTATATAATTTCGGTTGTTTTTTCAGATTTATAACAACTTAATACTACAATTTTCAATTAATTATTTTTAAAATTGGGATAAAAAGGTTATATTTTTGGTTTTGATTTTTTTTTTTGATTCTGTTTGAAGAAAATCACACATATATTTTTATGTGCACGTTTTCATGAATTTGTTGTTAAAATATCAACAAACAAATGGGATTTCAAAACAAGCGAAACAAAATAAGAAAAATAATTGAAGTTGGACAATATGATCTCAAAGTGATCTCGATGCATAAATTGTGTGTAATATCTTTTGCTTTTTGTTTTATTTCATAAATCAAGTCTTATGTGTAAATGTCTTTATGTTATACAATTATTTTAATAAATGTCAAATTTTCAATGCGTTGCGTTTGTTCATGTACATTCGAATGTAATCGGTATTTTGTTTATGATCCCAAATTTAAACTGTGTGATTGTTATTTATTGAGACTTAGTAGCGGAATACCGATTATGATGGATCCCTTTAATTTCGTATTTAGAATCAAATCGCTATCTTGCGTACATTGTTGTAGAGCTTTACATTATCTCATGCTATTTTTATATATTTTTCTAACTTATTTAACTTATTTTTATTTTATTTTTAATTTCATACGTTTTTTTCTTTCTTTTTTGATTTCTTCGCCATTTCATACAAATTCTCTTTGTGAATGCAAACACCACCACAAAATAAAAAAACAAAAAATTATTACGTTTGGCAACAACTACCAACTGGCTCTCCGCCGTATTCTTTTCATCATTTCAAAATATAATAAAAAATGTCCAATCACATTTCAAATATCATCCGGGCGTGTGTTTAAAAAAATATGCAACCAAATACCATAATGTTAAAAACTAATGCGCATGTTAATAATTTTTTTTAATGCAATTGTTTAATTAATTTTGTAACGAAAATGACAAAAATTGCTAATGCAAATTGCACTTTCACTTAAAAAAACAAAAAAAAAACTTAATTTATTTTCTTTTATTGTTTGTTAACTTAAATAATTGGAAATGTGTGTTGGATTTTTTTTTCGCAAAATACAATTGCATATAAAAAAATATTAGTTTGCTCGATCGACTTAGAATGACATCGGCTGTTAAATCTAGCAGGCATTTCCCAAGGAATGTACCATCACGATCAACCTTCCATTCGGGTGAGTTTTTTGCTCAGTGTTTTTTTTTTTATTTAAGGTCCAATTTTAATTATTTATTTATTTTAACATTTTTAATTAATATTTTGTTTTTATAAATACGAATTTTAATAAGTTTTATTTTTTATTATTACTTCTACTAAATTTATGTTAAAAAATAAACATTACCATCCTCTTGTCGTTGTTTTTGTTTTATCATTAAACTGCTTTTTTTTTCTTTCATAAAGTATAGAATTTTGCTTTTTTTGAATTATTTATTTAAAAAAAAAATATTAATTTGATATTTATCCGAGACACAATACAAATTGCTTTTATTAAGATGCATATCCTAGCATGGACAAAAGATACAATCTTAGTAGCCACAAATATTACACAACAAGAAAGAGAATAAGTTTCGTTTTGTATTTTTGATAAACTCGCTTTCAAAACGATTGTCGGACAGTTATTCAAATTATAATTGATTTTGAACGAAACATAACTATCCGGATCGACTATTTAGAGTAAATATCGTATCTTTGACGCGTGTATTACGGTTAATTTAATAATGTCTATGTTTAATGTAAACCATATAACATTTCATATATGTAAATATGTTGTTTGGGATCTTATTTAATATTTTAAGAAGTGTTTTTATCTTATCTTCCGGTTTTTTGTATGATCTTAGAAAAATCGACTACTTTTGGAGATTTGTTGAGCTGTATCGGTTTTTTCTAACGACCAACATTCATTTAGAATTAATTATAAACAATACAATTTCTTTTTCTATGAAAAAAGTATAAAAATATGATTTTGAAATAAGGCCGTGTGCATGTTAATGTTCGCTTAAATGTATATTATTTCAACATTTCAGTTGTACATTTTCTGGTTGAAAAAATTGCTTAACTCTCTTCATTTCGAAATTTTTAGTGGGTAAGGTTTGGCGAGTTTGCTTTTTGTTCGGACAGCTTTTACTGTCGTGATCTTAAAAAACTCATATGAACTATAATAAAGCCCATATCGTTCAATTCTGCGACTATTTTTTCATCGCACTAATTGTAAGGTCAAAGTGTTTTTATATACATAAACATTTTAATCTAAAGGGTTTTCCTATAAAAACTTGACAACTTTTAACAACAAATTAAACCCAAACCACTCGAGTAATTAAAAAAAAAAAAACCTTAACTGAAGTGCAATCAAAACATTTATGAATGGAACTCGACTTCGTTCATATGACCACCGCGGGCACGTTTACGACACGGTCGATTCGTTGGACCCAATTTTTGATGACTACTTCACGATGAAATTCATTGGCTTCAATTCTTGTGTCAGCTTGATCTTGCATGGGTTGAGCGATGCCTAGTTCTTGAAATTACCTTGGAATTGACTGAATATATTGACATGACAATGCGATAATTAGTAAGAGGGTGCGTTCCGAAATTAAATTCAAAGTCGTCAAGTCCCTATTGAAACACCCGATACATGATATTTCATACATTTCGATGGTTATTTAAATCATTTAGATTTTCATCATTCATGACGTTATTCGTCAAGTATTTTAATTTTTACTTTTCTTCTATCCAAAAGTTTAAGTGCATCCTTCAAGAGTAACTAAACAGTAACAAGCTTTAAGTTTGTCGAGTTTATCGTTGTTTTCCTGCATGATGCTTGAATCCAATTCAAACCGAATTCTGAAATAAAAACAAATGTTTTGTAATTTTGTCTCTTAATTTTTTTCTGTTGTACCTACATAGTTATAACACTCAACACTTCAATTGAATGCATGACCTAATTAAAATTTAAACAAATTGTGTCTTGTATAAATGCAAAATTAAAACTCAATTGGAAAATAAATTATAAAAATAATTAACATAAAACTGAAATTCAAAATAGGAAGTTAAATTAATGCATTATATGCATATTTTTAAAGTTAATAAAAAGATAATTAATGTATCAAACTTCCTATCCAATCTCTCTTTCTCTCTCTCTTTTTCTTTCTCTTCGAAAATTTATTTTACTTTCTTAAACAAAAATCGATAAATCACAAAAAAATAGGCCAAACCAGGCGAAACAATACCGCTCTAGAATATTCAGGAACAGGAGGTGCAACAGGCGAGTCACCACATCCCGGACGCATGAGTTTTTTCTCAAAACTATCATCACGATTTAGTAAACGGTAAGTGCTTCCAATATAAACCTAAGCATAATAAGAGTTATCTTAAAAAATACATAAATTATAAAAATTAGGTATACATTTCTGTTCTACTTTCATAAAACAACCTAAATTATAACATAACAGCACAATTAATTATTATTAATTTTATTATGTAAATATTTTTTTTATCTTTTGCACAAAAATAATAACATCTAAATTAGAATAATATTGTTTCTTATAAATAAATGAATATTTATTACATCTTTTCCATTCCTCGATAATCATCATTTAACAATAATATTAAGTTTTGTATTGATTGATGTTGTAATATAATTTAAAAAAAAAAATTATTTGAATTAAATTTTTGTCTGCCCGCATGATCTGAGTATAAGTAGTGTATTTCCTTTTATTATTTGCAATTAATTTGTTTTTCTATACATTACTTTTTGTTATATGTTTTGTAGAATAAAACGAACACTGTAAATATTGTTGTTGCAGTAGTGTATTGTTTGACCCTTTTTCCGTTGAAACTAAAAGGAAAAATAAATTAAACCATATAGAATCGTCACCATCAAATTGATAAGTCTATTGAATAACCATGTGAATTTTTCTATAATTTTTAAATCCTCGATGTAATAATTCAAAATTGTAAACAAGTTAAATATACGGTACTAACCAACGTGTGGTTTTTAAAGGGGTCTTATTCACGTACACATTTAGTTCACAACAGATTCATGTAGGCCAACCGCCGACAGATTTACTACAATTGCTTGCCCAGTACAATGTCGTCATCAATCCTTGTTATAACTCAACTATAGGGTTCAGAGCAGCGCCTTGGTTGCCAATATTATGATACGTAAAACTTGTTACAAAAAAAACACTAACAAAAAAAAAATAGTCTACTTTTAATTTTCAAAATATAATAATACATAATATGAAAAAAATTCAGATGCAGTGTCCATCATGAACTAATCTTGAAGTTAGCATAGGGTTTTGATTTTGAGAGATAAGTTGTGATTAAAAAAGAGTAATGTTTTTCGGTTTCGTATCCAAAATACAAAACCTCGAATGGACTTTTTTATTTTTAAATGATTTTAAATTAGTTGATTAATATTAACTTTTACCTGCGAATACAGTTTTGTATTGTTTTGGACTATTTTCAATCTCCCGTGTTGATTTTTTTAGCAAATAAAAGCAAACCTCAATTTAATTAAATCGGACGTCAAATTGCTTTTATTAAGGGTGTCCCAAAAGTAGTGTACCAAACTGTAGGACATCCACTTTAAACGATTTTGAAAAATTCTGGAAGAAATATTTTGTGAACAGACTAAAAGCCAACAATTTGTTTAAAACCGATAAGACTTTGGTGGCAGAAGTGTTTGTATTCAATACTTCAACTGCAGTTTGATGATAGTATAGAACTGAAATTCAACCAAATGTGTGGACAACTAATATTGCTGAAAAAGAAAAGGTTTTATCCTTTTTGTGGATTCTTATTGGTTTAAGCCATTAGACAAAATACTTTATTTTTTTTTATTTATAACCATCATGCACGCCTTCAAATGTGTATAACTTTTGATTTGCTTTATTTTTCAAAATTTAATTAGAACAACCGTTACTCGAAAACCTTTTAATCATGTCCTGATCTAACACCGTTAATTCCATTTGGACAATTACTTATAAGGCACCCTGAATTTAATCTTAATGTCCAGAAACATTTTCGTGCCCCTGTGTTAATTTCAAAATTGTATAGTGTCATAGTTAGAAAGTAGTTATACTTGCAAATAAATTTGTGGTGTCACATTGTTTAAGTCGACTAAAACAAGAATTTGAATCCTTCTTTATTTATATTCGCCTCCTTTCTTTTTTAATAATACCTACCTAACCAACAAAACAATTATAATTTCCAGTTTTTGTTTAATTTTATTTTTTTAAAACACATTTTTTGGCATTTTTTGTTGTTTATTTCAGGTTTAGGGTATTGACAGCTAAAAACTAGAGTATAAAGAAAGAAAATTAAGTACTAATTATTTTTAAATAAAAACAAAAAAAAAATATTTGCGCTATGTATTTTTAACCATAAATTAATAACAATCGCTGGCTATTAGTAGAATTCAACAATAGCAATGCAAATATCTACTTTTTTGATTCTAACAATTCTGTCTTCTGCAGTGTTGCTATGGTTTTGTAAAACGTATATTTAAATGCCTTTATGATGATAAAAATGTAATTAAAAATTGTATTCTCTGTCATAAAATTCTCGAATTATCAGTGTATGTATATATTGAAGCAAATATATTTATGTATTTAAAAATAATATGTTTTCTTCTAATAAGCTTAATATTCCAATTTCTTTTTTTTTTTTATTGCAAACAAAATCTCAAATTCGAGTAAATCAGCAATAGTCTATGCATAATTGTTATTTCCTTCGTATAATATCCTACAAACAAGTTCTATAAAATGTATAACATTCAATATAAGTATTCATTATGCTAATTTCATGTATCACACAAAAATTAATTAAGTTTTTTTAAACGAATCAAAATAAAAAAAAATTGATCTAAAAACAAACAAAATAATACTTTTTTATTAACTTTTCATTGGCTTTTTTTCTGTAAGCATGATTATTTTCGTTCACAATACATATTTGTAAGTTTGATGCGGAATGAATCTTAAAGTTATTAATGATCTAACGTAAAATATAATGTTGTTATTAACTATTACAAACAATTGACTTAAATGTTTATAAGTCTTTATTTTGAAATATTTGTTTTGTAATTCTATTCACAAAAGTATTTACACGAAAAAGATGCCTAGTTCTATGAAACCTTGTTGAAGTAAAATATTTGAATGGCCCCGATAAACTCCAAGAGTTTATAACCTTTTTCTTAATTTGCGAGTAATTACGCTAGTAGAATCTTTTAGATTTCATCCCGTCGATTCTGTTCTTTTGAAAGATTTATTTTCGACATTTTGAAAAAAAAAAAAAATTATTAAAAACAAAACGTATTGCACCTGATACTAAATCTTAAAATAAATAAATGCTGAGTTAGTAGCGTATTTTTATAGTTAGTTGTATTGTAACAGTCTTTATATTCTAAGCCATACATTTTTCGTTTAAAACTGCTCTAACCTTGATTTTCTACGTGAAAGTTAATTCAATGCATTTCTATGGATATGGAATTAAAAATTATATAAACTGTTTTTATTCATTAGGGGCAACAAAATTAATTAAAAATTGATGGTTACAATATTTAAATTAATTTATAAAAATAACACCTGGTATCCATTTTCATTGGCAAAATGTGATTTTTTTTTAGAATATCGCCAATCATTTAATTCAGTAAAACGCATGTTGTTAATTTTTGAATTGGTTACAATTTCATTATAATACAATTTAATATTAATTTTCAATTGGTGTTTGGTGTATTTTTTAAAAATATTTTAGTAAATTTATAAGTTGATTTTCATTTATTTAGTTTTCATCACAACAAAATGAATAAAATTTAAAAATTTAATATGAGTGCTTAAGGGGGTACAAGTAATTCAAAAATTTCAATTTGTTTACCGACCTTAACAGGGGCTGCACAATGATTTTTCTAATAAATACAATAAAACTTATAATATTATTATTACTAACTTGTTAAAAATAAAGGGACGATTACATATAATTTACTTAACTTACACAACTAAAAAATCTCAATAGCGGACCATTTATTGTGTATTTTTAAATTGTTCGATAGTTTTTATTGTATTATAAATTAAATACTGTATATCCACTTACCAAAGATATAACACTAGAAAATAACAAACATTTAATCCTTTCATCATATAAAAATATATATGTAATGGACGGAATTAGTTTATATATTATAATTATATAGTTTATGTAATTCTCTGAGAGTGAAAAATCAATGTTTCTTATTCGATTTAAAAAAATTCGTGGTCAGTTTGGTGTTATTAGCATGCACTTAAATAATTTTTTAAAATAGTTTTTAAAAAGCTAAGCAAATACCGTTTAACACATACAAAAAGTGTTAAGTAATTTTATTTTCATATTTCTATGTCTATAAGAAAAACCTCTGTTTTCTAATTTGTTCTAAGAAAAACTTTTACGAATGTAAACTGAGCTAACATTGGATATGTTTCCAGTCTCACGCTAAAAAAAAACAATAGATAAGGGACAAAAATGTTCAGGTCGCTCATATGTCGGCATGTCGCGTAAGAATTGTATAGATTATCAAAGCATTTCTATAGTGAATCTTTAAGAGAACAAAGCTAACAAAGCTTGAGCTTGTAGTTTGTATGTTATAGTCGTATGTTAGAATAATTCATTCATATTAATCCTTTTATGCTGATGATATTATAGCTAAAATACAAACCGACAAACGGTCCAAATAAATAATTCATACAATTTTATAATTAGTATCGACGCTGTGAGTCAACGCAACTGATCATATCCAATTTATTATATCTAAACTGCACTCTCAACACCTCATTACAACCCAGCTCATTACATGGGATTTCTCATCAATCACAGATTGTTTAATTTCAATGTTTGTTTTAATGATGAATAATCCACTGTGATGAGTTATTCCGTATGATAAGTTAGTTGGGATGAGTTCGACTGTGATGGGTTATACCCAATCCATAATGGGATGGTTATTTTGGAATAATATAAACATATGACATATTGTTCTAGGGTAATTTATAATTTTACGTCTAACCTTCAATATCAATTCCGTACGGCTAAAAAAACCTTTCACATCAGATATCTTTATACTCTTTCGATTCTCATAACTCAAAATTATTTAAAATATTTCTTGATAGTATTTTACTATATGGCTATAAATTTTCTCAGAATTTGTTTATCGACGTAAATAAAAAATGTACATGATAAAATGTGTCATATTTTTATATTGTACCAAAATAAAAATGTCTGTAGGATCATGCTGCCCCTTCTCCTACCCGCCCGCTCTTCAAATGCGTGTATACAAAAAAAGCTATGGAAGGATTTTGGGCGACTTTGGGCACGCTAATCAGGGTTAACTGCTGCGTCAATCCCCATCTTAAAATTTCATTTATCTCAATTATGTATTTATTTTTCGAAATACATTGCTACTTTTGCGGATAAACTAAAATTAATAAATACTTTATATAAGAGTGCATTCTACCTAATAAAGTTTTTGCAATTATTGCTTTTATTCAGAACAACTTCTCGCTCTTAGTAAATTTGCAATTTAAGACTAAGACGGGTTATTTAGCAAAAGCATCTACATACAATTTTAAAATTGATTCAAATTGAAAGTAACTTGGACAAAATTAGTTAAGAATTTTAATATTTTTAAAACATAGCATGTGCCTGTAAAAAAATTGAATTTATTTTGAAACTAATACTTAATCCTATTTTGTTATTTTTTTTTTTTTTTTTCAATCCTAAAAACAAACGCTTTGAGGTTATTTTTATTTTGAATTTCAAGTTAACATGTAAATGTAAATTTAAATTATTTGTATCAGACCTAAAATCATTGTGCACAACATTTAAAATACGGTTAATAAACGAGTAATTAGTTAATAAAAATACGAAAGTATATCAATGTTGGACAAATTTAAGTTTAATTTTAAAAACATATACATATTAAGATATCATTATTTCATATCTTTAAAATAAACGTATTCTTTTATAAGAAATGTTCGTATTTAGTAAAGATAACAATTTAAAATGCAAATAAAATGAAAGTGTTTTTGAGAATTTATAAATAGAAGTACTTAAGGTTATAAAGATTCTATACATTTGCAGCTTCTTTTCGTGAAACATAAGCCTTATATAGTCATCGCGTTTTTTTTTTGTATTATATATCATATATTATGCTCAAATATATCTTTAAATACATACATTTATTAGCAGCTTTTAAAAAATAATCTAAGCTTGATAAAAAATTAAATTTCACGCAAGACAATCCAAATTCGTATGAGATATTCAATTGAATTTAATTATTCATTCCATAAGATTGTTTTGGCATTAATCGTAATCGTTAAGGTAGTTTTTACAAATTATATCAATTGTTTTCACTTTTAAAAATGGCTGCTAATTAAATAAAAAATATTTGTTTTCCTCAAACGTATTATGCTATTTTTTGATTGGGTCTCTGGAACGAACGTGAAAACGCCGAACCTGAGAAACATACATACATTAATCTATAAAAACTTATTTACAATATCTTTATTTCATCGAATTGCAATCCATATTGACAACTCAAACAATTTCTTCTGAACTTATTGTAACTTATCAAATATAATGTATCTACAGTACGAGAAAATGTATTTTAAAAATTAAAAAGGTTTTTATTTATAAAATAAAGTAATATAATTTTAAAATGGTCACGCTGCAAAGTATAAAAGATATATATTCAACAAAGTTAACAACTCACAAATTATTCAAATAAATTCTAAACGTAAAGGCAATAATTGTATTTGATTTAAATACAAAATAAATAAAAATACAGAATGGGAAAGTCATTGTGCATTAAACAAAAAAAAACTTTTAAAATCGCGAAATTCATATGTTTTTAATGTAATTAATTGTGTTTTATCTTATGATTTACTATATATTCTTCTTTTCTGCTGTTTAATTATGTCTAAAAATGAATTATTCTTAAAAAAGAAAACTTAAAATTTATCCGAGAGCTAAATGCCACTCTATTCGGACACATTCTCGATTCAAATTTATCTATCTATCTATCTTTTCACATTTTACACAAACGCTTATTTTTTGTTTCTTTTTGAATCAAATAACATTTAATTTCACTGATTTTTATTTATTTGTTTTTCTTTTATTTTAGGCCAAACCCGTAAAAGAAATTAAAAAAATTATAACGAGTTAAATATTTGCAAACAAAAAAAATAGTATAATTTTTGAAGTAACATTAAATTTTGAAGCCGAAAAAAGAAATCACAAAACACAAAAATCAAATTCTATTTTTTATCGTGATGGTGATAATTGTATATGTTTTATTTTTATTTATTTTATTATTGTTTTTATACAAGCAAGATTGATGTTAAAGTATTATTAATCAAGAAATCTAATGATTTTAAATGAAATTAGAAAGAATAGCTAAAGTCTTTTTGCAGCTGTGACCATTTTATTTATATCTTTGCATTATATATATATTTATATAAAATATATATATAAATAGTTTAATTTTTTGTATAGGTTTGATAATAAGTTAATTTTTGTTTTAGTTTTAAACACACTGTAGAAGATCTTGTGACTGTATAAGTGCTTGTATTTTTTTAAATATAAAATTTTTTTTATATATAATAAAACAATATTGTAGATCATTTGTTTAAAATATTAACAAAAAAAAACATTAAACACCAATCTTTAAAGGAAAATAAAACAAAATTTACTTACATAATTCAAATATTTATGATTGTAGTCAGTTTTTTGTCTTTATACATTGAATATAAAATTTAACTGTTTCGTTTATTTTTAATTTTATTTTGAATTATAATAATATAAAAAAAGTTTGTGTTTTGTGATTTATTTTAACAAATAAATGTTTTCGTTATAATCTGTGCTTTTCGCGACGACCTCGACAACGACGATGATGGTGATGTTAATCTTATGATGACAGCAAAAAGGATATTCTCCAGAAGTCAGCAATTTGAATAAAATGACAAGAATATGATTTATAAATATAAATAAATTTCTATTTATAAATTTGTAATAAACAAAACAAAATACTTACGAGAAACACTGACGAATAACACAGCGTTTCACATACCCATTATCATATACTTCCGATTTTTCATTATGATTTTTCTCCACATTATATAAAATGTAAATAGACAAATAAAACAATGAAGAAAATTAATTAGAATTTTTAAATATTGTATGAAATAATGTATAAACCATTTGGTCGGAGCTAAATTAGAATAAAATTGGATTTTCCAAAATATTAAAGTAAATAAAAGAAATTCAATTTAATATTTATTATTCACATTCCTTGCAGGTCTAATCAAACTATTTTTTTTTAACATTTCTTTAGAGCCGATTTTCAAACAGCAATACAAAGATTGCTAAATCTTAAGAATGAGAATTAACTGATTATTGAAAAATTGGCTCCTTATGTTTTTATCTTCATCAACAAAAACAATCAATGTACATCAGAAGCAATTTATAAACTTAATAAAAACAAAAATAGTAAATTCACTACTAAACAAAACAAAAAAGTGCCTGCAAATATAATCGCCGCCTTAACTTTCTAGTGTGGTTTGCTTGAACAATTCTTTTTTAAATGTCGATTAAATTAAAATTTCCTCAAACAATGTCAATGATAGTCTCGGTATATGGTTAATTAATTGATTATATCTAATTTCAAGATGAGATGCATTACTCGCAATTAAGAATTTTAATGTCATTAAAGTTCTTTATTAATTTTTTGTATTAATACAATTAATTTATGTAGTCGTAAGCTTATGAAGATAAATTACAAACTATTATAATATAAAGTCCAGATTATTTCATTCAGTTAAATAAGTCCGAATTTAAATACTTTTGACTAACACCAATCATTTGAATTTTGAATTCATATTTTAATATATAAACTCATTATTCACCTTAAAAACGCTACCTAAATTTTAGAAGCAATAATAACTAAAGCTTTGGTGCTCGCATTCAAAAGGTCTTAAAATAATGATTTATATTGGGACATTATTTTTGAATCATATTATTAAAATGTATCTAAGTGTAAACAACTGTTATGGTAGACTATTCGTGTAGATAGTTCTTCTTTTCAAACCATATACGGTAATCGATTTTAGTTTTTATTGAATTACGTTTTATTCCGAAAGCTTTCATTCAGATATTTAAAATGCCTAATACTTCATTTGTAGATTTATCAAAAATGCAAGTTTTTTAGTTCATACTCTAATCATACCATATTACAAATTAAATATATTATTTTAAATAAATTATAATATCGAGTCTTTCAAACAAATCCAAATTTGTTAAACTAATTTCTCTGGATCGGTAAATATCGTCTGAAAATAAATAAATAAAAAAGTTTTGTAGTGACACATAAAATAAATAGTTCGTTATTAAAAATATTAAATTTTTGTTTATTTAAAACATTAGCAAATTAGTGTTCTGAAGGAATAAATTTAAGAGAATTTACTTGTGTATGTCGTTTCATAAGAAACAACATGAGAAATACATAATATAAAACTTTTAAATTAATAAAAGTAACCAATCAATTTTTGTTATAACTTCTTTCGATTTAGTTACTTAGTTCTTAAATAAACAACTATACTTTAAATCAATCATCAATATTATATAATATAATTTATAGACTTTAACACTCGAGCAAATGTTGTTGTTATCAAAGAATACCGAAATTAAACAATTATGTGAAAAATAATCTATAAAATTGTAATGATATGAAACAATGATACAAAATAAAAGAAATGAAAAAAAAAATTATGATAATTTAAAAACGAAACAAAAACTTTTTTAATTGTTTTTTTTTTTGTTTTGTTTATTTTTTTCCCTTTTTTTATATTTAAATGTTATTCGTTTCTCTATGATCTTGATGTTTTGTTCCGTTTCATTTTTTTACAAAACTAATTGGTTTAGGTGTGCATGTTTTTATCCGCTGTAGCATATATGTTATTTAAAAAAGAACTTTAATATATTTTGTCTGTTTAAAATTATAAATAATATCGTTTTATACAAAATTGGGGTGTTGGTTGATATTTTTCAAGAACATGCATCTTTAATCAGGCATTTGGACTCGAAATGAAATTATATTTTCTTGTAAGGGTTGAGAGTTTGTAGTCACTTGGCCTTCGTGTTTTTGCACCGCTAATTTATTTTTGTTGCTAAAACATGCAATGCAAAATAATAATTGAATTTATGTAATGTAAATTTTGACATTTGGTGGTGATGTTCAAAATCAAATAAGGATACATTTTTCTAATTCAAAATAGGTAATGCAGAACGGGTTCGCATGTATTTGTAGTGTTGAATTTTTGGTCATAAATAAGGTTATTTGAATTTATTATTGTCACCGAAAAACAAAACAGGGTATAAACTCAAGGAATAAAGCTTAACTTTGGTTTCAAGAGAAGTACATGCCATCACTAATTTTTTCAAGATACTAGCTGTAAAATTCACAGCTTTTTGTTTTATTATCCGTACATACATATGTATTGTTATAGCAATTTCAGGTATAAGGTTTAAATTAATATAATTCGTTCTTACAAATATCACTTTCCTCTTTATATGTATTATTTTGTATATGTATTATATGTTTTTAGATATAGATGGAAATTATATTTATATTATTAAAAGTTTCGAAAAAAACATAAGTAGAGTCAAAATAGTATAGTCAATAGAGTACAATTAAGTTGGGAAGCATTTGCCTTAACGGTCATCACATGTGAGAAAAAGCGGAACTCCATTATACTTACACTAATATGCGCCCTATTTAAATCGGACTATATTTCCTGTTTTAAGAGAAACGTGGTTTAAAACCACATTTTACTTTCGTCTAAACTTCAAAACAATATTACTATTTGTCTAAATAATTCAATATACAAAGCAAACTTCATCAAAATTCAGATTAAACCGCAACCGACAAAAAAACTAGCACCAAGCTACTTTTGTTTCTGTCAATATAATCGCATAATTTACGTATGTACATATGTTTTAGAATTAAAAATCAGCTTAAAAAAATACTAAATGATACGAATCGAAGGAAATTGATGCAGATGCATGGCAAAAAAAGGGAATCACAAGAATGTTAATACATATGTAATTAGGGCAACCAAAAATATGTTCGAACATATTTTTTGTTAACATCACTATTATCACGGGACTGTGATAGAAATGTGTTTCATTGAAATCTTCGTCTTTTAAACGTCATTTGTAAGGGCATATTTTTGCATATTTCACTGAAAATGCATATTTTTGCATTTTTGCTTTCAAAAGGCATATTATTGCATATTTTTCCTTTTTTTTTGTAAAGGCAAGCAATAAAAACAAAGCATTAACAAGAACAAAAGGACGAAAAAAGAAATCAGGAAAAAAAATTAAAGCTCAATCCAGAGTGAAAACTTTTAGAGACATAGAACCTGGACTGGAACTTCCTCCACAACCAATAATAACGCGATTGTTCGGATTTTTGATGTTTTTGACAACGAGGAAGCTGCATCAGTAAAAGTTTGTAACGATCTTCTTAAAAAAACAGAATTGAAAGCCGACTTAATTTTTTTGGCATCAAGCTATGGGTTTCTAGTAACATCAATTTCAAAACTTGAATCACGTGGTTTATCGCTCAATTCCAGCACACAAATTATAAGTGATGCTGTGAAGACAATCTACAGCATTAACAGCAAGGCTGCGAAATCAGTGAAGAAAAAAATAGAAAAAATTGCTGGCTTTGAAAAACTAAAAATAATTGCAATGTCTTTGTCAGGAGAGAAATCCATAGCAGTTAATGACTATACAATTGCTGAAGTTTTAGCATTCAAATACGCTCCGATCACTTCTGTTGACGTTGAACGGAGCTTTTCCATTTATAAAAGTGTTTTTCGATCAAACAGGCAAAGCTTCATTTTCAAAAATTTGAGGGAAATGTTAGTTATTTACTGCAACAAAAATTTGCAATAAATTTTCTTACTGATCGCTGACATTAAAAAATTTCTTTTATTCAAAAATGAATCTGCTTTGTTTAATTTGTTTTTTTTTTCTTTCTTAAATAATATATGTGTGCGAAGTTGAACTATTCGTCATATTAAACAAATTTTTGGATGTTTTATTTATCTTCAAAAAGTTTGAGTGAAGAAGAAGAGTTTTGATTTTTCTTTTTTTTATTGGTATTGTTCTTATTAATTAATTTCCTAAAGCAAATAACGCTTCTTATAAACATCTTTTACATTTATTGAGCATTTTTTGAGGGAAAATATGTATTTGATATTTAAGGGTATATTATAAGCGCTTAAAACTAGTTTTTTAGGACATATTTTTGGTTGCCCTATACATAATAAATGGAATTGTTATGTTATGTTGCTTTCTCTCTTTATATAATATCTTGGCGGTCTTTGAATACCAAGTCAGATGAAATTCCTCGACTTAATTATGAGGAAAAGATATGTATAGTAGCTACCTAAGTAAAAAATACATTGAACACAAAAAAAAAACTGGATTTCTAAGACCCAAAAGTATTCGACTTACTTAGTATTCATCACCGCCAAGGGTATCATATATTTAAAGGCATGTTTTCCTGCTTTGTTTATAAAGGGAATTTGGTGGTTTGTGGCTTTAATAAACTTAAGCTAACTAACAACTAAACAATGCTTACTCAGTTTCTTTAACCTTAAGTAAAAACTACATAATTTGTTGTTATTTTATACTTCCAATGATTGCTTAAATAAAATCAATTTTGTATTCTATTGTAAATACATTAATTTTTGTGTTTTCATACAGCCTCTTAATATAGGTTTCTTTTCATTTTCATGTTTCTTAAAAAAAGTACATACAAACAGCCAAAAGCATATAAAGTTATCTTCAAAAACCTATGTACATATATTATAACCAAAGATTCTAAAAGAAAATTGTATTTCTTTTTTGAATCCAATTTTTGTTTTGTTTTTGTTTTGTTCTGTTAACTACGTTTTGCGTTCTTTTTTGTATCTTTTTTTTTTAGGCCCAGCGAAGGCCAAGCAAATACATCCAACAACAGCTTTAGGTAATTATATACTGACAGACTCACCAAAAAATCAAAAATATTTTTTTTTAAATCGGGGTGTATCTGTAGCCACGTAGGGGTAATCAGATTTTTTAGAATTTTCTTTTATTACAATAATAACAGAATGCCATTTTAATTCGACAGGTACAAAATGCCAAAACTAATTGTGAAACAATTGTAATAAATTTATACATACAAACGTATTTTTGTATTTATTGTTTTATTTTATTGTTAAACAAAATTCATTAGGTATTGTACGTGCCTATACTTAGTATTAAAATTTTTCTTGCATGCTTATTATTTCGATGTTTCTTTATACCTATTTTGCACATAATTCATATGTTCTTTTTTTAATTTCATCACACAACTTAAGCATGAGTATCCATAATACTTTTATATAACATATTAATAATAATGAAATATATTTGTTTAAAGATCTGATTACAATCCTAGAATAGCTTTTAAGCTTATAATTAAACAAATAAAATTAATAGGCTTTGAAATGTTTAATAACAAATAATTCACAACCGAATTACAAGTATTTTTTATTTGATTTTATAATTTTTAAATATACATATTTCTATTGATTAATTTAAAATTTGTGCTTAAATTTAATAACACTGGTCAACAAGATTTTGTAGCTGTCAATCAAATTTTTCTTTTCCGAAGCGTCATCACCTATAAAATTAAAAGAAAACTTTATATACACATGTATATGGATTTTCATAAAGTAGTTTTCTTTTTTAAATATAATTCGTGGTGATTTTCTAAATATTCAGCATCTGATAAATAAGAAAATAAATTAAAATAAAAATAGAAAGAGGAAAATAATAATTGTATGTTTTTCTTTTTATCGAATCTGTCGTCTAAGAAAGGTATCACATCAAGTTTTTGATAATGATAAAAATTTTTATTTTTTAAAATCCAAGTGAAATCTCGAAAACAGCACCAAAAACCATACAAATATAAATTCAAGTTTTCACAAAACTTCATGTAAGTTCAAATGTTGTGTTTTACATTAGCATTGGTTTATTGTATATTTTTAAAGTGGAATATTTAAAAATCGTATATGTATGTGTGGGTAAATTATAAGTCAAGATTTTTTGAAATGGGATAACTAAATCCTTTTATGACAGAAAAAACTCAATTTTGTTGACCAGTGTAATTAAGACTGATTCCAAACATCGTGGCATCAGACAACCGAAATGTTTTAGATAATTATTATAAAGTAAATATACATTTTAGCATTATTTTAAAATTTTAAACTTTTTCCTTATTTGAGCAACAAGATTATGTGTACTGTACTTCAAAGCCAGTTTCATAGTGCACACTTATCGAAAATAGTGTGGGTTTAATTTGTCTATATTAGTTCTTAGACCATCAGCGTCCCGTTCTGGGTAAGTTTTGCTAAGTATGGTCGAACTAAATGGCACTTAACCAGGTAAAAGGCACTGTTGGTGTTGGCTTATTGTGCGCAAAACTGTTATATAAGGCCTTAAAAATACAAACAAAATGATATTGGATATACTTTTTTGTCATAGATTCAACTGACTGCTGGCCAAACCCTTTGACTACACATTGTCTCGTTAATAACTACTTCAAATAAAGTGTTTTTAAAACACTTGCTAAGTTCTTCATTACCCCAATTTTATTTCAAAGAATATGGCTAAAATAAAAAATATCATAAGACCATTATATTCAGTCTTCTGTTTAACGTTGAAAAATGCTTTCCGCACATGCAACAACGATTTAACTTTACCTTAACTTTGTTCCACAAAGTTTCTTGTGTACATAATGGTACCAAACGAATTTATTGGTGCTTACATTTTCTTAGTACCACTACAATTTAATTGTACTTATTTAATTCTTTTCGTTTTTTGTTGAATCTTTTCCTCCGTTTATATCTTATCATATTGTACTTGAAGTGATTGTTCTTAGCAGTTTTGTTTTTCAATCAAAAAGTTGAATAGAATCGAAATTATTTATTTGATTGGAAAAGTAAGTCACTGTACAAATAATACAATAAACCCTGGAATTACTCCTTATTAAAATAAATAAAATAAAACTAAAACAATGCAATAAATTAAAAAAATCTATTTACTTTTATCATATATTGTCATCATGAAACTTTTAGCCCTTTAACAAAAAAGAATACTTGTAAGAAATTAATATATATAAATCTATACATACGCCGTGTGTGTTATCATTTTACAAATGCGAAGACTTTTTTATGGTAGTGGATCAACAACTGAGGAATCAGCCAAACCAAGAGTTCTGCGTTTCACTTGGTCGATGAAGACAACTTCTCCTTTAATGCCTGACCAGATAATGCAAAAGATTCGCGAAGTACTTGATCAGAATAATTGTGACTACGAACAAAGAGAAAGGTCTTTTTAATAATAAAATAATTATGATATTTTAACTGTTTTTTTATATGTTCTTATTAGGTTTGTGTTGTGGTGCGTACATGGGGATCCAAATACAGATTCTCTGGTACAATGGGAAATTGAAGTATGCAAACTTCCTAGGTTATCTCTAAATGGCGTCCGATTTAAACGCATATCGGGTAAGTCTAGTGTTTGTCTGAAAATACATCAAAAAATCATCATTTCGTCATTTTGTTTACAAAAAAAGGTTCTCAGCGTAATTTTACAAATAAAAGTCTATTAATTACTTCAGTTTTTACAACTGTGTAAATTAAAGCTGCTTAATATTTATTTTTATGTTCTTTTTCCCCTTGTCAAAAACAACTTACATATCTAATTTTTGATTATTTTTTGTTACTATTATTTGTTATATAATTCTTCAAATGTATTACATTGTAGAAAAATGTAAAAATATTGGTTTACACTTCATAATATGTTCCATTGATACAAGAAATATTTATACCATCATACCTATACTTCTTCGCGTGTGCTTTAACCTAGTATACCTTAGATTGATTACTTCAAAACCTCGCATAGTTTGTAATAAACTTCACTATAATAGTTTTGGGGGTGTAAGAAAATTTGAATAAAAAGTTTTTCTTTATAGAAAAAAAATATATTTGGTACGTTTTAAAAGAATTTCACAGATTTTAATTTTTTTAAAACTTTGGAAGAAGTTACAATAACAGATTATAGAATCAGAAGATTAAGAAGAAAAAACAAACAAATTTCTCAACGAATAATAGAAAAACGAGGTGAGGCAACATTTTGGTTTACTAAACTAATGAAGAACGTAACTGCATTGAAAATCGAATGTATTTCGTTTTTTTTTCACTAGTCTAATAAACATGCTGAAATTTACATTTTAGAGGAACGAGCCAACTGCATTCAATAATTAAAGACATTAATATTATAATCTAAACTGATCTAAGCTTTTTCTGATATCTAATTCTGCTTTTATGAAAACTATGATTGATTATTACTGTATGATACTATTTTCAAAAATATGAAAAAAACAAGCGACTTAGCCCCCAAGGTTTAGTGAACAGTACTTCAAGAATCATCATTTTTTAAACAATCTTATTTAGAATTAGTTAAACAAAAATTGATTAATATTTTTTTTTTATCAGGTACTAGTATTGGATTCAAAAACATTGCATCTCGCATTGCATTTGACCTACGTCTGTGACTCGACCAAACTAAAAATGAATCGTCATCACTTGCATCATCGGACGACCAACAAAATCCCTCGTCCTCGAATAATAATCGCTTCAAATACGAATCCAATGCAACATCGTCAACTAGAAAGGCCACATCTTTACTAAAAACTAAGTTAACCGATACATTAGTTCATAGCAGCCTATCTAAGAACAAAAAGTCATCTCTTATTCAACCAATTATTGTTACAACTAGCTGCACAAGTAACATATCTGGTGCAACAACTTCAAAAAAGCAAAAAATTCGGTCAAATTCCGAATCGGACAAAGTATCGTTGAATCTATCTTCTGGTGAAAGATTAGACACAGCTAGTAGCTCCAAGAATAGCAGCAATCATAGTCTTCGTGGTCAACCGCTGTCGTTTGAAGAAACTTCTTCAGCAGTTGCCCCTGCTTCTGCTGCTCTTGCCACTAATGAAGGAAGTGTTATTATTAAAGCATCTGTTACAGGTAACAGCTCTAATTCAAAAACAATTGCAATACCTGCAACTTCAACTTCGAATCGCATTGATTCAACTATTCAATTACTTGAAGAGATAATAGACCCCATTGCCGAAGAAGAAGACGATGAAATTGATATCGACAATGCAGAAGAGGATGATATTTGCGATTTGGCCTCCTCAGCTCCAATGAAGTGCAGCGTTGACAGCATTAAGCAGCCAGAATCAAATTCTAGTACATCAATTGGACTGACTGCTCTCAAACTCAATGTCAAAGGCAAATCGAAGACTTCTAGCGATAATAAACAAGTCAAGATGAATACAAGCAAGAGTTTGAATGACAACTCAATAATTATAAATATGAGCAAGACTAAAGCCAAATCAGCTGCACGGGCACCAAATGCACCAGAAAAAAGTAGATCTAATGTTCTCTTGGGCAGAAAGTGTCTCAAAGTAATGGCCACAAAAACAATTTCAGCGGAAGAGTCACCAATAGACGCAACCGAATCAAAACCACCAACAGAAACAGAAATTCCAGAAACGGAATCGTGCACCACAAGTGGAAACAGTAGAAAAGAAACAGGCAGTAAATTAGGATACAACAACTTGATAGCATCACTTTTACGCACAACAACGCTTTAAAGAACTGAAATCAAAATATTTGAAAATATTTGTTAAAATTATATGAACAATAGTTGTTGTTTACCTACTCATTTAGCTCATTTGCTAAGGACAGAACAAAATCTTAGAGCTTACCCCAACATTACATATTTGTTTATAAATCAGTTACACAAAAGGCCGCACAAAAATTGTAGTTATTGTATTTAAATGATATATATATATAATAATTTGCTTGTACATTGTAGCAAGTAAAAATTTAATACACAAAAAGTTAAAATTATGTATTGAGAAAACCTTTAAAGATCCGATTGCATGCATAATAGTGATTATGTGAATAACAAGGTTTACTAAGGTATACATGTTTTCGGATAATGGCACTAGCTCAAAAACAATAGAATAATAAGAAAAGTTCTTGAATTTTTGAAATATATTTTCCATGGTTAGTGTTATGAACAAATATTAAAAAAAGCAATTTCATCACTTTGGTACGAAGTTCTGTTTTCTTTGTTACCTCGAATAACTGGAGAAAACTCTCTATGCCTAACTTTTTTTATTTCAAATATATGAGGTGCGTTCTCTTTACCAGCAGCTAGGGTATCAACTTTTCGTGGATTCGTTTTATGACGAACTTATAGATATTTGCTAAACTCAATAATATTTATTTATTGTGCAATGAATCACCTGATTCTGAATCAATCTTCAATAATATCGATGCAAGTCACAATACAATTTATCAAAAGAATTTTCACACTTTTAAAGGAAATGTTATTTTTTCGAAAGTCAAAACTGTACGTTTAATTATGTGAAATCGGTGAAATTTTCTTTTGAGAAAATTGGCTGCGAATTGTCCGTGATGAAAATTCATCACTTTTTTTTTACAAAACCTTTCGAATATCAGTAAAAATCTATACTAAGAACTTCAAAAACATTGACCATACCTCATCTTCCTGAAACTCATTATATATGTACATACATAAATGTGGTCTGTTGTTATTAAAATAGGTTGTAGGTTGTAGGCTCTCTTGTGTCTCTATAGGTTATATTAAGCAGTTGAGAATCAGGTTCATCATTTGCACTTTGATAGCAAATATACATATAAATAAATCGGATGTTCATACCACAGTTTTGCATTGCAAACAAAAGTTATTTGATAAAAATCATTTAATATTTTTGTAGAAAAAAATACCATCAATATAAAAGTGATAAACTCTTTCAATCAGTAATAAAATAGGTCATTTAAATACAGTTTTATATTATTTTCTAAAATAACATTGATTATACATAATCAGATTCACACACCACATAAACATTTAATGTTCGATGCTTTAAATTTAAAATATATACATATATTTACAATATGTTCTCATTTTAATTGATATATATTTATATAATTATGGTATACATATTTTTTTTCGGAATTTAATTTAATTTCGTCCCTTGCTTGTATTTGTTTTTTTCTTTCAAATCAACCCTAGAAAAACAGGAAAATAATCTCAAAGTTTTATTTAAACATAAAAATATTAAATAGTTTAGTAAAATAAAATGATACAAATTCTTAACAGCAAGAAGTAATTATATTAAATTTTAAGTAAACTCATAAAAATTACTTTAATTATTTTACTGTAGAAATTAGTTACAAGTATGTAATCTTATCGCAACACAATAATGCACTTTATATTGGTAAACACAAATGTCTACTGTTATTAATTATTATATATGTATTATTATCTATATAAAACAAAACTAAAACCTTATACATGCATATGTTAGCGTTGTGTTTAGTTTTTTGTTTCTTTATTTTATTTTATTTTAAGATACATTTAAATTATGTTTTGAATACAATATATATATACTTTAATATAATTACTATGATACAAAAAAGAGATGTACTAAATGGATTCTTAAAGTGATTATAAATATTGCATAAAATGATGATGTATGTAAAAAGAATTGTATTTACTAAAGAATTTTAATATTATATTAAGTTTGTTTTATTTCAAAAAAAAGTTACATTTTTATTTCCTGTAAACCATTATAATTTTTCTTTTCCAAAACAGGCAAAAGTAATAGAGACGTTAGCAAAATGGTTGTTGACACTGTTAAAGCGTCCTCTGCAGATATAAAACAAAAAGTGGCACTTTTTCATACACGAAGCCAAAATCGGACTGAGGACTAGAAATATACTTCTAAACAACTCGGTTTTATGCTCTATACATAATTTTCATATCTGAAGAAAAAGCTCATTTAATAAATAATGAAGTTATCAAATTCATATAAGTAATTGATTAATGCTGAACAAAAAGAACAGGAAACTTTACCAATTACTATAGTTTTGTCTTACTGACTTCATAAAATTTCAGCTAGAGTGATATATTGATATAAAGAATTTCAAATTTTGTAGCGGAGAAAAAAAGCACAAAGTTTTAGAGGTGAGTACTAATACCTACTAACTATGCTTTTACGCTAGATGCGATTCTTTTAGCCAACCAATCAATCAATTATTCCGTTTTATTTGTTATTAACGGCCAGGGAACAAAATGTTTAGAAATTAGTAGAAACCGTGGCATGATGGTTAATGCGTTGGACTGTTATGCCAGAGGTCTGGGTTCAATCCCTGCTTGGAATTGACAAATCGTCCAAGAGTAATTCCTGTCATGAAAAGTGCTTTCTCAAATTAGCCGTTCGGATTTGGCTTAAAAGTGTAGGTCCCCTCCATCTCTGACAACAGTACTTGCACAGAGGAATGGTTGAGAGTTGTAAATCACTAGGCCCTAGTTGTCAACGGATTGTTGCGCCACCTTATTTATTTTATTTATTTAAGCTATATGGGAATGATAAAATAAATATTATAATCAACTAACAAAACCTCAAAAACCCTTGCGTGTTAAATATTTTGGTCCTTAAATTCAAGGTAAGCTGTAACGTTTTAAGAAATCAAATGAAGAATGGCTCTTACACAATTCTGTACCTATTTTACTGATTTCTTGATTTATAAACAGATATGTATTTAAGCCATCGTCTAAAAGAAAATTACATACGATTTATTTACGTATTTTTAAACTAGCTAATCGGAATTCAGGCTATGTTGTTGAACCAGCTATTATAAATGTACTAGCTCTGATGACTATTTTATTTTTGTAATGTTAAATCAGTTGCCGGGATTGTGTTAAATCGGCATGATTGCCATGATTTATGATATATTGAACATAGTTCTAAAAAAATGTTCTTTATTTTTCGCTTTTGCTCGATAATAAAATATTGGTTCACAAGATGTATATTGATTACATTAAAAGTATTATTCCCGCTATATACTTCCAATGTTATTTTTCGCATCTATAACTTAACCTTTATATAAAAGATTTTTTTTATTTGAATTTATACATTTTTTGTTTTTAACATTAAACAAAAAAATACATATTTTTTTTTTAAATTATAAAGTTCAATAAGTTACCTACAAACATAACCTCATACATGCATCATTCATTATAAGAAAGAACTTAAAAAAGTAAAGCCTAACTCAAATTATTAAAACTATTAAATAAGCAATATTTTCTCTATAACGGAGAGAGGTGTGAAAGAAAAATGGATTCACGGTTTCTGATGAAAGAAAGTAGTAAATTTAATACACACACAAATTGTATGTATGTATTTATATTTAATTCATAAAATAGACTTTCAACTTTATTCGGCTGCATTATAAATAAATAAATGTATGGTATTGAATACTGAAATGCGAATTATAATAAATTAATACAAAAAACTTTAATTTATATTTTGTATTATCAAATAATATAAAATCGACTGATTTAAATATACCGTGAAAAATAAAAAAAATAAATACAATTAAAAAATATTACAACAAATAATGCACTCACTATGCTATGTTTAATAAGTAGAATCGTGTAACATATACATAATATGTACTCAAATTAATTAAAAATATAAAAAAATTAAACACAATAAATGGTTAAACAGATTGAAATCTATAAATAAAATATTTGATAAAAGTATTCATCTTTCATGTATTAAAAAAAAAATATGTATAAATTCAAATGTAAGCTGTACCTACTTAGTAATTATGATTCTTACTTTCGCCAGTTAAAATTCTTCAAAGCATGTAACTGATAATTAAAAAAAATGTTAAAACAAATTTCATATTTATATAGACTCATTATTTGGTGATATGATGTTAAAAAAAAGAGTACAATAAACCGATAAACGATAAGTTGCTTTACAGTGATTCTTCTGTGAAATAAATACTTAGTATTCTTCATTTAAGCCATCTCAACAAAATCGTAAAATGTGCTAGTGCTTTCTTACATTCTTACAAATACTTATCAATTAGACAAAAAGATAGCTTAATTTAAAAAAACCTTAAAAGAATCCTTTTTATACCTTTCAGCCGGAAATGTATACATTGTTAGAAATTCAAGCTTACAATTCAAAATTATCCTCGTATATGAAACATCCTTTGAATATGAATATAAATATTTTGTTTTAATATATTTAAACATTTTTTATCATGTAGTAAGTGAACAGAAGAAACTACAAGTTGCTGTAAACAATGGATAAGCATTTATTTATTTTTTAATCAAGGCATTGTAATTAATTAATATGTACATTGTTCATTGGTTTAAATTATGGTCAGACAAACTAAATATATTCACATAAATTAAATCATCATCTTCCAAAACCTGCTGCACAAATCTCACATACTCGCACATATGCAAAGCAAAGCAAATAAAGGAAATCATTCATCAATTTTATTGTTATACAAAATTCATTTATAAAACTTATGAATAAGCAAACGAATGCAAATTCATTTCATACCATAATTAAAGTTTCACTACAATTAATATTAATCATTAAGATCATTTTTTTATGGCCGAAACACATCTTACCATCGTAAATTTACAAAAATATTTTGTAAAAATAAAAATGATTGTCATTTCATACTTTCATCAACTTCTTAAATAATTATGAAAATGTTAACTCTTTTAATATGAAATAGATGGCAGTTGGTAAAATAATAAGGTTAAACTTTATTAAATCAAAGTTGAAAGTGAAATATATAAAAGTTTAAAATCTTTTGAACTTTAAAATATTCATATATGTAATTAAAAAAAAGAAACAATTCATAACTAATTGAGTAATAACTGCATTTTAAACATTTTAGTTCGTAAGTTGACACAATGATATATTGCTATATAAATGTGTAGAAGTATAACGTATAATAACAATGTTTAAAAATAAATAAATAAATCATAAAAGTAATTGTCATACAATAGTTTTTATTCTAAGCTAATGTATGCTATCTTCGTATATCTATGTTGTGCAGCATGCAAGTCCTTGTTAAACTATTTGTTAGGGGGGAATGATGATTTCCAAAATAATTGAGTTTGCCTACAAAAGCACGTTATCTGGTAAACGGTGTGGAAATCGAAATAAGGTAGGTTTCCATTGAAATTGAAAATTCTTTTATATCGCACTTCTATTTGTGCTGGAGTGATATTGCACGACGACGCTAGAACAACAAGGTTCTAATTGGCCATTTAAAAATAATGTGTTATTATCACATCCGCTACTAATAAGATAATAATTTTGCTGCTCTATCTGAAAAAGTCAGGGATACGGGTTTCTATCTGACAATTTTTGGTTTGAGATTTAACATCCACATAGAATATTGTTTCACAAAATTCAAAAAATAAAAATTGCATATAGAACTCTGTTGCAGTTTAAAATTCAGATGCTCAGAATTTGTTTAGTATTTTTAAATAAAACCAAACCAAATTACATAAAATGTACCTACATCTACATATGGGTTATTATACAAAAGTTGGGTAACTTTTGAGGATATTTTGTTTACGATAGTTTTTAAATCAAACTTCTATAAATTCGGGTGCATATGATAGCTAATCTAATTAATATATTGTTCCCAATCGGGCCAGTCACTTTTTTGAGTACATTGTAAGATATTTAAAAATTTCAAAATTTGAATGCCAGAGGACTGACGAGTATACACAGTTTTGAAAGTATTATAATGAAATTTAATACAAATTAGTAAAAATCTCTTAGGATTTAATAATGATCACTTAAAATCACTTAGTAACAATTAAAAATAATTATTAATATAATAATACTAGGAGAAAATACTACATCAGTTTTCAAAACAGACTTTTGACATTTAACGTAACGTTATTCACTTATCTTTTACTACTTTCACATAGTTTTACTAAATATATCAAAGTAATCAACAAACAAAATCTAACAATATTCATCTTAAAAGTACTAATGATCAAGAAATGAAGAACAATAACAATTTACCTGATACAGAACTGACGCCACACTACTGACGAAAAAGACGAAATTTGAGATTATAACCTGGACTAATGTTTTTTTTTTGTAATTTCAAATATCAACAAACTACATTTTAACAAATCAAAGTCTAATACGAATAAATAAAAATAAACTTTAGATTAACAAAAAAATAACGACTCACCATAAAACTGACGTGTTGACTGGCTAGCACGTGTATAGACAACAAACATAACCCAAACTCTGGTACAGTTATGGTGGCCGTCAAATTGTGCGACCCGCAACTAACTTTATTACCAACATTAAAATTCAAAGTGGGATTTGACGTTGAGTCGGCGATATTTCGCACGAATTTTAAATTTAAATAATACACAAGAAACTGAAGAATAAAACTGAACACAAAATTTCTTATTTTTTTAAATAAAGTGGAAATCTATCTAAATCTAAATCTAATCTACTGCTAAGCCAAAGAAATCATAACAACACATGGTGATATGTAAAGTTTAATTTTTTTTTAATTTTTTGTAATTTTTCCTATATTTTTCTTTTCAGTGTAACTTGGATAAAGAATTATTTTTCTGTATTAATAGTGTGTACACTACTACTTACTACTTAGCTGAAATATAATAATAACCATAATGACCAAAACAAAAATATACACTAATTTTTTTCAGACGAAAGCAAAAAAACTGTGTGGGCCCCTATTTTGTTTTGAGTATTTTATTTGTAGATTATAACTTCTAGGTACCTATAACGCTTTGCTTTTGAAATTATTTAATTAAACACAATTTAAATGAATTAACTACGCATCATATTTTTCTACTGAGACATGAGTTCAATTTAACCGAGTTTACCAGATAAACTTTCTCTCCAAAACTCCATGTTACCGACAGGGGCGATTCCTCATAGTCAGCGGGTATAGCGGCGCTAAACCAAGAATTTTAGAATTAATTTTATTTTGTAATATGAATATTATTTGGTAATTGAATTACTAACCCACTCAACAGTTGACCATTATGTTAAAAAATTCGGTTGTAGTTACATAACTTGCATCTTGCAATCAAAGTCAGTGACTTTTCTTCAAATAATTTTTATTTCATGCAATACAACTCTCATACAATACCAAATCTATCTTGAAACATTGGGCTTGGGCATCGCAAAAGTTTGCGCTATCAAATTTCATACATTCTACACATACAGATAAATACACACATTCAAACAAAAGCCTGTACAAATAAATAGAAGGGTTAGCGCAAAAAAAGCGATAACCAGGCGAAGTTTGCAGGTACACATTAAAGACGAACAACAGTGAGGAAGACCAGCGCGACCAGTGTTGCCATAATCTCAAATTTCATAATGCTAGATTTCAAATTTTATTATGCTAGATCGTATGGGAGCTCAAAAAACAAAATGCTAGATTTTAAAATCCATATAAAACGTCCATATCGATGATTAAAAAACACACATCTTAAAAAATGCAAAATAATATTTATTTTCACATACAAATACCAAACAAACATAGATATATAACAAAAAAAAACAAAACAAAATTAATTCAAAAATAACAAAACTTAAAGCTTTATATGTAAATAGGTATTAACAGCATAATGTTTTTAAGTATAGGAACATGTTTTATAGTTAATTATTTAATTTTAAATCATTCAGACTTATCACATTCTTAATTTTTTCAAAATATGATATAATCAAATCAATCTTTTGAAATCAATTTTGGCATTCAAGAATGCAAAACTTAAAAACAATAATGCCAGAAAAGCATTTAGCATTATTTTAAAATTTCATAATGCTTTTTTCTTCTCTATAATGCTAGATCTAGCATTAATAATGCCGTTATGGGAACATTGGGCGCGACCAAGAGTTTGATGTCTTCTCTATTTATACTTCGTATGGACTATGGAAAAAAGAACAACACTTACGAATCGAACATGATCGTCGAACACGGCAACTGTTCGGTATACTTTATACCATCATACCATATTCGTTTTTGAAAGCATACAATTGTGCGATGTTATTTATTTATATGAAAATGGGTTTTGCTAGCGAACTTGCTTGACCCTGCTCTGCTATACGAGAATATAGCGAGCAACGCATGTTCGACGGTTAGCGCAGCTTTTAGCGATTATACTGATTTTTGATGCCGATACGCGAGGAAAAGGAAATGGTAAAGACGTTGGAGTTAAGGTGGATTATTTAAATGTTTTATAGGAAGTAGGTTTTGTTTGGAACCTTCTTTTAGGCGGAAAGGAAAGTGACTTAAGAAAATGCATTTTAATATCTATTGTTTTGTTAGTTAAATATTAAATGTTTTGTGATCAATATGTTTTTGTATGTACATATGTATGTATATTTTATTGTAATTACTATTAATATAATTCCATACGAATTCAAACATGGTAGAGGCTAGTCGTAAGAAATTATTTTATTTGATTTCCTTTCAAATTAAAACAAGCATTTCTTTTAATGGAAAAGAAATTTTCAAAAAATAAAAATTAAGTTTATTCAAAAAACAAATATTTAGTCAAAAAATCAGTTTGAAATGTGATTTTTCAAAATGTTTATAAAGTCCATATATTTTTTCATTCAGAATTCGTTATTCTTATTAATAAAAAAAATGAAAACTATAAAAAAAAACTGAATAAGAGAACATTACGACTTATGCAGCTGCATTGGATCAATTTTAATTCTTTTGCAATCAAAAATAAAATAATAAAAATTGTATGAAGTTTAATTTTCAAATTGTATTCAATAAAAAATTCTATTTGACTTCTAAATCATGGAATTGTATAATTCTATGACCAGCTAAGAATAAGGTTTTAGGCTATGAGATAAGTCGTTGTAAATAGAGTCTTCTTTGTTTGTTTAAAAATAGATACTTTTTTTTCATGATCTTGGTCTAACAATAGGAACTTTTTTTTCGTACGAATTAAAATGGAATCTCCAATACTTCTCAAGCAAAGACCATAATTGAAAAATTATTAGAGAAACCATTTTCAACAATATCGTTTTCGGAGAAGCTAATAATGGACGCCCTACTGATTTAAAATAAACACACAAGTATAGAAACAGATATTATACTCGAACCTTTAGCGAAAATCAATATTCTATAATATTACCAATAGCTATTTGGTAGCGAGAATAACAAGAAATTATTTTGTTGATCTTGTTTGCTTTTTTCCGGTACCTCTTTCGCATGGAATTCCTCGGATGTGGACAATATGAACACTCTAACCACATTTCAGAGAAAACACAAGCTAAGTGCCTCTCATTCGCAATATGTAATTAAATTAGCTACCTTTGGTCTGTTGCTGACGTTTTAGGCGATCACATTTCTGATAGAATCCGACAGCCAGAGTTTATAGCTTTGTCTGACATTCATTTAAAGTCCCAAATATCTATTGTTATTACTTTAATAAAAAAAATCATGAAACATTTGTTGCATTTATCGATGTAAGCTCAGGGCGGACTGCAGAAAATTTGAATAAAATTAATTTTTATTCTTGAAAACTTATCTTCAACTTCTTGGAGAAAGTAGCTAACCCTGAGATCAAGAGCAGGAATCGCCACTGGTTACCGAAGATGATTGGGAAGTCGTAGGGTACAATTTCTTGCTTCCCGACTTGAACTATCCGCTAAGCCGCAACAATAGTGCATATCTATTAATTCTTCCAAAGATTAGCTTACCATCGTTTTGTGTTGATGATTTGGTTGTTGGATTGTTATCAATCTACATGAAAACAGGTATTTTGACAAAAATTAAGCTTCCGATGGGCTGGACACCTAGATCCCATGAGCGAAGAGGAACCAGCCCGGGAAGTCCTTTATAGTAGTACATTTTATAACTACAGCGTGACAGACCATGCTTACGTTGGAATGATGGCGTAGACTTTGACGCCCGAAGCCTTGGGGTGCGCAAATGGATGGCGTCGCGGTCGGTCGCGATCGGGATAAAAAGACAGACTTGTTAAAGGAGGCCAATAGCGGATCTCGGTTGTTGAGGCGACGATGATGAAAATATTTTGATGATATTTAGATACAGGATTTGGAGAAAAGTCGCCTTCTTGTCTGGATACAAGACAACTTTGTATGTAGTTTGCTGTGTCCAAACTAGAAAATAATTTTAGTTTTAGGTTCTTGACTTCGACCAATAATTGAGAAGGTAAGTAATGTTCAAATAATTCCTTCGAAATTCAATGTTTATGGTAAAACGGTTTCAAGAATTATTCGGCTTTCTTAAATTGCTTTAGAGCCCGGAATAGGCCAGAGCTGCTTCAACGAAAAAACATGTTTAAAAACAAACTGATTTAGGCTAAATGCTTCTAGTTGCCAACCAACCAACTTGGGTTGTTTCTTAGTGTTCATTCGCTTTAACTATTATTCAATAAAAAAACATAATCCTTCGAAAAAAATTATTAATTTGCAATCCGACCATTAAAGTGCCTTTGAGTATATTGTAGATTTGTCTTAAAAATGATGAAAAGGAAAATAAAAGAAGGTTGATCGCCTTTGACTTCTTTTCTCAAAAAAAGTAATTTTTTTAATTAATAAGTTTTTATATTGACCAAATTTCTGTTAAAATATTTTCCAACTTCGAAAATTATCCTATATCGATGAAAATCGAATTTTCAGTTAATTAAATCCACTATCTACCAGTAAAATCTCACTGAATTTATATGAAATCGAAACAAGTTCAATTCATTCCAAATATTTGTTTCATTCTACCAAGATACAATTATTGTTATAGATACAAAGTTTAAGTGTTATTGAAAAAAAAACATCAATAATGTGAAGACCAACTAATGGCTAGCGGCAGCTTTCTCTGCCTGGTATTTATAATGCAATTCCATACAGTCGGTGTTTGATATATTTATCCAGCCATTTGGTGTCATGTGATATACTCTCACTATTCCTCCCGAGTAGGCATCCCTGAATGTGGCATGGTAGATGGCACGTCGACCCAATTCCTGGGCAGCCTCATCAGTTAAATCCCATTTGTAGCCAGAGTCCAACACACCGAAGGCATAAATCGACCCACTTCCCACTGAAAACACATTACCGGGTGTCCGAGAACCTTCCGAGTCAACATAATATAGTCCAGGTCCTCGCTTATCATAGCCGGCCATCATCATTCCCATGCTAAGGCCCATTCCCTTGTACTCGTGGGCTATATTAGCCATAATTTTGCTAGCAGCGGCAACAGAGATACGTTCCTTGTTTCGTAGCTCATGTAGTCGGCACTCCTTAGCTAAAACACGATCCCAATAGACACAATCCGCAGCTCCACCAGCAAGGGTTCCTATAAGCATTTCAGCATTTGTGAGAATTTAATAGTATAGAAATTAGTAAAGGCCTCTTACCCAAAAGATATTGATTGATTTCAACAATTTTCTTCATAGTTTGAGAACCAATAAACTGTCCACCAGTGGCACGGGAATCAACAGCCAAAATCACTCCACCCTGGTACTTGAAACCCAATGTCGTTGTTCCGTGATCAAAGTCGATTTTAATGCCGGACTTTTCGCCATGAGCTGTGATTTTCCGTAGATTTTCGCAAGGCTGAAATACAAAATTTAAACAATTCATAGTTCTCAATTCTTTTGTTAGGGATACAATTATTCTATCAATTTCATAGAAGTTAATTTGGAACACTCAAGCAAACCAAACATTAAATTACATATTCTCTTTGTGATAAACCCAATTTTTTTGGATAAAACACAAACTTTATGCACAAACTGTCGGTATATTACAAATTTTTATTAATAATAAAAAAAATGACCACTCACGTTCTCGAAGGGGGGAGCCGCCAAGGAATAAGCGTTTTCCATGTTGCACGTATATTGAGACATCTCCCGCTCCAAATCAGTTGGAGAAAATGTGCTCATTTTCATGTAAGGAGCGTCAGCTAAACCACAAATTTCAGCTAATGCCATTTTTTTAATGAATCTTCAGAACGAAAATTAAAAAATATCACAAGAATTTTTCTTTTTAATAACCGACTATAAAGCAATGGTAAAAGTTGGAAGTTAATGGAGACGGAGAGAAGAAGATAGATGGATGACCGATGACAACTGAATTTTGCATTGACGTGAAGTTATTAGTAGTTCATATGTTAAAAGGTACAGCGGATATCTATGTTTATATTGGGTAGAATTAAAAATTCAGATTGGCTTTTCGTTAAACTTATTTCGTTGAGTTGATTTCTTGAGAAAATTCTTAAAATTTAATACCATTTAAATTTTTGTATAGATATACATACATATCGTCCCCTCAGAAGCAAACTGTCGTAACTCAAAATTTTTAGTTCTCCAGAAATTTTTCTCCAATAATTTTGAATCTTAAAAAATGATTTTTTATCTGGATTTTATCTGAGGAGCTTAAAGTGGTATAGAACAAAAAAAAATAATTTTTTGTCCTCTATCAAATGGTATAATTAAATTTTTAAAAATCTTAAAAAAAAAAACAAAAAATTGCAAGACATGACGTTTGGATTAAAAATAATTACGGTTTTGGTGATTTTTTTTTTCAAAATGCTCTATAAAGTGTCGTTTGGTATTTAAATGAAACCAATAGTTGTGTTTATTAACAAAACTATACCTACCTAGGTATTATATTTTTTATTAAACACTGATTTTCAGTAAACAAACAAAGCGATTATACTCTTCAAGAATATTTTCTAACAAAAATATCGATTTAAATTATTTAACCAACGAAAAAGAAAAACTTAGTTATAGATAAATTAACATTAATTGAAAAAAAAACATCTTCAGTCTTTAAGTATCTTTCAGTCAAAAAATACTAAATTTAAGTGTAAATAATATAAAATATTATTATACTGCTTTTTATTAAACGTACCTACTCTTCAAGAGTATTTTTTAACAAAAACATCAATCTAAGTTAATTAAACAAACGAAAAAGAAAAACTTATTTAAAGATAAATTAAGATTAATTATCAAAAAAAACTGTTCTTCAGTCTTTAAGTATCTTTCACAGTCAAAAATATACTAACATTAAGTATAAATAATACGAAAATAGGAACTTCATTGAACTACTACATATATAACAAAAATGATATAAAAAATTAAGATTAGGATTTTTGTTTTATCACAAAATTATTTAGACGCTTTTGATTTTTGAAAAGGAATCTGATTTTTATCGAATAGTTCCAATAATCCTTCTTTCTTTTTTGTAGATACACCGCTGTCCGAGTTATCCAAGATATCAAGACACAGATTAGATACTCCTTCGAATGATCTAGTGTTGTTTGCTCTTATTTGGATGCGACGAAAATTGTCTTCGACGTATGACAATTTAACAGAAAAAATACCAGGATCAGCTTTTTCAAATCTCATTATTCTAATATCCGTCATTTTAACTTTACCTCTATGGTCATCCGTGTTGTAGTTTAATCCAATTTGAGCAGATAACGTTTTGAGATCAAAGAACTTTTGTTTCATCTAGCTCATGAACATGAAATGGTTTTCCTGTTTTTTAGCGGTGTGAATAATCGTTACGTATTGATCAGAAGTATAAATAGGTCCTGATTTCAACGCATTTTTAATTACAGAATGAACAGAGTCCCCTTCGTTTTGGGTATGACCTTTAACAAGGTACTTGTGAGTTAAAGTGTTCAAATTAGGGAGTTTTTGTACTGCATAAGCATATAAAGCAATAATAAATTTGTTTTTTTTTGTTCTTCACAGCAATTGTCGGGGTAAAAAATGACATTAAACAATCCGGTTGAGTTTTCTTGCAGCTTTTTCAAATACATGAAAACAGGAACCAATTTGGTTGGCCCCCCTTCCGGCTGGGCCCTCTTGCCAAACGAAACATTCCACATTTTTAGTCTGCAGTTCACAGATTGTAAAATTGAACACATTAATCTTGGACACGTAGTAAAAACACTTGAGTTTCCTCTCGGACATTGTAGAACAGCCTGAAGGTCGTATACAGCTACTATATTTATTTCATTGGCAGACTGTTTATCTTTTTCTGCTCTTGAAAGATCTTTTTCTGTCAAATGTTCGTCATACTTTTCTTTCAGGCTTTCTTTGTCACTGCTGTTTTCGAAAGCAGTGCAGTCTTCACACTCATCTTTTTTGGGTTGGTGAAAACCTATGTTGAAGTTATTCACAAACACGTTTTGGAAAACATTATATTTAGCAAAAGGAATTTGTTTTTACTTGCATTTCTCAACATAGTTTCGATGTATCTGTGTAATTGATGAACCACCATCAATGTAATCCATTTTAGATTTTGACCTACAGTAATGGCTAGGAATACGAGGTATTGATTCAATGTGATCCCGTATTTCTTTCAAAACAAATTCGTCAGTTTTGTTTTTTTGGGGGGGTGCCTACCTCTCAAGTCGTCTAGAACCATATTGGTGATTGATTTATCTCTTTTTTGCTGGACAGTACGAATGGGTCTATCATTGATTCCAAGAGTCGATACGAAATTTTTTTTGCAAACTCTTACTCTCGAGTTTTCAATTGTAAAATAATATGCATTATTATTTTTTCGACAGTTCCTGTTAATGACATTGCGGGTGGGATCATTTTCTACCCGAATGTATCGATACTTCGGCTTAATATCGATCATCGAAGACGCAATAAAAGATCGTTGCTTGTTGATACATCCAAAGTTCCAGTAATTCGCAAATATTTTCAATCGATCTTCTTCATTTACTTTTGTCGAACATCCAAGCCTGCACTGACAAACGGGACCCATTTTTCTGCCTTCAATGAACCTTTTAATCTTCGAATTTGAAATATAGGGTTTTCCTAATCTCCTTGCATCGAAAGCTTTATTTTTTGTCCATTTATCTTTTAAAATTTGTATAGTTTGTATCGGACTTGAAGCTGGAGTATCATCCAAAGACTACGAAGAACAGCTTGAAGAATTAAAATTTGGGTCATCACAGTCGTCATCTGAAGAAAAATCAGAGCCTGTCTCATCGGATGAAGAAGCTGACAAAGATCGTTCATTTACTAGGTTACTTTTACTTGCTATTATATTAGAGACACTGGCACCACTACATCCAGGTTCAGAAGTGATTTGGATTTGATTTCGTGTATCTATGTTAAATTGAAGTTGAGTATATTCGGTTGACTGTTGTTCTATGTTGAATTGAAGATGAGTATTTTCGGTTGATTGTATAAACGAAGCAGTTGATTGATGGTTGGGTAAACCAGTTTGATTCGAAGGCGAATGTTGATGCTAAAAGCAATATTCAGGCGAAAATTTTGTAACCGAATTTGAATGATTTCGCGACCGTCGGATTGTTGGAATGAAACTGAAAGGCAATGTGTGTACTTTGGTTTTTGGTTATTATCTTTTCGGGTCTCCGTACGAAGGCCAAAACGTTAATTAAATATTAAATTTCCGTGTCTCAGAATGAAGGCAAAACGTTAAATATCGTATAAAAACTTTATTTTGGTTTAACAAAAAACAATAATGCGAAAATCTAACAATCGACTTTAGACAAGAAAAATGATGAGCTTGACTCGACGAGAGCAGACACCGGAAAAAGAAAAGAAGGAAAGAACCAGCCACGATGACGATGACAGCTGAACGTTCAGGGAACGATGTGGATGTTGACTGGTTGATTTCACTGCGGCTGCGTTCAGCCGAGTGGCAGAGTGGTGAGTCCACACGTGTCTACTTACGCTACATCACTCCCCCACCAGTTGAGTGCAGGGAGCTGTAATCAACGATATCTGCCTGGGCGCACAATGGTCCGCCCTGTTCGCGTTTTTTGATCGGGCTCCGTGGACGTGTGGTTTTGGTTTTCGGAGAATGAAACCTTTTTGATTACCGAGGCAAGTGGCCTTGATTGCTCGATGACGTTTTCGGCTTCTGTTTCTGTAAAACACAGCTTTAAACGGTCAATGTTGATAAAGGATTCTTTGCCGTTAAGCCTAGTACGCTGCTGATGCGAAACGAAATTTTTCGGCGGTCTCCAAGTGCAGAGCGAAATTAAAACGAAAACCACAGCGGAAAAATATTTGTGGAGAGTTCTGTCTGGAAGTTGAAGTTCAATTTTAAGCCTAGTACGCTGCTGATGCGAAACGAAAATTCCCATACAAAAATGACATGACGAAATCATAAACGAAAATATTCGAAAAATTTTTCAATAAATAAATAAAACGTCAAAATTTCGCAAGCAATTAATATACCGGGCAATTAAATTGAGAACGAAAAGAGTGGAGAATTGTACTACGAAATCTAGTACAGCTATCCACTAAAATGACACATTTCGTCGTTCAGCAGCGTACTGAAAAACGAAAAGCACAGCGAAATTTTTCGTTTATGATTTCGTCCTGTCATTTTTGTATGGGAAATTTCGTTTCGCATCAGCAGCGTACTAGGCTTTAATCAGAATTTTAAAATTTTTAGCGTCGCGACTGAGAACAACGAATGGCCCGTCATTAGGTTGTTGCAGAGGCCTGCGAACCGAGTCGACCCTTACGAAAACACGAGAGCAATGTTTGAGCTCTTTAAATACAAAAGGTTTTTGAATACAATGACGTGTAGGCGCGGAGGGGCGAACGTTTTCGAAGTGTCGATACAATTCCTTGACGAAATCAGATTGCGGAACTGTTGTATTATTGGTCACGAGAAAATCTGACGGCAGACGAATGTTTTGGCCGAAAACTAACTCAGCTGCGCTAGCCTTGAATTCTTCCCGATACGCTGCCCTAAGTCCTAGTAAAACGTGTTGAAGCTTTCTAGACCATTGCAAATCATTCTGGCACTTAAGAGCTGCTTTGAGTGTACGGTGCCAACGCTCTAAAAAACCGTTTGCTTTGGGATTGTAAGCTGTGGTACGATGATGTTCGATGCCAAGTCGTTTGCAAAGTTCATTGCATAAACTGGATTCAAATTGCGTATTGAATACCGTAACGTGAAAACCAATTTGTGAACAGCGCGTTCGCGACTGTTTCCGCTGTAATGTCTTGAATCGGAATTGCTTCCGGCCACCTAGTGCATCTATCGATCACAGTGAGCAAATATCGAAAGCCTTCGGAAGGTGCAAGGGGCCCTACTAGGTCGATGTGAATTTCATCGAAACGCTTGGTGGCCGGAGGAAAATTGCCGATTGGACTTCGGACGTGTTTTGAAATTTTTGATTTTTGGCAGGGTACACAAGCCCTTGCCCAACCGCGGCAATCTTTATTAATTCCGGGCCAGATAAACTTCCGCGACATTATTTTGACTGAAGACCGTACACCTTGATGATCCAGGCCGTGGACAGTTTCAAAATCAAATTTTCTAAAGCGCTCAGGAATGGATGGGCGTGGAAGCTTGCATGAAGTATCACATACAATAGATTCCGTTGAACCGGGGATCGTTAGGTTTTCGAAACGCAAAGACGAGTCAGAATTGCGCAAATCACGCAGCTCTGGGTCATTGACTTGAGCTTTAGCGATGGCTTGATAGTCGATCTGTGTGGGTAAAACAATCTATTCAAGTCGCGAAAGTGTGTCGGCAACAATGTTTTCCGCGCCGGGGATATACTGAATGTCCGTTGAAAATTGACCGATTAGGTCGAGATGCCGGAGCTGACGAGGAGTGGCTTTGGAAGGCTTCTGCCGAAAAGCGAAGGTCAGAGGCTTGTGATCAGTGAAAATTGTGAAAGGTCGAGCTTCGAGGAAGTGCCAAAAATGCTTGACGGAAAGGTAAACAGCTAATAGTTCGCGATCATAAGTGCTGTAGCCGCTTTGAGCACGATTGAGTTTAACTGAAAAAAAAAGTGGCTGCCAAGCCCCTTTGTTCCATTGTTGCAATACACCTCCAACCGCGAGATCTGACGCGTCGACACAAAGAGAATATTTCGTGTCTGGAATAGGAAACGCCAATAGGGCCGCCTGACAAAGAGCCTCTTTGCAGCGCTTAAACGCCTTGGTAGTCTCGGATGACCATTCGATTATTGTTTTATCATTTCTCTTCTTTTTACCCTTTAGTATTTCGGTCAATGGAAAAAGTATGTGAGCTGCGTTTGAGATAAATCGGCGGTAGAAGTTCAACATGCCTAGAAACCGCCTTAGCTCGGAAATATTCTTAGGAAGTTTATAATTTGCGATCGCTTCCACTCTGTCAGGAGATGGTCTTAAACCGTCAGCCGAAATAAAGTGTCCGAGAAATGTGACATTACTTTTGGCAAAATTACACTTTTCCGTGTTTATCACGAGACCATACTTCTCTAGACGCTGAAAAAGACTTTCGAGATGGTAAAGATGTTCGTTCAAATCTTTGGAAGCGACCAAGATATCATCAATGCAGATGAAGCAAAACGGAAGGTCTCTAAAGATGGAATGCATGAAGCGCTGAAATGTTTGGGAGGCGTTCCTCAAACCAAACGTCATTCTGGTGAACTCAAAAATTCCAAATGGAGTGGTGATTGCCGTCTTGGGAATGTCAAGCTCATCAATGGGAATTTGATGATAAGCACGTACTAGGTCGATAGTAGAAAAGACAGTTTGGCCATGGAGTTGATGCCCGAAATCTTGGATGTGTGAGATGGGATAACTATCGGGTACCGTAGCCGCATTGAGCAACCGATAGTCTCCACACGGTCTCCACTCTCCATTTTTCTTGCGCACGAGGTGCAAAGGTGTGGCCCAGGGACTACTGCTTGGCCTACAAATGCCTTGCTGCAAAAGGAAATCAAATTCATTTTTGGCGACCTTAAGCTTGTCCGGAGGAAAACCCTGAGGTTTGCTATTAATTGGTCGCGTGGAGTCGGTAAGGATGACGTGCTTAACGTCGTGCTGTACGGGGCGTATAAAAACATTTTCCTTCGAAACTATGTTGTGTTGTTTAATTAAATTATGAATGCTTTCATCAACGGAGCCTTTAGCTAAAACAGATAGGGTTTGCGTTACATCTTGTTTGAGTCTACCTAACGAAAGTGAATTGGATTGAGGATCAACAAGCCGACCGTTCTTCAAATCTACTAAAAGTCCGAAATTCCTCAGAAAATCTGCGCCTAAGATAGGTTTGTTTACATTCGCATAAATGAAAACCCAAGAAAATTTGCGGCGTAGACCTAGGTCTAACAAAAGTCGTATTCGACCGTACGTTGACACTACGGAGCCATTGGCTGCAAACAGGCAGTTAGATTTGGGGTGGCGTCTACGGATTGCCGCGGTCGCAGGAACTACCGAGACGTCCGCCCCGGAGTCAACGAGAAATGTCAACTTGTTTGCTGCATCTTGAATGAATAGGCGGCAGTTAGAAAATGAAAAGCCCGTATCACAAGCCGCTAACGATTGGGCATTTAGTTTTCCGAAGATTTCCGATTTCGATGTGCGAAACTGCACGGTGGTTCGCATTTGAGAGCTCGGTTGCCAAACCGGCGATGATACCAGCACCATTGCTGATTGGACCGACCACGACTAAAACTCGGTCGCGGAGACGATGATCTGCCTCTGTCAGAACGCTGATTAATCTGTCGACGTAAGGCGGCAACTTCTAGTTGCAATTCCTCAAAGGGCGAAATCGCAGTTTTGACTGACTCGGAGGATTGACCCGACACACGAGGGTTGTTGGCATTGGCTAAAGAAAAAGCTTCATTAGAACTTGGCACTAAACTCACGATCCTATCCGCCGTCTGAGCTAGAACATCTAAGCTGTCGGTTGAACACGTTAAAATGGCTTGGGCCGTTAAAGGCAATCGTTGCAGCCACAAACTTCTTAAAACCGATTCTTGGAGTTGCTTACCGGCTAACGCACGCATGTCTCTCAATAATTCACTGGGTTTCTTGTCACCCAACGCGGTATCATGTAATAATTTTTGCAAGCGAACGTCCTGCGATTCCATTAAACGAGCAAGAATATTTGTTTTTAAGTGATCGTACAAGCCGCTCGCGGGCGGATTCAAAATTATGTCTTTACACAAGTTAACCGTTCGCGTATCTAGCAACCCGAGTGTTGTAAAGTATTTAGAATTATCCGACCTGATATTACCTACCGCGAATTGCCCCTCTAAAATCCTAAACCACACGTCCGGATTTTCCGGACAAAACGGTAAATTTTTTAATGTTATGGCATTTACTTGAGCACTTGGAGGTACTCCTCCGCTCCCTGCACCACTGGCGAAGTCTGATGAGCTTTGTTGGTCAACCGCGCCCTGCTGTGAGCTGGCATCATCATCTGACAAGTTCGGCATTCTGGTCTCGACGCGTAACAAGCTGTACAAAAATAGAATAATTAAAAAAATGAGTTTATTAACTCGAAAAAATAGATAAATTATTGAACAAAAAAATCAATTTTAATCTTGTTAAAGTGCAAAAATTATTTGGAAAAATCTTAAAAATGTGCGAGAAGCGCTTTCTAAATGCAGGTGCAAATAAGAAATGAAAATAAAACTTATGATGAGATCGATGCTGATTGCTTGTTGGTGCCTGTCTTGTCGTTGGCCGATGACAAAAAGACTGCAATGCTGTTGCTAGGTGGAATTGCTACCGGTGCGTGTCGTTGTGCGCTTGCCCTTTGTTGCAAATAACTGGGTGATGCAATCCCAGATGTACATACGTACGGCGCACGCCGCTACTTGTTGATTTTATGCTGCCGTTATATGTTGAGCCGTATTGCTGCTGCTGGCAATGTTAACGGCGTGTACTGTTGTCTGCTGCCGTTATATGTTGAGCCAAGATAGCTGTATTGTGTTGCTGGGCAATGTTAACGGCGTGTACTGTTGTCTGCTGCCGTTATATGTTGAGCCAAGATAGCTGTATTGTGTTGTTGGGCAATGTTAACGGCGTGTACTGTTGTCTGCAGCAGCGATGTGTTTGCAAGTACACGGCACACGCTGCCTCCCGTTGTTACTGGGCTGCAGTGAAACAAAGGCGTGTTAACGGGATCACGTCGGGGTCACCAATTTTCGGGTCTCCGTACGAAGGCCAAAACGTTAATTAAATATTAAATTTCCGTGTCTCAGAATGAAGGCAAAACGTTAAATATCGTATAAAAACTTTATTTTGGTTTAACAAAAAACAATAATGCGAAAATCTAACAATCGACTTTAGACAAGAAAAATGATGAGCTTGACTCGACGAGAGCAGACACCGGAAAAAGAAAAGAAGGAAAGAACCAGCCACGATGACGATGACAGCTGAACGTTCAGGGAACGATGTGGATGTTGACTGGTTGATTTCACTGCGGCTGCGTTCAGCCGAGTGGCAGAGTGGTGAGTCCACACGTGTCTACTTACGCTACATCACTCCCCCACCAGTTGAGTGCAGGGAGCTGTAATCAACGATATCTGCCTGGGCGCACAATGGTCCGCCCTGTTCGCGTTTTTTGATCGGGCTCCGTGGACGTGTGGTTTTGGTTTTCGGAGAATGAAACCTTTTTGATTACCGAGGCAAGTGGCCTTGATTGCTCGATGACGTTTTCGGCTTCTGTTTCTGTAAAACACGGCTTTAAACGGTCAATGTTGATGATGGATTCTTGCCCTTAATCAGAATTTTAAAATTTTTAGCGTCGCGACTGAGAACAACGAATGGCCCGTCATAAGGTTGTTGCAGAGGCCTGCGAACCGAGTCGACCCTTACGAAAACACGAGAGCAATGTTTGAGCTCTTTAAATACAAAAGGTTTTTGAATACATTGACGTGTAGGCGCGGAGGGGCGAACGTTTTCGAAGTGTCGATACAATTCCTTGACGAAATCAGATTGCGGAACTGTTGTATTATTGGTCACGAGAAAATCTGACGGCAGACGAATGTTTTGGCCGAAAACTAACTCAGCTGCGACTGTTTCCGCTGTAATGTCTTGAATCGGAATTGCTTCCGGCCACCTAGTGTATCTATCGATCACAGTGAGCAAATATCGAAAGCCTTCGGAAGGTGCAAGGGGCCCTACTAGGTCGATGTGAATTTCATCGCAACGCTTGGTGGCCGGAGGAAAATTGCCGATTGGACTTCGGATGTGTTTTGAAATTTTTGATTTTTGGCAGGGTACACAAGCCCTTGCCCAACTGCGGCAATCTTTATTAATTCCGGGCCAGATAAACTTCCGCGACATTATTTTGACTGAAGACCGTACACCTTGATGATCCAGCCCGTGGACAGTTTCAAAAACCAATTTTCTAAAGCGCTCAGGAATGAATGGGCGTGGAAGCTTGCATGAAGTATCACATACAATAGATTCCGTTGAACCGGGGATCGTTAGGTTTTCGAAACGCAAAGACGAGTCAGAATTGCAGCAAATCACACAGCTCTGGGTCATTGACTTGGGCTTTAGCGATGGCTTGATAGATAGTGCCGAAAATGGTTGACGGAGAGGTAAACAGCTAATAGTTCGCGATCATAAGTGCTGTAGCCGCTTTGAGCACGATTGAGTTTAACTGAAAAAAAAAGTGGCTGCCAAGCCCCTTTGTTCCATTGTTGCAATACACCTCCAACCGCGAGATCTGACGCGTCGACACAAAGAGAATATTTCGTGTCTGGAATAGGAAACGCCAATAGGGCCGCCTGACAAAGAGCCTCTTTGCAGCGCTTAAACGCCTTGGTAGTCTCGGCTGACCATTCGATTATTGTTTTATCATTTCTCTTCTTTTTACCCTTTAGTATTTCGGTCAATGGAAAAAGTATGTGAGCTGCGTTTGAGATAAATCGGCGGTAGAAGTTCAACATGCCTAGAAACCGCCTTAGCTCGGAAATATTCTTAGGAAGTTTATAATTTGCGATCGCTTCCACTCTGTCAGGAGATGGTCTTACACTGTCAGCCGAAATAAAGTGTCCGAGAAATGTGACATTACTTTTGGCAAAATTACACTTTTCCGTGTTTATCACGAGACCATACTTCTCTAGACGCTGAAAAAGACTTTCGAGATGGTAAAGATGTTCGTTCAAATCTTTGGAAGCGACCAAGATATCATCAATGTAGATGAAGCAAAACGGAAGGTCTCTAAAGATGGAATGCATGAAGCGCTGAAATGTTTGGGAGGCGTTCCTCAAACCAAACGTCATTCTGGTGAACTCAAAAAGTCCAAATGGAGTGGTGATTGCCGTCTTGGGAATGTCACCCTCATCAATGGGAATTTGATGATAAGCACGTACTAGGTCGATAGTAGAAAAGACAGTTTGGCCATGGAGTTGATGCCCGAAATCTTGGATGTGTGAGATGGGATAACTATCGGGTACCGTAGCCGCATTGAGCAACCGATAGTCTCCACACGGTCTCCACTCTCCATTTTTCTTGCGCACGAGGTGCAAAGGTGTGGCCCAGGGACTACTGCTTGGCCTACAAATGCCTTGCTGCAAAAGGAAATCAAATTCCTCTTTGGCGACCTTAAGCTTGTCCGGAGGAAAACGCTGAGGTTTGCTATTAATTGGTCGCGTGGAGCCGGTAAGGATGACGTGCTTAACGTCGTGCTGTACGGGGCGTATAAAAACATTTTCCTTCGAAACTATGTTGTGTTGTTTAATTAAATTATGAATGCTTTCATCAACGGAGCCCTTAGCTAAAACAGATAGGGTTTGCGTTACATCTTGTTTGAGTCTACCTAACGAAAGTGAATTGGATTGAGGATCAACAAGCCGACCGTTCTTCAAATCTACCGAAAGTCCAAAATTCCTCAGAAAATCTGCGCCTAAGATAGGTTTGTTTACAGTCGCATAAATGAAAACCCAAGAAAATTTGCGGCGTAGACCTAGGTCTAACAAAAGTCGTATTCGACCGTACGTTGACACTACGGAGCCATTGGCTGCAAACAGCAGTTAGATTTGGGGTGGCGTCTACGGATTGCCGCGGTCGCAGGAACTATCGAGACGTCCGCCCCGGAGTCAACGAGAAATGTCAACTTGTTTGCTGCATCTTGAATGAATAGGCGGCAGTTAGAAAATGAAAAGCCCGTATCGCAAGCCGCTAACGATTGGGCATTTAGTTTTCCGAAGATTTCCGATTTCGATGTGCGAAACTGCACGGTGGTTCGCATTTGAGAGCTCGGTTGCCAAACCGGCGATGATACCAGCACCATTGCTGATTGGACCGACCACGACTAAAACTCGGTCGCGGAGACGATGATCTGCCTCTGTTCGAACGCTGATTAATCTGTCGACGTAAGGCGGCAACTTCTAGTTGCAATTCCTCAAAGGGCGAAATCGCAGTTTTGACTGACTCGGAGGATTGACCCGACACACGAGGGTTGTTGGCATTGGCTAAAGAAAAAGCTTCATTAGAACTTGGCACTAAACTCACGATCCTATCCGCCGTCTGAGCTAGAACATCTAAGCTGTCGGTTGAACACGTTAAAATGGCTTGGACCGTTAAAGGCAATCGTTGCAGCCACAAACTTCTTAAAACCGATTCTTGGAGTTGCTTACCGGCTAACGCACGCATGTCTCTCAATAATTCACTGGGTTTCTTGTCACCCAACGCGGTATCATGTAATAATTTTTGCAAGCGAACGTCCTGCGATTCCATTAAACGAGCAAGAATATTTGTTTTTAAGTGATCGTACAAGCCGCTCGCGGGCGGATTCAAAATTATGTCTTTACACAAGTTAACCGTTCGCGTATCTAGCAACCCGAGTGTTGTAAAGTATTTAGAATTATCCGACCTGATATTACCTACCGCGAAATGCCCCTCTAAAATCCTAAACCACACGTCCGGATTTTCCGGACAAAACGGTAAATTTTTTAATGTTATGGCATTTACTTGAGCACTTGGAGGTACTCCTCCGCTCCCTGCACCACTGGCGAAGCCTGATGAGCTTTGTTGGTCAACCGCGCCCTGCTGTGAGCTGGCATCATCATCTGACAAGTTCGGCATTCTGGTCTCGACGCGTAACAAGCTGTACAAAAATAGAATAATTAAAAAAATGAGTTTATTAACTCGAAAAAATAGATAAATTATTGAACAAAAAAATCAATTTTAATCTTGTTAAAGTGCAAAAATTATTTGGAAAAATCTTAAAAATGTGCGAGAAGCGCTTTCTAAATGCAGGTGCAAATAAGAAATGAAAATAAAACTTATGATGAGATCGATGCTGATTGCTTGTTGGTGCCTGTCTTGTCGTTGGCCGATGACAAAAAGACTGCAATGCTGTTGCTAGGTGGAATTGCTACCGGTGCGTGTCGTTGTGCGCTTGCCCTTTGTTGCAAATAACTGGGTGATGCAATCCCAGATGTACATACGTACGGCGCACGCCGCTACTTGTTGATTTTATGCTGCCGTTATATGTTGAGCCGTATTGCTGCTGCTGGCAATGTTAACGGCGTGTACTGTTGTCTGCTGCCGTTATATGTTGAGCCAAGATAGCTGTATTGTGTTGCTGGGCAATGTTAACGGCGTGTACTGTTGTCTGCTGCCGTTATATGTTGAGCCAAGATAGCTGTATTGTGTTGTTGGGCAATGTTAACGGCGTGTACTGTTGTCTGCAGCAGCGATGTGTTTGCAAGTACACGGCACACGCTGCCTCCCGTTGTTACTGGGCTGCAGTGAAACAAAGGCGTGTTAACGGGATCACGTCGGGGTCACCAATTTTCGGGTCTCCGTACGAAGGCCAAAACGTTAATTAAATATTAAATTTCCATGTCTCAGAATGAAGGCAAAACGTTAAATATCGTATAAAAACTTTATTTTGGTTTAACAAAAAACAATAATGCGAAAATCTAACAATCGACTTTAGACAAGAAAAATGATGAGCTTGACTCGACGAGAGCAGACACCGGAAAAAGAAAAGAAGGAAAGAAACAGCCACGATGACGATGACAGCTGAACGTTCAGGGAACGATGTGGATGTTGACTGGTTGATTTCACTGCGGCTGCGTTCAGCTGAGTGGCAGAGTGGTGAGTCCACACGTGTCTACTTACGCTACAATCTTATTAACAAGAAATTAGGGATGAGAAGAAGCATATGCTATCGTAGCTTTTGATCTGTCTTCCCTTTCAAGGAATGGGGAAAATGGGGAATGCATGAAATTGGAATAGACATATGTTCCTACCTACGATCTAAATGACCGTAAAGTGCTGGACTCGTTTGTTCACGATGACCAAAAGCGCCACCTATGTGTGAAAGCTAGAAAGGCCATATTATGCCCCAAAGGAAGGAAACCAAAACTTTCTTTCTCTGAGAGGAGACCTTTCATCCGGTGACAGGTTAACATGAAGTTGAGGAAAGTATGATAGTTCTTTCGAATATCAACCAGCTAAGAGTAAGTGTCACCGCAAATAATAGTGCTTACATTGAAAAGTTACTCAGTATACACATATCGCTCATTGACCTTTAATTAAAAAAAAAAAAGAAAATTCTTTTGTTTAAATTTAAAAAGAAAAAAAAAAAGGAAAAAAAATCAAAATTACTAAGAAAATCCGAACAAGGATTCGGAAAGAATTAGCTGGCGTTTGCCTAACACCGGATTAAAGATCCTTAGTCGTTGGGGTAAGACCGCAACTGTATACATACATATACATAGATATTATAGATATAGCATAACCTTTCACAGATCATCTGAAAATTAGAAATTCAGAAAGGAGACAAAAACGTACATACATACATACGTGAGTCGACGACGTCGTGCGTCGGCTCAATTAAGAAAATTCATATTGACCTTCAAACGTACAAACGAGGCAGCTCTGGAAGTACTCGATTTGGTAGAATATCACCCCAATTTAAGGAGCTGCAAGAGCCAAGGGGTTAAGACTATTTCCCCTCATCTCGGCGACCAGGGTTCGGGTCGCAGGCAAAAACAATTGTATCCATATTTTGTTTTTCTTTTTTTTTATTGCGTTGTAAAAACTTATTAATCAATTGAGAAATTCCTAATTAAATTTAAATTCAAATTAGAGTCAAAAGTTGCCTTAAAGTTTGAACTCGAAATTTTTTTTTTGGCAAGTACTGTAGAATAATCCGAAAGTATATATGTATGTAAGCTAAGCAAGTGATTGCATGTGTAGTACATATATTGGTGAATTTCGTCGATACCTGAAGCAGTGGCCACAGCGGAAGGAGACATCGGTGAGTGTTTAATACCTACATAATTCTTGTTATTTTTCATTGCTGGTAGTTATACTTATATATGTATATATAAATACCATAATTCGATCAGTACCTACCATTTTATTTAATTAAGAGAATTGGAAATCATTAAATGGAGTTTAGGCTTTAACAGCAACCAAGTTGCCACTTTAATTAAATCTTAAACTAATTTTATTTGGGTTCATATAATTAATTTTTTTTATTCAATTTTATCGATAGACCAGACGTTAAGGTTTCTTTCGTTTAAAAAAATATGTTGTTTTTGTAATGGATAATTTTTCTTATAATGAAATGAAAATTGTGAATAAATTTTAAAATGAATATGAATTAGAGATTTTACTGAAAAGGAAAGATGAGAAAGATGAAGAGGAGTGAAAGTATGGGAAAGTAAGTGAGGATAAAGGGGTTATTTCAGCGAGAGGAATAACCAGGTAGGGAGGGTATCGAATCAAACGTTTTCTCGCGCACAACTCCACCTAGTGCTTGAGCTGGTAATTTTATTTTTTTTTGTTAACGAGGAGTCCTACGAACCACACCACGAGCTAGCAGGGATATGCCAGCAAGGACAGGCCAAGAAATCCCGTTACAATTTAACATCAACAAAGATTACGTAGATGACTATAAATTGCTTACAGCGTTTTCGTAGTTATAACAATTAATGTTTTGTACATCTAATGGTGATGCTGGCAAATATGGTTCAATTATTATGCTACGTTGACCTGCTATTAAATTAGTGACCCTACACCCAGGTTCAGAAGTGATTTCTGATTGTTGTTTGGGTAAACCAGTCTTATTCGAAGGTGAAACTGTCCATTCTGGTTTATTGATATTGGTCAAATTTCTCGCCAGTGTAACGAGTAATTGAGATCGGTTCAATCTACATTATAAAACAAAAATTTGGTCGCATTAGAAAAAAAAATATTTTCTAGGATTTTCCAAAAAAACATTGACGAAGTGACACTTCCTATACTGCAAAAACTTGTATTTTTTCACACAAATTGACATAACTTCAGAAAGTGACTTTTAACATTCGGAGAAGTAAAAATAATTTTGATATAAAATACATAATGTCAGTTTAGTTTTAAAAAACTATACTGACATTATGTCAGTTTAGTTTTGTTTGGTTTTTCCAAAACAAAATGACTCAACGCGAGTAAGCACTAAAATAATAGTGAAACGACGTATAACGAAAAGTGTCACTTTTCCAAAAATTTAATTTTCATACTTCAATAATATTTTTTTAGATAAGTGTCACAAATAACAAAGTGTCACTTTTCCTAAAAATTAATTATCATACTTCAATAATATTTTTTAAGATAAGAGCTACAAATAAAAAAGAGTCGAAAATGAAAAATAAAACTTACCTCTTCGTTTCAGTGTAGTCCGACATTTTCCGATAAAAACTTTTCGCCCTCACGCCCTCACGCCTTCAGTTTAAAAGTATTTTTATGACAGTTTGGCCAAAAGATAGCATTTTTTACTGATTTTTTCTGTATACTTAACTCAAAATCGCAAATTTTTGAGTTACGACAGTTTGCTTCTGAGATGACGATATGATCTATTGCGCAAAATTTTAAACGATTTAGTAAATTGTTAAATCAATTTTTGGACATTTACTACGCCAAAAAGGTGATCTAGCTAATTTTAAACGATTTGAACATCATAATATTTCTTAACAATTGGCTAAAGTTAAAATCAAGGAATCGGTACTTCAACTTTTAGCAATTTGCCAAATCCATATGACATCCACATCCGTAAAATTATTCTTATAAGAGCAGAAGATGAAATGATCCGGTCAAAGAAACTCCATATGAAGACAGGAAACCTATCTGTCATTCTGGTTTGGCTACAAGCTGAAATGTCAATTTACACGTCTACAGCACACGTTTACAGCTAATATCAATGTTCAAAACGTATGGAAATGTGAACAACGAATTTCAAAGTGCTTACCTTACCTTAAATGGACAAGTTTTGTGCAACAATGTATTAAATATGATTCAGAATGTGGGGATTATAAACCAAATCGAAAGGGTTGAAATTCTCTGTTTCATTTTGTGTGATTTTTTTTACTATAGGCTTTGTATATATGTATGTATATTTGAATAGTACTATCATGAAACACAACATTTTGTTACGGAAGGCGGACCATGAGGGCGCTGCCTGTACGAAAATTAAGTGTGGAATCTAAGAGCCACTGGAAGTACATATAAAAATATTGAAATAAGTAAATAAAATAAATTACTCAAATGTAAACAAAAATCAGTCGTTGCCAACGTTACCTGAGATTGTTTTTATTCATACCTATCAATGTATATAAGGTATGCATATACAATACATTTAATTCTATGTGTTTTAGATTTGTTAGCAGAAAATTGTATTCATTTGATTTTAGATTTTCTATTTTTGTGAAATCTGGGGAGTCATTCCGTAATTTTCAAAACGATAATCGTCAAAACGATTATCATTAACGATATCGTCAATAATTTGCTTCACGTAACTTTAACGCTATCGTCTCGTCAATCGTTTTTAGTAGTAGATCGTTCAGTATACTTCAAATACTATAATACTATAACTGAAATGTCAAAAAGAACTCAACGAAAGAAAATGCTTGTTCAATAACTTGAAAATGTTATTAAACTTGGGTTTTCTATATGGAAAATTTTGAAAATTTGCAAAAAATGTATTGTTAGTAAACATGCCAACTATTTTGTGATGTTTATTGTTATTGTTACTTTTTGTGTTTTCATTTGTTGCCGTCGACGATAAAACTATAATATCAAAATGTTTTGTTTATGTCTGATATTTTTGTAAATTAATAATTCTAATTATAATTTAAAGTATACAAAAGTCAGTAACAGAAAATCAGCTGCAATATTAAACCCAATTCTGTCCAAAGGAAGGAAGATAAGACTCCATTTTATATACAGGTGACACAAATATTTGTTGTTTCCAAAACTACTTTGGATTAGTGCTTTGTGCAAGAGCGATACTAAAAGCGTTGCCTTTCGAACATACCAATGTTCCTCCGCCCCAAAGTTTCAATGGTTACAGCAAATATTAATATGGAAGGTATATAGTATGTATGTAGAACGACAACCGTCTGACAAATGTATTGTTTCCAATATCATCATTATCATCATTATCCTCTTTTGCAATTCCAAGACTTTGAACAAAACTACAATTGTTTTATATATTTAACAACAATTAAGAAAGATTACTTATGTACATATTTATGTTTTGTATATATAAATAAATTGCTTACATATTGGTTAGAATAGATAGAATGTCCGATAAATGTCTTAATTTTCTTCGTAACCGTATTATTTGTATTTTTTTGAGATTTTATTTTTATTTTGTAACAAAACTAAACTTCGCCGAAACATTTTTGCTTCAAATTGTTTTGGTTATCAATGGAAAATTATAGCAGACGATACCTACTTAGCTATCGTGCAAACGCTATCGTTTTGACGATATCACTTTGACGATTATCGTCTTACGTGAAGTGAGACTATCGTCGAAACGATATCGTCTGACGATAATCGTTTTACGTGAAGTGAGACTATCGTCGAAACGATATCGTCTGACGATAATCGTTTTACGGAATGACCCCCCTGAAAATTTAAAAGCAACGTTTTCAAGTTTAAGTTTTGATACAATGTTTCGTTGCCATATTTTTAATTTTTCAATAGCAAATACATTCGATGTAGGTATTTTTTTAATTTGTATTTTTTATTGTAATGTGGGTAGTGGTTGGGTAGGTATGCAGAAAAGTAAGTATTAAGGAGGGTAGGTTGGTGTGTATTAAGCAGAATTGTAAGGACTTAAGTCGTTTCGTGATTGGAATTAAGCCATGACCAGACCATTGTATATAAAACTGAATAGTACTATCATGGAACAGAACATTTTGGTACGAAAGGCGAAGCATGAGGGCGCTGTGTGTACGGAAATTTGGTGTGGAAAATAAGAGCGACTGGAAAATAAAATTTTGAAAGCAAGAGTGGGAATGAAAGGAGTATATTATTTTGTCCTCATAAGTATTAAGATGTGTGAGGGAGTCAGCTGAATCAGTTGTTTATTTCAAAAGAAATGTGAAAACAAAAACACAAAAACAGTTCGTTGCCATAGTTACCTTGGATTTTTTTGTGCCTCTGTCTACCTATCAATGTAAAGGAGTTATGCATATACATACATATCGTTATAGCTATGAATTGTATGCTTTTAGCAGAGGTATTTTGCTTGAAGAAAATTATATTCATTTGATTTTAGATTTTCAGTTTTTGAGAAATTTGAAAATTTAAATGCAACGTTTTCAAATTTCATTCTCTGTAGGATTCATTGTTGCCATATTTTGAATATGGGGTATAGAAGTATGTATATATGTACATACATTTTTTAATATTTATATTTCTACAATGTAGGTATACATACATATGTATGTAGGTAGAGGGTGGGTATGTAAGTAGTAGGGTGATTCATTTCCGCAAACATTTTTCTTTTCTCGGTGCTCAAGCAAAATATTAATTTACTTATAGAAAAAAAAAATTCTCACCAAGGTAGAGCTCTTAATATCAATTTTAAGTACTTGCAATTTAAAATTGAAGTTTTCCCATATAAAATGCATGTAAAAAAATGCTTTTTTTTCAAAGTTCTAATGCTCACGCACCTTTTACAATATTGTCAACCGGTTTAATGAACCTTATAGGGAATTTTACGCTCTTTAAAATTGCTTTTATGTTTTTTTGTGTAACTCGCACCGGTTCGCCAGTAGGAGTCATCAAAGTGTAATTTTTTGAATGAATAGCTTTTTTTCCAATTTTCTTGAGCAATTCGCAAAAGGCAGGGAGAAAAAAAGGGCTGATTCGTAAAAAATAGTCCTTTGACCAGTATTTGTTCAATTTACAGCCATTTTTATGCCTCAAAAATTGATAAATACTAATCAATCATGCTATTTAAATTAAATTTAAATATTTTTAAATATACTGCAATATTGGTGCCAGATAAATCCGTTACGAAGGCTACACAAAAATTGCAAAATGCAGTCGATAAAGTTAGTGATTGGACGCACAAATGGCGTATCAAATTGAACGAAACAAAATCGACGCATATAAACTTTACAAACAAAAACATAAACAATGTTCCAATTTTTATAAACAGTAGGTACATAAGTACCTTACTCCAATACCGCCAAATACCTTGGAATGAATTTGGATGCAAAGCTTAAATGGAAAGAACACATCAAAAAGAAAAGAGAAGAACTAAACTTGAAGTACAGAAAAATGTACTGGTTAATAGGAAAGAACTCTGACCTATCTATCCAGAACAAACTAATGTTATATAAGCAAGTATTGAAACCCGTTTGGACATATGGCATCCAACTATGGGGCTGTACAAAGAAAACAAATGCTGAACCCATCCAAAAATTCCAAAGCAAGGTCCTTCGTGGAATAATAAATGCCCCTTGGTATATAAGAAATAGCGATCTAGGTACATCGTGACCTTCAAATTGAAATGGTTACAGAAGTGGTTAAGAAACACGCTGTATCACACAATCAGCGACTGCAAAGTCATACTAACTCTGAAATGGAGACCGTATTAAATGTACGAGACAATGTTCGGAGATTAAGAAGAACCAAGCCTCATGAGCTGATGGTCTAAAAGCTACGGGAAAGTGTTATAACCTTAAACTTCCCCCAATGCGATTTAAAAATTAAGAAATAAAAATCATTTGTCGATCTTTCATAGATTGGTCCTGATTCACCGGTGGTTTTAGTGCGGTAAGAGTCCCACACTACTCGGTACCGATTCTTACCGAGTGTCTTTTGAAAATTTCCATCGGATAAAAAAAAAAAAAAAAAAAAATATTTTTGAAAAAAATCCAATTAACGTTTTTTTTTATAAATCAAAAAAACAAAAACAATTTTGTACAACGAAGAATAATGTTTTTGTCATCTGATAAAATTTTGAGAAAAATCTAATTGACAGTTTTTTTTATAAAAAATAAAAACCTAAAAAAAACATTACTCAAGGTTAGGTTAGGTTAAAGTGGCTGTTGGTTGGGACGTCCAACACACTTAGACCAAAGTATGGTCCGTTGTGATACCACATGGATCAGTTAATCAGCTTAACTCGTTGAACCAATTGGAGCTTCGAATGAAGCGTAGGAGACAAGTAATGTCTGAATTTTTTAGATCGCTGGTATCGTTAAAGTAGTATTCTCCAAGGTGGATTCTACGTCTTTGTGATAAGGCAGGGCATGTGCACAGAAGATGAGAGATTGTCTCCTCTTCTTCTTCGTCCATTGTTTTGAGCGCCTGGCGCTAAGATTAGGCCAAATTAGTTTAGTCGCTGCACAGGTGGTGGTGTTATTCCACCTGAAGTTTGTTTTCTCTATGGTATCTTGCTTTAGCATGAGTTTACATGTGGCTAAGGGGATACCTGTGCTAGCATTGTGAGCCAGCAGAGGTAAAGCTGTTCCGCTTTTTGGAAGTTCGTCAGCTTTACAATTTCCTGGAATGTCTCTATGGCCCGGCACCCAGAAAAGGTGAATGTTGAACTGTGTAGCCATCTCCGTAAGAGATGATCGACAATTTAGGGCTGTTAGTGAATTTGTGGAGACAGAGTCTAGGGACTTTAACGCAGCTTGGCTATCCGAGAAGATGCGTATATCATTAGTTGATATAACGTTTTCTCTTAGCCAGGATAGGACTTCTTTTATAGCCAGGATTTCAGCTTGGAACACGCTACAATGATCGGGTAGACGAAAGGAGAGACTTAAGTTTAGTCTATCTGAGTATACGCCTCCACCAACCCCATCCTCCGTTTTTGATCCGTCTGTATAAAAATTTATAGGGCCATCGTTCAAAAATGATGTATTCTCCCAAGAAGACCTGGGAGGTATAGTCACTTTGAAGCTATAGTTATTAAACTGAGGATGGGGTATGGTGTAGTCAATATTACTGTTTATAGTTCTGAACGAGTTCAAATTAGTGGTGTGGCCAATTTCATTATTGATCCACAGAGACAAGGCTTGAAGCCGTATGGCAGTATTAGCGGCCGTTTGCTTTGTAGAGCGAAGTGCTCCTCCCATAAACAGGCAGGCTGTTCGTTGCACTTTGCTGAGTTTATCGCGATTTGTCGCTGTATCTAGCGCCGTCCACCATACCGCTACTCCATAAGTAAGGATCAGCCTTATGACCGAGATATATAGCCAGTGTGTAATGCGGGGCTGTAGGCCCCATTTATTACCAATGGCCTTTTTACAGGAGAACAGGGCTACTGTGGCCTTGTTTATTCTCTCTTGAATATAAGGTTTCCAACTTAATTTCTTATCTAAAATGAGACCCAAGTATTTTGCTTGTTCAGAGAATTTAAGTGGTACACCGTTTATGAGGGGAGGGTCAATGTGTGGGACTTTGTATTTCCTTGTGAAGAGAACAAGGTCGGTTTTTTGTGGGTTAACGCCTAGTCCACGCCGATTTGCCCATCTGGTGAGCTTATTTAAAGCGTTTTGTAGGAGTTCTTTTAGTATATTGGGATGTTTACCCGTTACTGCAATAGCAACATCGTCCGCATAAGCAAACACTCTGTATCCCTCTCTTTCTAGAGTAATTAGTAATTCATTTAATACTAAGTTCCAGAGGAGAGGGGATAGGACACCACCTTGTGGCGTACCTCTGCTGACACCCCTTTGTGCAGTAAAATCGCCCAGTTTTGAATTGATAATCCTGCTTATCAGCATCTGATTAATCAATTCGCTGATCGACTTATCTACCTTCAGAGATGTCAATACACGTGCAATTGCAGGTGTGTCGACATTGTTAAATGCACCTTCTATATCTAAGAAGGCAACTAAGGTGTACTCTTTATGATGGAGGGAATATTCGATTGTACGTACAATACTGTGTAGAGCCGTTTCAACTGATTTCCCTTTGTTGTAGGCGTGTTGAGCCTTTGAAAGGAGGGACTTATCAATACTTGCCCTTAAGTGGATATCGATCAAACGTTCAAAAGTTTTTAGAAGGAATGATGATAAGCTGATAGGTCTTAGGTCTTTAGGGTTAACGTGGCTGGATTTTCCAGCTTTTGGAATAAAAACAACTTTAACTTGTCTCCAAGACATCGGGATGTATGCCAATTTAAGGCATCCGTTGAAGATGTTTTCTAGGATGAGTATTAGAAAACTTGCATTTTTTTGCAGTTCAGCTGGAATTATACCATCCGGACCTGCAGATTTATATGGCTTAAAGATGTTAATAGCCCATTTGAGTTTTTCCCTAGTGACTAGACCTTGTGGGGGATGTAATTTATTGCCACAATTATTAGGTGCAATGTTATTAATAATATTAGAGCTACCAAGAAAGTGAACGTCTAGTAGCAAGTTGGGCGATTCTTCGCTTGAATTGGTCCAGAGGCCAGAGGCGTTTTTCAAGCAGCTTGGCATGATTGGATTTTTGGAGAGGATTTTGCGCAGCCTGGATGCTTCGTAGCAATCTTCCACGTTGCTACAGAAGTTTCTCCAGGACGATCGTTTGGTTTTCCTCAGTTCTTTTTTATATATCTTCAGTGATTCTTTATAGAATCCCAGTCAGACATGTCTCTAGAAGCTTTCGCTCTGTTAAAGAGTTTTCTGCATTCTTTTCGAAGTGGATACAGCCCTGAGTTCCACCAGTGTGGCTTCTTTTTACCTCTTACTTGTATAAGAGGACATGCAGTATCTAGAGCTTTGTTTAGGGCTAATGTTAGATTATTGACTTTGTCGTCAAGATCTTCAGTGTTGGAGGGAGTATTAAAGAGTTCAAGTTTTACTAAACTATTTAACGTTCTCTTGTATTTTGGCCAATTTGTTCTTTTTAGATTTCGAAAGATCGGTTGGCAAGGTCGTTCATTTATAAAGTCAAACTGGATGTATCTATGATCAGAAAAGGAGTGATCTTTAGATACCTTCCAGTTCAAAATATTATTATTAATGAAGTCGGAGACAAGAGTTATATCTAAAACTTCTTGTCGGTTTTTAGTACCTAATAAAGGTTGGCTCTTTACCAACGTTACTTATGAGTAGGTTAGTGTTTAGAATATAGTCGAAAAGAGACTCACCCCTGTCGTTTATATCCGTGCTACCCCATACTGTATGGTGGACGTTAGCGTCACTTCCGATGATGAGGCCAATGTTGAGCCTTTGTGCTTCAGCTATTAATCTCTCCAGAGTGTCACCCGGGAGAGGGCCAAGATGGTCGTGGCCGAGATACGCCGACGCCAGCCAGAATGTTCCTCTGGCTGTTTCCAGACTTGCGGCGGTGATATCTCGATCGCTGAAATTAGAGAGTAAATATACATTTAGGCTACGTTTTACTAATATGCAAGATCTGGGTTCATCCTCACCTGATGCATATAGCACGCAGTATTTGGGAGTCCTGATTCCTCGAACAATGGATTTAACAATCCAGGGTTCTTGAATCAGGACAATATCTTCATCGCTGCTGGATAAGCGAAGAAGAAGGGAGGCCGAAGCCTTTATGGAGTGTTGGAGGTTAATCTGGAGTAACCGCAGCATTTTCGCTACCGTACTCCCGATCAGCCTCCAACACAGTGATGTCGGAGTCATCCATATCAGAGGACGATTCTAAAAGAATGTCCTCATCTCCGCTGTCGTAGACCTCGGCCTCCATTGCGGAAAAACCTTGGCCGGTGTTAGGAGCTTCCACTGCTACTTTGGATACCTGAGATGCATCGTCTTCCAATGAAGGAAGTGTGACCGATGCACCAGGTTCCTCAGCAACCATTTCCGCTTGTGTGGGTGGGGAAGGGGGAAGGGTTTGTGCCTCGGCCCCATCTTTTTTGTAGACCCTCAGCGGTATTTCATCGAACCCGAACCTAATCACACCTTTTGATTGCGCCAGAGGAGAAAGGGACTCTGCATTGATGATTATAATTGCACCCTTGTAGGGTCCCTTTGGATCCTCCAATTTCGCAACCTTCCAGTTATGAGTAGGAAGGGTTGGATTGGAGAGCCGGATTACCTTTAGAACGTGGTCAGCTTTCTTGAATATGGCCGGAACCGTGATGCGAGCTCTTGGTCTGCAAGGAATGTCCTCCTTTGCGACAACCTCCAGCTCAGCACCAGGCCAGACCTCTCCAAGTCGGCTAACCGCCAGCGTCAGTAGATCGCACGACCTCCGATCATCACAGACCATCAACTTGATGTGTCCCTGATGCCAACCGCCATCTTTTGTGATGGGCGGTGGTCCCGGATTGTCAGACATGATCTCGACAAAACTGAAGGCCAGCTGTCCTTTGGCCAATGTCCAGTTCTCGGCAGAGATCGTGCCATCTACGTCACTTTTGTCGATAATCGCGACTACCATTTTGTTCTTCAGAACGTCACTGAAGGACATTTTTGCCTTGCGAGGGTCAAGAGAAGTGCTGGTATTTAGCACTTTGGGGCGTTTAGGTAGTGAAACACTACCCTCCATAGACCTTTGTCGCTTCGACGTTGAGTCTTGGCTGGTCTTTAAATTCGTTTTGGCCAGGAAGCTCTTGGCCCATTTTATCTTGGCGTCGTGCTGAGAGTTTCCTCCAGCGCCTAGTTGTTCACCAAACGTCTGGAGAATCCTCTTAGCATTGCGCATGTCCCTGTAGTAGGCCTTGGAGGGTCTGAGCTTACGCCCATCTCCCCCAGGACCTTCTTTAGGATTCTTTGTTTTGGAGGTAGAAGAATAGATTTGACAATTTTCTTACAAAAAATAAAAACCTAAAAAAAACAATACTAAAACTTAGCAAAAATTTACTTTCGACTCAAATATATTTTCAAAAATTAAAAATATTAGCTTCAAACATATTTTATCTCACAAACATATTGTTTTCGACATTCAGTAAATTTTTTATAAAAATCCAAAATTCCTTTTTTTTTTATAAAAAAAATAAAATCTACAAAAAATAGTACGCAAATTTGGTAAAAATTGATGTTCGGTTCTTGATATCTCTCAAATTAATTTCATTCATCCAAATTGTAAAAATTTAAGAAATTTAAGTAGCATAAGGTAAAAATTTGTTTTCGCCTAAAAATCTATTTAATAAAACTAGATTTTCAAACTAAACTATTTCTTTATATGAAAAATATATGTATACCTAAATCAATTTGCATTCGAAAGAAATAGGACAGGTCTGCCACTTTTGAACGTAAATGTAATAGAATAATTTACTAGTAATTTAAGACTTGTTTTTCATTTCACCTTATATGTAAATGCGCACCTATACCAATAGGTATACGATAATGCATTTACGTGAACTAAAATTTTATTTTATGAACTACAGTAGATTTTAAATTTTTACGTATGAAATTTAAAACTATTTTCAAGGGAATTCAGATTGTTCAAAAATATTTTATATTACATAAAATATGTTTCACACTTAAAATTAAAGGAATTGCTAATTTTTTTAAGTGGACAAACAGTTCTATTAAGTGTTATTTCAATCTTCACCTGAATTTAATTCTAAATTAACCTGAATTATGTTAACAACTTCATATGGACTTAAATGGATTTTGAAAATAAAATAAATTAATACTGTAGTTTGTACCTACATGATTGCGTATTTACTATGCTTAAGAAATAGAAAACATTAATCTACATTTGTTCGTTATATTTCTAAAAATATCCACTATTGTAACGGTGATATAATATCTATCTACCTATATTTATCCTTATAAAAAACAAACAATAAATATCTGACCATTATGACCATTATATTAATTTTCTTTCTCATTGCCATTTTACTTGAATTTAAAAAAAGAGATACTTAAAGCTTCAAATTGGGAACCGTAAACAGTTTGTACTCATTCAATCCTTTTTTTGCCTTGTTGATATTTTTCAATATTCCTCAATACCAAGCAAAAAAAAACACATTATACATATTTGTATAGAATATGCATTGAAAAATAATAACAAAAATGCCTTTTCATTGACTCCCTCCAACTACCGCTAAATTTGTATACATTCTTCTCTATCTTCTTTTCTTCAATTATCTGGAAAATTATTATTTAATATTGGAATTCTCGCTCATTCTCCCCACACCGCAATACATTCCACACGTCAAACACGTGGAACGAACTGTTTGGGAAGTTGGTAAGAAGTTGTCATACCGACCGTTGCTCTTCATGATAGTACTATTCCGATATATGTATATACAATGCTACTGCTAAAAGCATACAATTCATAGCTATAACGATATGTATGTACATATGTATATGCATAAAATATGATTATGATTTATTACTAATACTTTAATATTAAGCATTGTATAAAAAAAACCGATATATATACAATGATATTAAGCTTAACTTTTATTTAAATAACGCATAATAAATTCCATATAAATCTCAATTAATTGATTTCCCATGGGAAGTTATTGTAATCAGGTCGATTTGTCGAATTTAAAATGTATACAAAGATTTTTAGACAGATTTATATGCAATAAGGAATGACGTGAATGAAGTTTGGGAGAATTTTTAGAAAAATCAATTGACAGTTTTTTGCAAAAACCTAAAAAAAAACACTCAATAAAGTTGGTAAAAATTGATTTTCGGCTCAAATATCTTTTTAAAAATAAAAGATATTAGCTTCAAACTAATCTTCTTATATATAAAAATGAATCGCAAAATGTTTTGTTAAGCGCATAACTCAACAACGCCTGGACCAATTTGGCCAATTCTTTTTTTAAAATGTTCGTTGCAGTTCAAGGATGGTTTCTACGTCGAGAAAAATTCGAATAATTGCCGGAAAAACCATAAGAACAGCCCTTTTCTTTTTCCCATACAAATGTTTTCTAACTAAAACGTAGTCGACTTAAAGGATTTGACTTCAAGTCATGTCAAATTAAAAAAAAAAAAAAAAAAAAAAAAAGTGTTGATGTCGATTTGCCGGTGTACAAGTGTTGTTTTTCTTGGATTTTCTGTTATCCAATCTACTGAGTTTGCTTTTGTCAACTGATAAACGACTGAAACAACTTCTTATATCATGTTTAGTTAGTGTTTAGT